>OY283145.1:13214809-13814809 GCA_958299785.1 Medicago lupulina | reverse complement strand
TGGGTCGTCGTTGAATGTGATGCCTAAATCGACCTTGGATCAGTTGAGTTGTCAAGGAGTTCCTTTGAGAAGGAGTACTTTCCTAGTCAAGGCTTTCGATGGTTCCCGTAAAACTGTGCTCGGAGAGATAGATCTCCCCATGACTATTGGTCCTGAAACATTCATGATTACCTTCCAGGTTATGGACATAGATGCCTCTTACAGTTGCCTGCTCGGGAGACCGTGGATACACGAGGCTGGGGCAGTCACTTCTACCCTCCATCAGAAGCTAAAGTTCGTAAGGAATGGTAAACTTATGACAGTGCATGGAGAAGAAGCTTATCTGGTCAGTCAGTTATCGTCCTTCTCTTGTATCGAAGCTAAGTCTGCCGAAGGAACTGCATTCCAGGGTTTGACCATCGAGGGTGCGGAGCCCAAGAGAGCTAGTGCTGCCATGGCTTCGTTGAGAGATGCGCAGAAAGCCGTTCAGGAGGGTCAGGCCGCTGGTTGGGGCCAATTGATACAGCTGCAGGACAACAAACACAAAGAGGGTCTCGGTTTCTCTCCGATGTCAGGCGTGTCAACTGGAACGTTCCGTAGTGCTGGATTTACCAATGCAATTCTTGATGGTGGTGATGAAAGAGGGGTTAGACCCACATTTGTGATACCAGGAGGCATTGCAAAGAACTGGAACGTTATCAATCTCCCTGTGTTTGTGCATGATTCTAAGTAATATGTCTTGCTGTTTAGGCTTTATTTTCAAAATAACAATCCTTCCGTCTTGCCCGAGGCGGAAGTGACTCTTTTGTAAAGGGCATGTTTGTTCCGACATCACCATTATCAATAAAAAACGTCGTTTCTTTCACGACTCTTTTTCTTTCTTTAATGCTTTCCCCTTGGAAATAATGGTAATGCCAGAAAAAACCAAAACATCTGCATTTTCTTATTAATTTCAAAGATCTGCATGAAAATTATTTTCTAAAAATCATCCAAACATGTCACGCAGATCGAACCAAAATGAACCCGTTGAACACAGTGACTCTATGTTTCTCCAAACTGTTGAATCCCCGGTGTTTGAGGCCGAAGATGAGGATAGTGATGATATACCGGATGAGATTGCCCGATTGCTTGAACAAGAAGAGAAAACCATTCGGCCTCATCAGGAGGAGATCAAGCTAATCAACTTGGGTACTGAGGATAACAAGAGAGAGATCAAAGTCGGTGCTGCATTAGAGGAAGGTGTCAAGAAAAGGATCTTCCAGCTTCTCCGCGAATACTCGGACATTTTTGCATGGTCGTATGAAGACATGCCAGGTCTGGATCCTCAGATTGTGGAGCATCGGATACCGACTAAACCAGATTGTCCCCCTGTCAGACAAAAGTTGAGACGGACTCGGCCGGACATGGCTCTGAAGATCAAAGGTGAAGTGCAGAAACAGATCGATGCGGGTTTTCTCATGACAGTTGAGTATCCCGAGTGGGTTGCTAACATCGTGCCAGTACCGAAGAAGGATGGTAAGGTTCAGATGTGTGTTGACTACAGAGATCTGAACAGGGCAAGCTTGAAAGACAATTTCCCACTGCCACACATCGATGTGCTTGTTGATAACACTGCCCAGTGCAAGGTGTTCTCCTTCATGGACGGTTTTTCTGGCTATAACCAAATCAAAATGTCACCCAAGGACAGGGAGAAGACGTCGTTCATCACTCCATGGGGTACTTTCTGCTGCAAAGCAATGCCGTTCGGTCTAATAAATGCTGGTGCTACCTACCAAAGGGGGATGACCACTTTGTTCCATGACATGATTCACAAGGAGGTTGAGGTGTATGTAGATGACATGATTGTCAAATCGAGCAATGAAGAGCAACATGTCGAGTACTTGGCTAAGATGTTTGAAAGGTTGAGGAAGTACAAGCTTCGGCTGAACCCAAACAAATGTACGTTCGGTGTTAGATCAGGGAAGTTGCTAGGCTTCATTGTCAGCCAGAAGGGCATTGAAGTAGATCCCGACAAAGTCCGAGCCATCCGCGAGATGCCGGCTCCGCAAACCGAGAAGCAGGTCAGAGGGTTCCTCGGGCGTTTGAACTACATTTCTAGATTTATATCTCACATGACTGCGACCTGCGGGCCGATTTTCAAGTTACTCAGGAAGAATCAACCTATGGTATGGAATGATGAATGCCAAGAAGCTTTCGACAACATCAAGAGTTATTTGCTAGAACCTCCTATCCTCGTTCCGCCGGTGGAAGGAAGGCCATTGATCATGTATCTGTCAGTGTTGGATGAATCCATGGGATGTGTGCTCGGTCAGCAAGATGAAACTGGAAAGAAAGAGCATGCTATCTACTATTTGAGCAAGAAATTCACCGATTGTGAGACTCGGTATACAATGCTCGAGAAAACCTGTTGTGCACTAGCTTGGGCTGCCAAACGCATGCGTCATTACTTGATAAATCACACAACTTGGTTGATATCCCGGATGGATCCAATCAAGTACATCTTTGAGAAACCGGCTGTCACTGGAAAAATCGCACGTTGGCAAATGTTATTGTCAGAGTATGATATTGTGTTTAAAGCTCAGAAAGCTATTAGAGGGAGTATCCTGGCTGACCATCTCGCTTGCCAGCCGCTTGATGATTATCAACCTTTGAAGTTCGATTTCCCAGACGAAGAGGTCATGTTCTTGAAATCAAGAGACTGTGAAGAACCACTGATCGGTGAAGGTCCAGACCCGGATAGCAAGTGGGGGTTGGTGTTTGATGGTGCTGTTAATGCCTATGGCCGAGGAATTGGCGCAGTAATTGTGGCTCCGCAGGGGCATCACATCCCTTTCACAGCCCGGATTGTGTTTGAATGCACCAACAACGTGGCCGAGTACGAAGCGTGCATCTTGGGAATTGAAGAAGCCATTGATATGAGAATCAAGCACCTCGACATCTATGGAGACTCTGCATTAGTCATCAACCAGATAAAGGGGGAATGGGAGACCCATCATGCTAATTTGATCCCTTACCGTGATTATGCGAGACGTCTGTTGACGTATTTTACAAAGGTTGAGTTGCACCATATTCCCCGAGAGGAGAACCAAATGGCCGATGCTCTTGCTACCTTATCCTCCATGTTCCGAGTGAACCATTGGAATCATGTGCCGATGATCAAAGTACAACGCTTAGATCGGCCCGCTCATGTGTTTATTGTCAGTGATGCAATTGTACAGACAGGTTCAGGCGGAGTCGACGTCAAACCCTGGTATTATGATATCAAACAATTTTTGCAAAGCCGTGAGTACCCGCCGAATGCTTCCAAGAGAGACAAGAAGACGCTACGCAGGCTGGCTAGCAAGTTCCTGCTGGATGGTGATGTCTTGTACAAAAGGAATTTCGATATGGTGTTGTTAAGATGTGTCGACGAATGTGAAGCTGAACAGCTAATGCACGATGTGCACGATGGCACCTTTGGGACCCACGCATCGGGGCATGCTATGTCTAGAAAGCTGTTGAGAGCTGGTTACTACTGGATGACCATGGAGCGTGATTGCTATCAATACGCCAGAAAGTGCCACAAATGTCAAGTATATGCTGATAAGATCCATGTGCCTCCGCACGCTCTCAATGTTATGTCTTCTCCATGGCCTTTCTCTATGTGGGGCATTGATATGATCGGAAGAATTGAACCGAAGGCTTCAAACGGTCATCGTTTTATTCTGGTAGCAATCGATTATTTCACCAAATGGGTCGAAGCTGCATCATATGCCAACGTGACTAAGCAAGTGGTAGTCAAATTCATCAAAAACAATATCATCTGTCGGTATGGTGTTCCTAGCAAGATTATCACTGACAACGGTACCAACCTGAACAATGACATGGTACAAGCCTTATGTGAGAAGTTCAAGATTGAACACCACAATTCTTCTCCTTACAGACCTCAGATGAATGACGCAGTTGAGGCCGCCAATAAGAACATCAAGAAGATTGTGTAGAAGATGGTAACAACATACAAAGACTGGCATGAGATGTTACCCTATGCTCTACACGGCTACCGTACTACAGTTCGTAGTTCAATCGGGGCAACGCCTTTTTCTCTTGTATACGGCATGGAAGCAGTCCTCCCATTGGAAGTAGAGATTCCGTCTCTCCGTGTGATTATGGAAGCAAAGTTGTCTGAGGCTGAGTGGTGCCAGAGTCGGTACGACCAGTTGAATTTGATCGAGGAAAGACGACTGGATGCCTTAGCTCATGGTCAGATGTATCAAACAAGGATGAAAACTGCTTTCGACAAGAAAGTCCGTCCTCGGGAATTCAAGGAGGGTGAACTCGTGTTGAAAAGAAGAATGAGTCAGCAACCCGACCCAAGGGGCAAGTGGACGCCTAACTATGAGGGACCTTATGTTGTCAAGAAGGCTTTCTCCGGCGGTGCTTTGATTCTCACGCACATGGATGGTGTAGAACTTCCGAATCCTGTGAATGCCGATATAGTCAAGAAATACTTTGTCTAGATGTGAAAAGAACAGCGTGGTAGGTCGAAAACCCGAAAGGGCGGCCTAGGCAAAAATGCGCTTCCCGGTGGATCGAAAACCCGAAAGGGCGGTCCAGGCAAAATAAGGGACAAGAAACAAAATGTAAAAGCTCGCTGAGATTACATGTAACTCAGGCAAAAATGAGCGTCTCGATGAGCCGAAAACCCGAAAGGGCGGGTCATGCAAAGATGAGATCGAAATAAAAGACAATTGACTATATCTGGCAAGTTACCATTTCCCCTTGGGATCTCTGAAATTGATGTTTGGCTGTTCTCATCCGAGGTTCCGACGCCTGTGGATTCAAGGGTTTCAGGTACCATAACAGTTACTGTGATCAATGTACCACCAACCAATAAAATTACCATTTTCCAGGATTTATAAATCTGTGGGGTCGCGCTTTTGGCCGACTACCGCCCTTATACATTGATTTGAGCCTACGCTTTTGTTTGGCACTCATTTTCTATTCTATTTTCAAAGCTTTATACAAAAGATTTCTTCTATGTTAATAATGATGTATGTCTGGAATGAACATTCTGAAGACTGAAAACCTTTTTGAGTATTTTGAAAACAAGTCTGAACAGCTAGGTACATTCAAACGAAACATGCATGAACAAATCAACATTGATATCAGTTCCAATTCAAGTTACTAGCAAGCCTTCCTCTCAGTGACAGTCTGTGGTCAATGGCAAGAATGAAAAACAGAATGAAAAGCATGAAAAATGAATATGCTCGCTAAGTCGAAAACCCGAAAGGGCGGCTTAGGCAAAAATGAGCACCCCGATGGATTGACAACCTTCAAAGGCAATTCAGGCAAAAACAGGGGCATGTGAAAAAAGCTATTCCCCGATGGGTCGAAAACCCGAAAGGGCGATCCAGGCAAAAATGGGATGATGAAAGAAAAAATTGAAAAAAAAGAAATGAAAAAACAAATATGCAAAAGCATTGACCACGGATGCGATGTCTAAAGCACTTACGTGACTGTTCCAGCAAGCGGCAATACCATTCAGACTATTTTTCTCTACAATTTTACAGCTTCCTGCATTCAAGCGATGGTCTCGATGTATCTTCAAACGACTGCATCCCCAGAAGAGGAACTTTTGCAAATACATGTCCGAGCGCGAGCCATTACGTGCCCAATATTCCAGTGTTCCGTCTGTCTCTGCGAAATCATGTCTACAAATTGCCAATCATCATGCATTTCAAAACATTCATACATGCATAATCATGCATCCTATGTGTTCATGCATTTGATAAAATTGTCATGCTATTCATACGCATCTGCAGTCTCAATTCCTATGTTAATCTCAATCAAAATCGATCTTGTCAATTTCAAATTTCTTCTGCCAACAACAAATGTCTACTGTCATGTCAATTTCAAAGATTAACTGTCTTGTTCTAACATTTCTGTCAAATTCAAGCTCCTGCAGTTGTGTCAATCAAATTCAAGTCTTCTTCAAATACAATTCGTTTCTGTTATCGGTCAAGCAGCAAGTTCGCATCCAAGAACAGCTTGTACCTGTCAATTTGTTTTGGTTATCGGTCAAGTAGCAAGTTCGTATCCAAGAACAGCTTGTACCTATCCTTTTGATATCCGCCGAGCGACTAGTTCAGATCCAAGAACAGCTCGTGCTTTCTATTTTGTTTCCCGCCAGCCAAGTAACTAGTTCAAATACAAGAACGGCTTGTGCTTTCTATTTTGTTTTCCTTTAGCCAAGTAGCTAGTTCGTGTCCAAGAACAGCTTGTGCTTTCTATATTTCCTGTTAGCCAAGTAACCAGCTCAAATACAAGAGCAGCTTGCGCCCTTTGTTGTCAATATTCCCGGTCAAGTGGCCAGTTCGCATCCAAGAACAGCTTGTACCTGTCAAATTTGCTATTAAGTCTCCCCAGTGAGTCTTGTTATCTGCTATTCTGTTAATGTCAATCAGTCCCGCAATGGATACGACATACTTTGTTGTTTGCTATTCTGTTAATGTCTACCAATCCCGCAATGGATACGACATATTCTGTTAAATTCAATTCTCAGTTTGTCTTGCATTCATAACACAAATGTTGCATGGCATACATGATATTTACAAACGTATTTTTACGCCCAAAATCAGTGCAAATGTCGATATTTAAGTATCTTCGTCGCGTCAAGCCAAAGACTTTGTCTCTTGACTCTCCAGACCAAGAAACTTATATAGGGGCAGCTGTCATACCCTCATTTTGGACCTAAAAATACTCATTCAAATTTCTCTGCTATTTTCTAATGCTTTCAAATCCACCGTGTTTTCTACTGTGCGTCAACTGCATACATTACTACTTCAGTCTTTTGAATTTTTGCATAAACTCATACAAAAGGGTATTTTGGTCATTTCCTACAAAGGAACCCATTTTAGTCCCTGCAATTTGTCCCTGAGTCTTTGCAACCTGTTTGCATAAATCAATTATCAAATTTTGTACCAAAATCATCTTAGTTTTGCATCTGAGTCAGTCTGAGTCAGTCTGAGTCGTTTTTGCCTCCAGGGACATTTTAGTCTTTTCACATTATTTGAATTTTGGGCAGAGAGGTATTTTAAAATACCTCATTTATGGTAGTTTGTTCATTTTAGTCCGTTGTGTCAATTTTAATTGTTTCACTTTACGTTGCATTTCAGATTACTTCTTTTAACCAATTTTATTGTTTTTTGCGTTTTAGTCCAAACATTTTTAGAAATTACAATTTAGTCCAAATATTATGTTTTTTTGCAAATTAGTCCTAATTCTTTTAAAAAACAGTCCAATTCCTTTCATTTTTCAAAAGCAGTCCAGTCCAGATACTTTTTATTTTTTACATTTTAGTCCTTAAAACTTTTCAAATTTGCAAAACAGTCCCTATTTTTACTTTTTTTGCAGATTGGTCCCTTAAGCCACGCAAGCAGTTCCAGGTCCACGTGGCACATTCCAGTTGGCCCACAATCCACATGTCAGCCTATATAAGGCTCTAGGTGTCAGAATCAAGCAGAATTCGCGCGCCACATCAACAAACAGAATCAATTTTCTCTCTCCATTCAGTTACAGATCAAATCCAACAAATTCACCAAAAAGCTTCAAGAACATCCATGGAACCCTAGCGCAATCCGAAGCAATTCCAGCCACAATCCACACCAAATTCATACAAATTCTTCGAATTCATCACCAAGTTCGATTCACAGAGATAAACAGAAGCAGAATTCACACAAATTCGATAGAATTTCACACAGTTCTCAGGGATTCAGAGGGAATCTTCATCATCGAACCAAGAACAACTGCAATTCGAACACGAGCACGCCACTGGGAGCAGCGCGCTACAAGTGTGATCGCAGGGTTAAGATCAGAGAAGAAGAGGTAGAAGAGGTGAAGGATTTCACAGGTTCGAACCAGAAGAAGAAAGAAAGAGGTAAAACAGGTTACCTACAAAGATTCAGAGCCAAGGATCAAGGAAACGGCCCCAAACCTCCGAACAAAGACTCAGGTAATGCCTCAGCCTCATCTTATCTCATCAAAATCATCACAAATCCAGAATCATGTGAATCCATAGCCAGTTCGAACTGTTCAAAACCAAACCCTAACCCTAACGCAAAAAGTGGTTGAAAAATCAAAGAAACGTTTCAAAATCCACAACGAGTGCGAATTGAAACGAATCCTTGCGATTCACAACGGTTTCGTTCCCAAAACTTGAAGAAATTGAACAGTTCGAACCTGTAGCAAAGAGAACACAAGATTCACATGATTCCAACAGTGAAAATCACGTTCTTTCGTATGATTCGTGCTTAGAACAACAATACAAAGCGTTTAAGCCATGAATCTTGAAGTTCTGGGTAGTATTCACGAATTAGGGTTAGCGTTTGTGAAGAGAAGAGAGAACGGCGGAGAGAAGAAGAGAAGAAAGAGAAAAGGTTTTGGAAAATGAATGGAAACGAGTTTGAAACCCTTTTATATACGCGCCTGGGTCGGGTTGGCCCAAACCCGACCCACTCTCTTCTCACTCTCAGCCGTTTGATTCAGATCCTGATGGATCTAGATCAATCCAACGCTCCTGGAGCGTCAGTTTGATCTGGATCCCTCAGATCCGTGGGCCTTAAGCTTCTGTAGGTTTTCTTGAATTTTCTTGCTACGTGCACCTTTTTTCTTGCTGATTGAACCCATATGCATGCCAAATTTCTTGCAAAAATTCCTAAAAAATTACCATATGTTTCTTGATATATTCTCATTGTTTTGTGGTGTTTTCACACTTTAAAGTGAATAAGAAGCATGTGCGTTAATTTCTATTAGATTTACATGTTTTAATGATTTTTGTGGAATTTTCTTGCACTATTTTGGATCCAATTTTTGCTCTATGGTGTTGATACTTGGTATATGACTTTTGTGATGTGTTCATCTCTGAATTCATGCCATTTCTACATTCTTGCATGCCTAATTGTTAATTCTTTGGTTTTCAAACTCAATGGATCATTTCTTGCTTTACAAATTAAACTCCTAGTCCTCTAGTTCATATGCTCAATAATTTTACAAGTTGCTTACAATCCATAATGCTACAATTTTGTTTGTTAATTTCCCTTTGCAAGGTTAATTGAAAGCTTCTCCTTTGGTCAAGTTTAGTTGCTAATTTTGAGATGCAATTTGTTGTTAAAATGTGTTGATTTTAGGGTTAAGGGTGATTCATAACTTCTCCTTGATTCTTGAAATGTTTGCTTACAAAAAGAGAAAAAGTGCTGTTTTGGTAAAAATTATGGGTCATGGGACTTGGTTTAGATTTTAGGTCTTGGTTTGGTGTCATTTGCATTATTTTTGATATTAGTTCTTTTGCAATTTGCTTAATATTTTTGGTTATGTTCATTTCACCTTTTTGTCATTTGTTTAAGTATTTGCTTGTGCATTCCATCTTTCATGCATTGCTACTCATCCTATCATTTCCCTACTCTTCATTGGCCATCTTATTTTGTGTCTTAAGCATATCATTAGCATTGCATTATTTTCACCTTTTTTCCTCTCCTTTAGCCATTTTATGCAATTTTCTATTTTAATTCATGTAATATTTTAGGTTTAGTTTACCTTTCTTTAATTTCATGCAAGACTATAGAATGTAAAATAGGACCCGATGTAAAGGACTATGGACTATAATGATGTACACCGACACACGCACCGACACGCACACACGTTGCATGAGCTAACGCTAGGTGTATGTTTAGGACGCGCGATACTTAGAAAATTAATCTTTTAAAAAAAAAAACAAACAACTTCCATCACTTCAAATATTTTCCAAATAAACCTTGGAGTCAAAACTCCAAAGGATTTTCCCTTTATTTTCTTAATCAAATCAAAATGCAATTAATTCCCAACTTTAACTATTTCTTGTAAATAAATTGGACTAACCTCACTTGTTTTCAATCCTAATGCCTACACGGCCTCTTATCTCTTTCTTCAAAACCATTTTCAAAACTAAAAATTGAACCAACCCACAAAAAAACATTTTGGAAGAGAACTACATGGAATTTTGATCCCTTAAAAGGGTATGTAGGCAAGAGACTCGAAATCTCTCCAAGTCCAATAAAATAAAATCCAATCTTCTCCCTCTCATTCTTAAAATCAATCTCTTTTTACCAATAGCAATAAAAGCAAAGCATATACATAAAGCATAGTAAAACGGTTCCTATAGGATACTATAGTCATTGCGGGTGCCTAACACCTTCCCGTAATGAAATCAGCCCCGAACTTAGAATTCCTAAGGTTTTTCTCGATTTTACCTTCCCCAAAAAAATAGAGACATCAATGATTGAAAGGTTCAAGTCTAATCAATGATTTGACACCCGAAAATCGCGATGACACTTGTTAAAATATATCACTTTGTTTACAGTCCTGTATACTTGAACAAATGTTAGCAATACCAATTGTCAACTTTTAATACTTTGTTATCATCAAAACTCTTTAGGGTTTATTGTTAAACACATTTTGTTCCAACAGGGTATCCATTGGAACTGCCACCCTACATTGTTAAGGCAATGTCAGTTGCAATACAAAGGATTAGATTGGATCATTGAGGTTATTTAGAAAACTTGCACATCACTTGGAGTTTACCTGCCCTTGAGCATCAATCAAATCTTGAACAATCTTACCCACATAGTTTGAAACATTGCGATCAAACAAAATGAAGCTTGTTGATCCAGTATTGTCCATCACCTGAACATGCACCTTGAATCTGTGCATACGAACAACCAACTTTAGATGTTACTTGACTATGATAAAAATAGGAACATAAAGGCAAACAATATTTGACTGTTGTTAGCAAACACACCTAGGAACAACATTTTTGCTCTGGTTGCACCTTGCCGAAGGACATAAAATCCTTCCTGCACACTTGGTGCAGGCATCATAGTACCAACCGTACTCTGGCTCAATCCGACAGACAGAGGCAAGAACAATTGCATTACATGTCTCCACACACATAATAAGAGAGACAGAACGATCAAACTTAGAAATAAAAATGAGTTTTTTGATATTAGCATCAGAATCCACGATGACAAAATTAAAAAATCATCATACGTCAGATGATTCAATAAGGTCCTCGATTGTCATCATTTTTGTCTGCATCATGTAACGCCCTCTTTAATTATTTAATTATTTTATTAGAAGATATAGTATATTATTATATATTATATGATTTTTGATGATTATGGGACGTATCTGTGATGTGTGATGTGATACTATTTTATTGTTTAATAAAATAATATAAGTGGATGTTTATGTGAATATTTATTTGATAAATAATAGATTAGTTGGAAAAATATAATATTTTAAGAGATGGGGTTATATTTATAAATAGGAAGAGTTGTGAGGGTTGAGATAGAATTTATTAAGTTGGGAGGTGGTATAAAAGAGAAGTAGGTTAAGAGAAATAATCAGAAAGGCGTTACAGACAATTGGGAAAAGAGAGAAAGAACGGTTGAAGGAGAAGAGAAGCTAGGCTGCATTTCTGCACAATTTTCCAGGTAAGGGTGAGCCTAACTTCAGTAATATTAATATTGAATCATCTGTTTTTGATTAACTAAGAGATTAGGAAGAAATTGGGAAGAGTTCATAAACTAGGGTTTGGATGATTTTGATGAATTTGATGTGAGAATTGATGTTTCTATGAGATGTTTCTATTGTGTTGTTGTGTATTGAACCCATAAACATTGTTCTAAATCATTTTGGGTAATTGAGGGATCAAAGTTGGGATTTTTGGGTAGAACCATGCTGAAATCGCACTTTTTTGTGAAGCTGAGTCCGGTTTTGGTACCACAAAAACGTGCCACGTTTTGGCGAGCGCGTCACGTTTTTGGTCGACAGAATGCATAGTAATTCTGGGCATAAAAACGTGACACGTTTTCTAAAAACGTGACACGCTTTCTCAAAAATCAGATCAGCTATATTTCACTATTTTTCACCCATTTCTGCTTCGAACTAGCTTTTCGTGTAAACATGAAAGTTTTAGATAATTAAGTTAGCTTTCTAATGGCGTTGGTTGGGCTTGAAAATGATTTGTAGATTTTGAGTTATGATGAAAATAGTCCAAGTGGGTCTCTAGAAAACTTTAAGAAAACTTAGCATAACTAGTCCTAAGTTAGTCCAAAAACTTATGGTTGGTTTCCCAATTTCAAACTTAAGTATTAGTTGGTTCAGGGCTGATTTGTCCTCTTGCGATCTGTTCCGCATAGGACTTTGAGGGAACCCCTTTGGGTAGTGTTAGAGATGTTTCACAGCCTGAGATGGAGTCTGGAATAAGGATTAAAAATGCACCTTTATATTGATGCTAAAGTGATGAATCATTTATATTTTAAATGACTTGTAACATGATGTTAAGTGACTATGATGATGTCTATGTATTGTGATGTGTATGTTTAATGAGATGAGCCTCTGCCATGTATTATTCATAGCTGCATGTGTCAGTCTGATTTTATTAATGATGTTTGAGACGTTGTGTTAACTTGATTAAGTTACTAAGAGTCGAGTCCATGCATTTGCATAACTATGAGACGGTGGAGCTTTATGCTCAAAGCGACGGTGGAGCTTTATGCTCAAAGCGACGGTGGAGCATTTGCTCAAAGCGACGATGAAGCATATTAATGCTTATATATGGTACCACATGCATGATGTCAAGATGTTAAGAGTTGCATTTAGAGAGTCAAATTGTTGACATTATATGAGACGATGTTTTGAGACGCTGATGTGATGTTTGAGATGTTATATGACGATGATGTTATCTTTGCACTTTACTATGTGATGTATGTGATGAGTTTAAGTTGTTAATCATAATGTTTGATTTTTATATTAATATTTCTGTTGTGAATCTCACCCCTTCTGCTGGAATTGCCGCCCTGTGGGCAAGTGCAGGTAACCAGTCTTAGATGCGCAGATGCGAGGAGTCTTGTGTGACGTAGGATTGCTCTGATATGTAACGGGATGGGGTCCTCTTTGAGTCTATTCCTTACGTATCATGTTTTAAAATTATTTGTTGACTTTAAGACTTTAGATGATTTTGAGACTTAAATGTTATGAGACGTTTTGATGGCCTTGAGCCAAGAATATTTATGAAGATTTGACTTTTGAATTCCGCTGCTATATATATAAGACTATTTTTGCGAAGGATAATTTATTATCTAATTTGTTTTTAAGATGAATGTGACACTCCTTTGAGAAATACTCTGATGTATGCTTTTATTTAAAGAAATTTTTTTAGTCGGGATATTGGGGTGTTACACATCATATCATCTGTAAGTGGTACATCAAAGCTCCAGAAGATTGACTCACACCTTGAGTGACTGTAATTTCTTCACCGTCAATCCTACAGTTTTAAAAAAAATATATCAACAAACTAAACTTCCAATAATAGTATCTAAATAAAAAACCAACTGTTATATAATGTCCATACTTAGTACGATATTCTTTGACAACAGAAAAATCATCATCTAAAATAAGCTTTGTTCCAAAAAAAGCATTTGAGATTCCCATAGCACCATAGTATTTTTTAAGTTTGCAAAGGTTCAATATCACGACAACAGGAGAACTTGTATCACGCGTCGTCAAATAGGCATCGATCCTTAAAGCATATTGATCCCACAATGAACAATGTACTCTATTGCCTCTGAAAAGTTGCAAATAACCAACCATGAACATTAAGGTAAAGATCTAAGACAAAGATAATGAAATATTCGATATATATGGATCAACTTAAAAAAAAATTGGAATATAAATGAATTGGAAACAACCCAATATATTATACCGTTAAAATCTGAATTACATATCTTGGACCTAAGTTTTAAAGGTTACCCAAAATCAAGTGGCAAATGGATCACATTTCAAAGGTATTAAGCATATATTGATCAACTTATACTATCTAAAAGGTAATCAATCAAAGAAAAATATACTTTGCTTATATTAATGTTCGCAAGATCATGATTTTCAAACATGATTGGTATCTTCAGATACCAAGCAATTACACACGTCGTATTGCTTAACAAAACAAAGCGAAACACAATAAGAACGAACAATGGATGATATTTATTGTAATTAAACAAAAGAACTGCATGCTTGCCACCACTAATATAAGAACATTGTAGCAGAAGTGAACATGAAGATTTGTTGGTAAAGAGTGACACTTACTCACTGTCTTCCAAGGTAAGGTCAATGACCTTGCTCCTCTTACCATTCACAGCCTTCACTTTAAGGACATCTCTTTCAACCACATGGCCTATGACATCTGCATCCATAAATACTGGTTAGATGTTATCATGTATTTAAAAACACAAATAAGTTTGATGTAGCAGAAACTATAGCAACAACCCACCAATATATGTGTCTTCTTTGGTCGAATCAAGCACCTCTCTGAAAGGGATGAAGTCATAATGATATTTTGCTATATCACTGCAGTCAATCTTTGTAACAACCCCCTTCCTCTACAGTGGTGCAAAACTTAGGCTCATTACGGGTCACCAGTACATTTTCGATCTCATAACAACCCCCTTCCTCTACTAATGACTTAATCTTAGGTACCAATGCCTTCTTCCTAGAGGCCTGTATCTTTCCCATCTGCAAATTATAATATATCAAAAATTAGATATACATTATGATTAATATCAAGCCTTATACTTAGAAGAAAATAACAACAAAGAGCTAAACCTTGTCGTCAAGAAGCAACATATGGATGACAATGATTTTGTTAGGGTTGTTGAATTCAGAAACAGTCCAAAGGTTGATGACACGGACACGAATTTTGAGCTTAATTTTCCCCGCAACGATTGCAGAGACAGGATTTAGGACGGAAGCCATTCTAATAATTTTAACTCTTTGTGTACAATTGATTTGAGCTAGTGCAAAAACGCAATGTAATGTTTAAAAAGAAGATGCTATTTATAAATAGTTATCAACATCAGTTACAATGATGATAAATGTGACCTTTGCAATACTGAAAAGTAATCACAATGCAATTAAGGCACACAACAAACCAAAACTTAAGAAAACACAATTGTCATATAGTTAAATAAGTTCAGTTGTGACTTTTCAAAATACACAAAAAAAATGCTTTGTGAAGTGGTCTGCATTAAATCAGTGAGATATCCAATTAAACCTTTGAAAAATGCATTGGAAACCAACACGTGAGTTTTACATGGAATAACCATTTTTATGGTTGTGACTATTGCAGTGCCAAATATTATAAATATAATATATATTTTCAACTATTATAGTAAATGGTATTATTTTTCTGCAAGATTATAATAAGCATTAATTATTAATAATTTTTTAACATGTACATACATTGGTTCAAAGCATATAATTAGAAAAGTGAGTTTGTTCCAAAATTGCATTAATTTACAAAGAATTTGTTAATTCCACTCATAGTCTTTAGCAACATAAAATGAACATCAAAATATAACATATATATACCTTTTCTCAATGACACTCATAGTTATCTTAAACCTTTTTGTATAAGCTTAGGTGTTACATTAGATGTAATATGCCATAAAACCTTCACTTATATAATTGAATTATTTAAAAGTACAGGTTCTCATATCTTGTATAACTTGTTTATAACCACATGTCGTATAAAAATATTGGAATGCACATATAATCAAAATCATTTTAAAGATGGTACTTATACATTTTGAATTGAACCACTGGCAATAAACAAAGTTTTCATAACGCAGACAAAGGTTCCATTGATAATAACTGTTACATTGAGAATATTTCACATTGATACAAATATTTGATTTTGAATTGAACCACTGGCAATAAACAAAGGTTTCATAATGCAAACAAAGGTTCCATTGATAATAACTGTTACATTGAGAATATTTTACATTGATACGAATATTTAATTTTGAATTGAACCACTGACAATAAACAAAGGTTTCATAACGCAAACAAAGGTTCCATTGATAATAACTATTACAAAAGTTGCCAATCTTTGAACCAAAATGAACCAACGTTTCTAAATGATACCATTTAAAATAAAATAAACATCACAAAGCATTCTCATGGAAACATTTGCGTTGCAAAAAACTAATGTATCATTCCCTAATTAGCACCAATAAGACTAAAATAAACGGTATCATTGCTTCCAATTTTGGGTGCACCAAGAATGATATGAGAGCCCCTCCCAAGTCCTCGCGCCTCCACCATTCGTTTCCACCACCGATTTTGAAGTGTGCGTACTTACGCCTGCCATATACCAACGTGAAAAACCAAGCATTTCCAAAATCCTCAACCAACTTAACTGAAGTTGATTTCTTGTTCAGGGTTAAACGACAAAACCCTCCAGCAGCAAGAATCTGCATCAACACAAAAGTATAACTATTAGAGTAATACTACATAGAAAACTATATACAATTAAATTGTGTATTATATACTCACCAAATAGCCAGAATCAACCTCATCACCAGTCAATTTCTTCTCATAAGAGAATTGAAAATTCATTGGGTCGTGAATATAGCGCCTTGGCACAACATCAATCATGAGAAAATGAAGCATATCCCTGTCGATTTCAAACTTCATGGATGGAGTAAACCTAGGTATGGTCATCCTCCTCCAAAACCTATCCTCAAGGGTTATCTCAAACTTGTTGTCACTAACAAAGAACATGGACACCCAACACCCAAGGCTTATCTTATAGAAATCACGCAAAGCAAGCCACCCCCTTGTTAGATAGATCCCAGTGTTGTTTTTCTCTACCAGCACCTCGAACTGGTTATTGTTACCACCAACTAAAGTTGCGTAGCGCCCAATTTGGTCACCAAAGTCGTGACCAAACATAGGTGGGAGGACACAAACACCCTATATCATGATCAAACAGTCAGTTTTTACCCTCAAATACACACGAAACAAAATAAATCATATTAACCCTACATGTTCTCCGGAGTATGGAACAACATAGGTTCGATATTTCTTGCGAAGATCATTGACAATACGATCCAATTCAGAAACGGGGTTGGGATCCAAAGGTCCTGCAACATAAAAAAGACAAAAGCTAAGTTGATAAATAAAAGTGAAAGGATTTGTTAAAAAAATAAAAAGTGCATGGAACATCACAATGTTTAACGTTCCAGAATTACCAGTCATGGTATGATAAGAAAGTAAGGTATGGACGTCATTATTGGCCATGTTGGATCTGATATTTTTTGCAAAGTTTGTTGGGTAGAGATTGATGGTTCTCAATGTGAATATATATGCAAAAATAACATATATAACATACAACCATATCCTTGAAAAAAGACCAATATTAATTGTCAGTGAGAAGCCCAATCCTTTATTAGCTCCTAGTTAGTTGGAAAGTTATATTAAACCAAAGCAGCAGATAATTAAATGCATTGGGAGGGTAATTCGAACTCAAAGGATTTTCAAATGTGGAGCCAAAAGTGTAGAATTAGGGTTTTGCAATTAGGTTAGCATTGTTTGCTAGGATTAGATATAAAGGATTAATAAAAAAGAATAACAAAACAAAAAAAGTTGGGGGGGAAATCAAACCCAACAAAGTTAAGTAAAACGATATGTAGGCATATCAAACATGTCTAAAAAAAACCAGCCCTAATAAAATTAGGATATATAGATCACCATTGAGAATCTACAAGTGTTTTACAAAATATCAAAAAAAAAAAAGGAAGCTTCACTTTTATCGGGAAGTCATAAGATTGTAATTTCTTCGAGCATTCTGAGATGCAAAATCATTTCAAATGTCTTCAGTTCCTCAAATCTATTCTTCACAAAAGTAATTGTCATATAAACACCAATAAAAAATAGTTGATTCTTATAAATTCTTGATCAAATAATAAAATGTGTTCAATTCTTGACAATTTGTATTGTCTTTAGAAATTGTCATTTTCATTTATGTCATTTTAATAGTTTATGTCACTGTTTTGAAAAAACTAGTTAATCACAATTCAAATTATAAAATCCAAAATACAACAAAAAAAATTCGAAATATAAAATCCAAACGAAAAAAATGATCAATTTGAAGGCGTAAGTAGGGTGAGAAAAGAAATTCTCAAAAAAAAAAAAAGAGTAGAAGGTCAGTTAGACTTAAGTATGTTAGGGTTTAGGGCTTTTTGAAGTAGTTTTGCAAAAAAAAAAAGCGCTGATGGACTTAAGTCTGTTGGGGCCCATTTATATGTTTACTATATACACCTCCATAAAATGAAGATTTACTATATACACCCCCTCCCCACAAAAATTATTTTTGGGCCCCTAATGTGCTGGTTCCTAGGCCATCGCACCCTTGGCATATCCATAGGGCCATTCCGGATGGATACAAATACACCTAACAATATGTTAGTCGAATCTTTTTCAAGTATAATAAGATATAATGAGTTCATCGGGACATCACACTTAGTCAAAACCCAATCAAACTACAATTGAACAATTAACTCGTGTTTCATGTTTATAACGCTACTATCTGACGAAGGCTATGAGCATGAAGCCACATTATAAGGGAAAGTTGCACATATGTAGCTAATATCACCGGAATATGTCGCAAAATAGAATACTCGAGCCAAACATGGGGTACCAACCCATAATTTGAGCCATCTGAACAAGTGTTTTCCTATAGATACTAAACTCGTACACTTTTTAAACACACAAACTCAATCAAACAAATCATTTTATGCTTATTTTCCCCTTTACCTTTCTGTATTTTATCTTTCATTTATGCGTTTCTTAGTCTCGTAGCTTGTACACCCCAAAAATAATGTACTTAACACTCTTTGGGGGTAGTTAAGAAACCCATAGGCCACAACTGAGGGATAAAGTTCCTTTCGAAATGGAATCGAATGAAGAAGGAGAATAATTGTTGAGAGTTATTTAGTTGATACATCGACTAACTTTCAAGTTCGACAAAAATTTGGCACGCACAATGGGACACTACAACTGTAACCATTGAAAAATTCAGTTCACTAGGTCAATAGTACATTTGGCATATGCAGAATTTCTTAAACAATACTCTTAGGTTGTTTGTTAGCAAGACTCTAAAATTTGTGAGATCTACAAAATATACGTGGAACTCACAAAGATGAACTAATTTTAAAAATAGTGAAATTCCTTGAAATTTAAACCAATCCGGGAGAAGTTAATAACTATTTTTGATCATTAAATGTGAAGACGATGTCACCATAATCATATAATGTATTGAAATTACCAAAACAACCTTGCACGATTTTGCCATAATCATATAATGTTTATTGTGTGCGTCGCAGTGGAAAATGATTTTGCCATAATCGCATTTTTTTGAATAGCAAAGAAGATTTTATTAGAAAAGGAGAATTTTTTTTATTTTTTTTTAACAAAGAAAAGGAGAAATAAGTACAAGTGATACTCCATCAATGCAATAGGATCAAGGACAAGTAGTACTCTCCTTCCAAAAAGACATATATAATTATTAACTTTGATTCCTTTGTAATTTTATAGATCAAACTGACTTTCAGAAGACACATTCGAAGGATAAATAAAAAAAAAACATATTTAATTATCAAATTAACTAAGAAAAAGTACATTCAAAAATATTTTTATAATTTCAATACATTAAAGACTATAATAACAACACATTACACATTCAATAATTAAAATGCATGTTTATGATATAGAGGAACAAAAGTAAACTCATTAGTATTTTTCTTTTGTCATATGGTTCTAGCTGCTTAGGATTCGTCAAGGCAAAGCCGGCATCATGAATACTTCTAAGGTCCTTTAATTTTTTTTATTCTTTGTTGGCCACATATCCATCAAACTTACCAAACAAGACAAAATGGAATGTGTTCTTATTCTGTTTCTTTCTTTAAAATGAAATTCTAAGGAGTGAACATCAGCTTTCCATTTTTATAATTATTCTCAATTCTCAATTCTATCTATGATATAATATTTTATATTTTTAGATACTTTAATAAGAAGAAATTTGATTCCTCTAAAACAAGAGAGTCCTTTCAAAAGAAAGAGTGAGCATTAACAACTTTAAATCAAAACCTTTAATTTAGTCACTGTAAATTTATCCTATAAGCATAATGACCCTTGATCATCCAATCAATGACTAAGATTGCATATGATTGTTTTTGACTTGAATATGTTTTTGATTCTTACAAATACAACAAACTTTAATTTTATTTGATTTTTTTTCTCAGCAAATTTTCTAATCATCCATTTTTTACTCTTATGGATTTTTTGTTTGAAAAAGTTGATGTGATAAATTTTAAATAATGTGGTAGTATGTATTGAATTTCTTGCATATATTATGAATTTGAAATTTGAAAATTTTCTTCATAAGGTCATGTTTTTGATCTGAAGCCTTATATTAAGCCAAAATGTAGCTCCTCCACTGCCTTTTATATATATTGTGATTGTCCAACTTTATATAATGAAATTATTGGATAATTTTCCATCTAATGAAGATTACAATTGTTCAATTCCCATTTGGCAGTGTTGATGATAACATAAAGTAAAATTTATACTCCAAATTGCCCCAATTACCTATGTGAGTGACAAGGACTAATTGATAGAATTCCAAGTCAAGAATCTTTCTTGACAAACATGTGAAGTGTGGTTTCTGATGCTTTCAAGGAAAAAGTAAAAAAAAAAAAAAAGTTTATTCTTAATTCATGTCACTTTGAATTCTTCTCTTAACTTTTGGAATAAGGTTCTTCCATTTGTCAGGGGAACAAAAACATATGCAGGCATAAACTGATCATAGGTCAAATAAATTTGATTGTTTATTTTTTTTATTACAAATAAATTTGATTCTAAATGCAACGTGTGAGGTTTCTAAGAAAGTATATTGCACACAATTCTATTGGATAAGTTCTTTGCTCCTATAATCAAAAAGTGGAAGTGAATGAGATCCCATAATGATGAAAAGTAAGAAGAATGACACATCTTTTTTGATACCTATGTGTATATATTGAATTAAGACATTAAGTTTATAGTATAGTTTTGAGTTTTTTCTTATTCCATTTCTCACAAGGTCCTTCTCCTAAGAGCACTTTCATTATAAAGATATCTATGAGTGCAACTAATGCTTATTAAGATTTTATTTTTTGTCTAGGAGAAAAAAAGGATGCAAAAGAGTTATAGAAGCTCACACAATTTGAGTTGAAACCCTAAGGAAGTGCTCTTGAAGATTTTAGAATAATTCAATTTCACTTGTCAACAGGTAAAAAGAATTATTTTTAGCAAGTTTAAAATTGTGTTGCGATCGCATCACATTTTTTTATATTGTGGAAATCGAGGTCAATACAAAAACATAAAAACGACTTTATCGTAACTCAAACCATGATCTCAAAACTTTATTTGTGTGTTTTAAAATTTGAACAGGATGGTTCAACCGGTTGAACCTTGAACCGATCTTTACTATGGTTTGGTTATTTTGACGGTTCAATAATGATTTCATCCTGGTTCTAACGGTTTAAAGCCGTTGAACTATGATCCAGAGGTCTTGTTAGTTCGATTTTTAAAATATTGTTTTCTTTAAGACCTTGATCTTGAGAATAATAATTTTCTTGTGCATCTTAACTCGGGTAATAACTAAGATCATTTTTTTTCCTCTATTGAAGAGAATGTACTACCATCATCATCAGCAGCAACAAGCAAGGAACATGCATGCTTTAAGGATGCACATGCAAGGAGGAGGAAATGGAAGTTCAGATTCAGGACTTGTTCTTTCAACTGATGCTAAGCCAAGATTAAAATGGACACCAGATCTTCATGAACGTTTCATTGAAGCAGTCAATCAACTTGGAGGAGCAGATAGTGAGTCTATTCATACCTAAATTATGTACAAATAAATTTTGATGCACTGTCAGTGTAATTTTTTTTTTCACCGTCAACTAATGTGATTCATCATTTGTATAACCTTTAAGATTAATATGATTAAAGTGTAAAAAATATTTTCACTATTAATGCATATCAATTAAGTCCAATTATGTATAAAAAAATTGCAAATTTGAAACTAATTTGATTACTATTACCATGCAGAAGCTACACCAAAAACAGTTTTGAAACTTATGGGAATTCCTGGACTTACATTATACCATTTAAAGAGTCACCTACAGGTAAATATATCACTACCCTTTTACCATTTCTACCTATACTATATTGTGGTCCGTATACGCAATTGTGGCTGTGATATAATTGTTTTAGAGGTTTCTGCAACGATATCACAACTGCAATTGCGGCCACATGAGCCGCATTTGCATATATTTTACTGCAATATTTTAAAGGCTTGTAGCGTAACCGCAACCTCATTATAACAACAATTTGAAACCATGATCAAATTGTTGATGGGATTTGTTAATGGTTTTCTTTGTTCATGAATTTTGTTTAATTATTGATTTACTTTCTTGATGGCAGAAATACAGGATCAGTAGAAGCATGAATGGACAAACAAATACTGGCAGCAGTAAAATTGGTGAGGGAACATTTTTTTATTTTTTATTTTTTAAATATTTTTTCCATATCTTTCATAAGAAGAATATGAACAACAAATATTCTATCTTTTATTAAGCACATAATTTGAAAAATGAAAATGAATTTATCTTACCAGCACCAACCTCAGAAGTAGTGACAAGCAGAATGTCAGAATCAAGTGGAATTCATATGAAAGATTTAAGCATAGGACTCCAAACAAACAAGTAAGAACACATATCTTGCCATTATTTACTTGTCAACATGTTTCCATTTTGCTCAAAATATAAAACAATAATTTCTAATGTGAGGAAACACTAACAAGAATAATTTTTAAACCCAGAAATTCAGATATAAATGAAGCATTAAATATGCAAATTGAAGTGCAAAGAAGATTACATGAGCAGCTTGAGGTATGGAACATCTTTTGAACTTTACTTCAAATACCTATATGTTCATACATTGTAAAAAGATCAAGTGATTTAATTTGAATCCTCAAATTGGCCCCTATAGGACCTTTTAGATTAGGTCTTGAAATATGATAAATTCAAACGAAGTCATTGAAATTATAAATCATCGGTCATTTTAGTTCAAATGTTATCCATTGACAACACATGGACAAAATGATCAATGATTTGCGGTTTACCCTTTTTCTATTTCTCTTATTCTATGGACTAACCTAATGGATTTGGATCCTCTTCCATGGTGCAACAATGCTTTATTTTTTAACCAATTAGACAACATACTATTGCATGCGGTAACATTTTTTACATGAAAAAAGATTGTTTCCGCGCTACATCTTGAGAGAGAATCAAGTGATAACCTAACAATGTCTTGCTATTTCTAGGTGTAATTTGGGAGTTTTCTTAACCCAATGACCATCAATCATTTCTAACATTCATTTTACTTTAGTTAGCCAAATTTAAAATCATGTAATTACAAAATTTTCCCATCAAAATGTCTTAAAGATTGTAAGTGTTATAGTGCTTCTTTTCTAATAGAGTAAATAGATATTTTAATTCTTAAATATTTGAGGCGGTGTCAAAATTATTCCTCAATTTATCGAAACATACCTAAATACGTCTTTAAACAGGTACAACGACACTTACAACTACGGATAGAGGCTCAAGGGAAGTACCTTCAATCAGTTCTTGAAAAAGCTAAGGAAACACTTGGAAGACAAAATTTAGGAGCTATGGGACTTGATGCTGCAAAAGTTCAACTATCTGAATTAGCATCAAGAGTATCCACTGAAAGCCTTGATTCCAAATTTTCAGAACTTAAAGAAATGAATGTACTTTGGCCTCAACAAACACAAGAAGGTGAAATCATTGATTATTCAATGGGGAGTTTCTTAACCAATAGTGAGGACTCTAAAAGAGACCAAGAAATACATAACAAGGGCATGAATTTTAGAGCTTATAATGGCACATTGTGTGAAGAAGTGAAGGAGAATATGATGTATCTTTCCTCATCAAATGATAAAGTACTAAAGGGTAATTTTTTACTCCCTCCTATCCTATTGATAATCGACAAATATTGCATTCTTCGAACGTGTTTTTTTTTTATTCGTGATTTAGTCTTTTATTTCTTATAAATAGGGCCGGATGAAGTACCAGAAAGGACGTCAAGTCTATTGTCTATGAATATAGGAGTTCATGAAGAAGAAAACTTTTGGGGGAGAAATATTTCAAAGGAAGATTTAGAAGGTGAAAAATGGAAAAGAACAAAAAGTATTGAAACTAGTGGAGTTCAACTTAAACTTAATAGTGACAAAATTTCTCAAGATTATAGACTAGCAAACTTTGATATGAAATTAGACTTGAATTCCCATGATGACAATGGTGCTTCTTCTCACAGCCAAAAATTTGACTTGAATGGTTTCAGCTGGAATTGCTAGAACTTTTAGCTGGAATATTTTGCAACTTGTTTTTGGAACAAACTTGACAATAACTTAGTTGAACAGAATAAATTGCTCTCCAACCAGCAGATTGTAATGTAGAATTACTTATGTAGACTAAATGAAAAATGATTTCTATATGTATTGATTTAATTTAAAATGTTCAAAGCTTTTTTTCTTTGAAGATGCTTATATGAAAGAATGCACTAGAAGTTATTTTTATTGTGACAAAGTAGGTTCAAAATTATTAGAAACTAATGGAAATCATTTTCATCTATACTTAAACAAAAATATTGATTTCATGCACCACCACCAACTCTCCCCGTAACGTTTTTGAGCAAGTTACCATGTTTCTCCTTTTCCATGTTTTTGACTCGTCCTCTTCTCCACCTCGACACTAAGATGTCATACTTCACTCTCGGTGGAGTTAGATATCTAGTTCACCACAATCTAAGATGTCAGAAACCAAACCTATATAACATGATTAGAGATGTTCGACAAAGCACAACTAATGCCTAGGCAAGACGAAACATCCAACCGTAGCTTACAAGATACATAGGAGATGGGTAACTTACTTGGTTGAATCAAGAGATTAAAGAAGTTAATGACTTAAAGGTCCAGTGTTTGAATCTTGACAAATTTAGATGTTTCATTTATCATGCATCCTTCCACACACAAAATGTATACTATATTGGAGTAGATCATTTAACGATCTCTAAACAAAGAATGACACCTTTAATGGAACCAAATTATTCCAAGAAATCTTATACAATGGATAATATGATATTAAGTCAAATTTAGAGATCAACTCATAAGCTTCTTTAATTGAGTATATGTCATCAGAATTAATATATCATTGCCAAACATTCTCCACATAAATATTTTTATCAACAAAAAGATTAAATAATCTACTAAAGAAATCCTTTAACCATCTCCATCCAACCAAGGCTCATATCAAAACAAAGTGTTACATCTTTTTCGCTATTTTCTTCGACATATATTCTCACAAAACTATCTTCCTCCACTCTCTTTATCACCCATCTCAATACTACAAATATATATCTACCACAACGAGTCTCTACTTCCTTTCCTATTCACCGACTCATAAAAATTTCATATTTATTCATCAAGACTTTACGTCAGATACCTTCATTTTCTCTTTTTAACCTCCAATACCACTTTTCTAAGAGAGATAATTAAAATTATTTAAATTTCTCACCCAAAAACTACCCTTTTCTTTTGTCAAACACAATTTACTCCAATAAAACCCAGTAAATTTTATGAGGCCCTTACTCCGATCCCATAAAAAAATCACCTTAACTGAAATAATAAAATGCTGAATAATTTTTGCACAAAAAAAATGCTGAAAAATTTCCTATATATGAATAAAGAATTGGAGTGAGTATTTGACTCAAAACTTGCGGTAGAAAGCTCTTGGTAAAAAACAACTTTTAATAACTAATCTGTTTTTGCCTCAACTTACATCAGTTTGGAATAGATATGGCAACAAAACCCATATCCGCGTTTACCCACTCGAACCAAACCCAATTTGACGAGTTTTCCCCGTTTTGATTGGGTTTGGGTATGTGTTTGGGTTTTTCCCGATTTCAAAACACGAGTAGGGGATGGGTAACAGGTACCCACCTCGAACTCATACCTAAACCCGTCCCAAATGTAGAAAATTAGTTTATGTTGATATGTCATGTTATTTCGTTTGATGATTGTCATGTTAATTAAAACTACAATTAATATTTAAAGGAGCAACTAAATGATTCCATCTAACAAATGTTAAAGTGAGCATATTGCTGGATAATGTATTATAATATTGCTCTTGGGGATGCAAAAAAACTTCTATTTTTTATTAAAAAAAATTTATTCAATGCGGGGACGGGGATGGGGCGGGGATACCCGAACCCGTCGGAGACGGGGATGAGATTCAATTTTTCATCCCCCTTAGGTATGAGTAGAGTAACGGGTAAGTATATAAGATTCAGGTATGGGGATGGGCAAGGTAAAACTCGTCCCCACCCCGCCCCATTGTCATGCCAAGTTTGGAAGTATGCATTAAAAAACCACCAAATTTTGAACATTCAAATAATGCAACCTAATAATTTTTATAAGTAACTGTTCCAACATGAAGAACAGGTCCTTCTTCATAGTACCTCCTCCCTAGGTTCGTATACCCAACATTTCTTGTAAATCCCACTTTTAATTTGTTCTTGCTTTGGCTAGCAGACAATAAATGGTAAGATATCAAATTTTCCCAACAAAAAAAAAAAAAGAGTGAGTATATGTTTCTAACAAAATCCAATCAAAGACGAATATGCTGCCTCCTCAATTGGACTCTGTATTGGTCCAACGTTCTTTAAGAAAAAGCTCCTTTCATAAATATATCACTTTAAGGGTAGATGTGAGAAGCATAGTCGTAATAATTGTTGGCAGCCAAGTTTTTGCCTGGGGTAGTTACACATTTCCTGCCAATGAGTTAATTTTGTGATGCATAACTAAGATAATTTTTGCATTATACATAAATTAATTTTAACCGTTAGATCAATAAATCTCACATTTAATCAAATTTGACACGATGATTTTACTGATTTAATGGTGAAAAAAACACATTTGTTTATGTTGCAAAATTATTTTACTTGTACACATTAAATAGAATCATCGATAGGATATATCAATATACAAACATTTGACAAAAAAACATTGAGGCAATACGACATTGACATCAATACGTCGACAATAATAATAATTTGAGAAAATAATTTCTTAAAAAACATTAAAATCACACATAAAATTAATTAGACGATTAAATTAAAAATAAATATAACGATGTGAACAAATTAAATTATCAAATTCTTTGAAATAATAATGATGGTGAGAAAAACACAAGAGGAAGGGAAGGTTGAATTGTGTTGATTTTTTCTTATTTCTTTTTCTGTGTGTTTAACACTGGTTAGAGTCTGATGGTTCAGAGTCTGGATGCAGCGGATAAAACATACCACATAGATAAGGAGATAGATAGAGAGCGAAAAAGACACAAAACAATTTATACTGGTTCCTCCCACAACACAAGAGTAGTCTAGTCCCCTTGCACTTCCAAGGGATTTCACTATAATCTCACTAGATTACAATTACTCAAGGACTCTTCCAAGAGACTTCCAAATGCTCAATCACACTTGCAAGAGATTTTTATTGCTCAATCGTAACTGAAAGAAACTTACAATGCTCAAGGTCACACCAAGAGACTTTCAATACTCAAGCTTCACAAGCAAGAGATTTATAATGCTCAAGCACGCAGGCAAGTGACTTCCAAATGTTTATAAAAACAAACAAGATAAGTTCTCACACTTGATATACAATCAGAGGTATAAACTGAACAAATATGAACATACTCTAAATACATATAATTTCTAAGATATGAAAATTGATAAGAAATTCTTTAAGTGTTCTTATGCTATTTGATTTTGACAGAGTAATGGCACAATAAAGTATAAGAGTCTTGTTTATCTTCTTCAGGTCTTCAGCTCCTTATATAGACAAGGATTTGAAAGACGATGGAGAAGAGTGTCAGCGCATTAAGAGTTGTTGAGAAGCTTCAAATCCAGGACAATGGGCCATTGCCTGGTATGGATAATTCCGTTGAATATGTAACACCCCGTTTTCCCGACTTAAAAATTTCTTTTAACAAATCAGAGTTAATCACATAACGGAGCATCACATTTCACACAAAAATCATGTATGAATAAATAACAATTTATTCTTTATTAAAACGTCTTAAACATAGCAGCGGAATCATAAAAAGTTTGGCACGCAGGCCTCATCAAAACGTCTCAGAAAGTTCATCTAAAAATAGTCTTTTGAAATCATAAAGGACATGCAAGGAATAGAAAAGCATTTAACAAGTTTCCCCATCCCGTTACATATCAGAGCACCTAAGACTCAACCGAGGAAAGTCCTCAAACGCCTGCACCTAATCTTGATTACCTGCAAGTTACCCATACGAAGAGCAACATTTTCAAGCAGAAGGGGTGAGATTCACAAGACAATAATATTAAACATATAATTCAACAATTATAGTTAACAATAAATCATCATAATTCATCTTCATAAACATCTTATGCAACTTGACTCGACAATGCAACTTCACTTGACAATGCAACTCTAACATCTTAAATGCATGTGGTACCAATCCAGGGCATAAGCCCTCGTCGCTTTGAGCATAAATATACTCCCAGGGCATAAGCCCTTGTCACTAGTGAGCAAAAGCTCCAGGGCATGAGCCCTCATCGCTGGTGAGTAAAAACTCCAGGGCATAAGCCCTCGTCTCTGAATGAGTGTGCATGGACTCAACATCTTATAACTTAAACAAGTTAAACATCTTAAACGTCTCAACATCATGAACATCTTGGACCGACACATGCAGCTCTATTAAATGTAAACAGCAACATGGCAACAAGCAAATCACAGGATATAACGATATCATTGCAAACATTATCTCAAACATCTCATGAACTTCACATATATCTCATGTAATGCACATATGAATCACAATTCAATAGCAACATTAAAACCTCACATAACATCTTTACAGATCATCAATTATATCATAGTTATCTTCCATTACTACCCAAGGATCAACTCTTAAAGTCCTACACAAAACAGATCCCAAAGTACAAAGTTATGGCAGTCTGAAACCGCACTACTTGCCGTGGCGAGTTGATTTGCTCGCCTTGCGAGCTCAACTAGGGGTTACTCGCCTTTGGCGAGTTGGGGGTGAACTGAAAGCGAGCAATACTGGGTGCTCTCGGCCTTTTTCACATTTTTCATCCAAAAACGTCAGTTATAAGTTCCCTAGGTCCAATTTGATCCTAAAAACTTACCTAATCATTCTTATATACATCAAGGCACTCAAAACCATCTAAAACACGTTTTAAAACATCATTCTAAAAATCATGATTCTCACAGGTCAACTCGCTATGGCGAGTGGGATTGCTCGCCTCGCGAGTGATCAAGGGCTACTCGCTATGGCGAGTTGGGTTGCTCGCCTCGCGAGCGATGAAGGTCTACTCGCCGCGGCGAGTTGCTTAGCTCGCCTAGGCGAGCGATGAACAGACAGGCTACGGGTTCTGCGAAATTCTCACCAAAAGTCCCAAATTTCATCGTGTTAATCTTCAAAACTCTCTGAAACATCTGCACTATGATTATTCTAGGTTCTGTACACAATTTCTACACTAGTTCTACAATTTTACATCATCATATCATTAATTCTCCACTTTTAACCTAATTCTTAATTCCTCAAAAATCATTCCTACACCTGTTAATTATAATCGCATAAATTACAGGCTTAATAGAATTGTAATGCTAGGCTCACCCTTACCTTAAAATTGCAGAAATCGCAGCTCTCCTTGGTCTCTTCTCTCTTCTCTGGTTTTTCTCCCTTTTCTCCAAAACGTACGTACTGACAACTCTTGACCTAATTTCCCTTTTTATATTCCCAACAAATCTTATCTTATTTACTCTTTCTCCCACATAACTCTCTAAAATCTCAAAACTACCCCACATCTCTATATTTATTTTATTTCCAAATCTTATTTTATTAAACAATAAAATAAGTCACCACATCACATAAAAATCACTTAAATCTTAATCTCAACATTTTTTAAAATATATATAAATATATCTAGACTCCTCGAATAATTCAAATAATTAAATAATCAAAATAATTCAAAGTGGGCGTTACAACTCTCCCCAACTTATAAGATTTTCGTCCTCGAAAATTTACCTCAAGCAAACAACTCTGGATAAGATTCCAGCATCTTACTCTCTAGCTCCCACGTCAAGCTTTCACCAGTCGCTCCGTCCCAAACGACTTTCACAAGAGGTATCTCCTTGCCTCTCAACCGCTTCACTTCACGACCCTCAATCCTCACTGGTAAGGTCTCAACCGTAAGGTTATCCCTAACTTGCACATCATCCCTTTGGATCACATGAGATGGATCCGGAACATATTTTCGAAGTTGCGACACATGAAACACATCATGCAAATTCGAAAGATGCGGTGGTAAACCCACTCGGTACGCCACCGTTCCAACCCTTTCCGATATCTAATACGGACCAATAAACTTCGGAGTCAACTTCTTTGACTTCAATGCACGACCAACACGGTCATGGGAGTAACTCTTAGGAACACATGATCTCCCTCTTGAAATTCAAGGTCTTTCCTTCGCTTATCATGGTAACTCTTCTGTCGACTCTGCGACGCTTTCATCTTTTCTCGAATCATCTTTACCTTCTCAGTAATCTGTTGAACAATCTCTGTTCCTAAAACCACATTCTCACCTGACTCAAACCAACATAACGGAGTTCTGCATCTCCGGCCATACAAAGCCTCAAAAGGTGTCATTCCAATACTCGAATGGTAACTGTTATTGTAGGTGAACTCTATCAACGGAAGATGACTATCCCAAGTCCCTCCTTGCTCAAGTACACAAACCCTCAACAAATCCTCCAACGACTGAATCGTTCTCTCCGACTGACCATCTGTCTGTGGATTATAAGCTGAACTCAACCTCAACTGAGAACCTAAAGCCTCTTGCAAACTCTTCCAAAATCTAGAAGTAAACCTTGGATCCTTATCTGATACAATGCTCGAAGGAACACCATGTAGCTTCACTATATCTCGAAAATAAATCTCTGCCAACTGTGATACGGGAAAAGTGATATTAATCGGAATAAAATGAGCCGACTTCGTCAATCTATCAACAACCACCCAAATAGCGTCATTCCCTTTAGGAGTATTAGGCAAACTCGTCACAAAATCCATGGATATACTATCCCATTTCCATTCTGGCACATCTAAAGGTGTCATCAATCCAGCAGGTTTCTAATGCTCGACTTTCGACTTCTGACAAATCAAACAAGAATATACAAACTGTGCCACATCGCGTTTCAATCCAGACCACCAAAACAACTTCTTCAAATCATGATACATCTTGGTAGCTCCCGGATGAATGCTCAAGCTACTTCTGTGACTCTCTTCAAGAATCATCTTCTTCATCTCATCATTGTCAGGAATGCAAATCCTACCTCGGAATCTCAACACTCCTTGATCATCGACCTTAAAGTCACTGTCCTCAGTCTGATTACTAGCAACCAACAAGTCCACAAACTTTACATCCTCTTTTTTGCGCCTCTTTAATACTTTTCAGGAATTCATTATCAATCTTCAGCATTCCCAGCTTCACACTCTGAGGTGTCCTTTCACAAACTAAACTCAAATCTCTAAACTGTTCCAGTAACTCAAACTCTTTCACCATCATAGCAGACATATGTAAAGTCTTCCTACTTAAGGCATCCGCAACAACATTAGCCTTACCCGGATGATAATTCAAACCAAAGTCGTAATCTTTCAACAATTCAAGCCACCTTCGTTGTCTCATATTCAATTCCTTCTAATCAAACAAATACTTCAAACTCTTGTGATCACTGAACACTTCAAATCTCGAACCATACAAGTAATGTCTCCAAATCTTAAGCACAAACACAACTGCAGCCAATTCAAGATCATGAGTAGGATAATTTCGTTCATGAATTCTCAACTGTCTTGATGCATAAGCAACCAATTTACCATCTTGCATAAGCACACCACCTAAACCCAACTTGGACGCATCACAATAAACAACAAAACGTTCATCGGACTTCGGCAAAATCAAGACTGGAGCCGTCGTCAACCGCTTCTTCAACTCATTAAAACTGTTCTCACAATGAACATCCCACACAAAAGATTTACCCTTACACGTCAACTGCGTTAACGGAAGAGCCAAATTAGAAAATCCTTCTATGAATCTTCGGTAATAACCAGCTAAACCCAAAAAGCTTCTAATCTCTGTAACCGACTTAGGAGTCTCCCATTGTGATACCGCTTCAACTTTAGACGGATCCACTGCAACACCGTTACCAGAAATAACATGGCCAAGAAAACTTTCCTCTTTCAACCAAAATTCACACTTTGACAATTTGGCAAACAGCTTCTTCTCTTTCAACACTTGCAAAACAGTCTTCAAATGCTCAGCATGTTCTTCTTCAGTCTTAGAGTATATCAAAATATCATCAATGAAAACCACAACAAAACGATCCAAGTAAGCAAGAAAGATTCTATTCATGTACTCCATAAATACACCAGGTGCATTAGTAACACCGAAGGGCATCACCGTATACTCATAATGTCCATAACGCGTCCTAAACGCTGTCTTTTGCATATCTTCATCCTTCACTTTAATCTGGTGATAACCTGATCTCAAATCTATCTTGCTAAACACACGTGCATCCACTAGCTGATCCATCAAGTCGTCAATTCTCGGAAGTGGATATCTATTCTTTATCGTCACTTTGCTCAACTGTCGATAGTCAATGCACAACCTCATACTGCCATCTTTCTTCTTTACTAGCAACATCGGCGCTCCCCAAGGTGAAACACTCGGCCTAACAAACTTCTTCTCAAGCAAATCCTCTAATTGTTTCTTCAGCTCCGCCAACTCAGAAGCTGACATATGATAAGGTGTCATAGACACAGGCTTAGTTCCAGGAATAAGATCAATCGAAAATTCAACTTCTCTTTTTGGAGGCACATCAAGAATTTCATCAGGAAAAACTTCTGGAAAATCGCATACCACTAGTAGCTTATCAATCACTGCTTGATTCTCAATAGATAACGACGCCATTAAAGAAAACATCATAATTCCATCGCGTTCCAACTGCTTCAACTGCTTAGTCGTCAAGAATTCTGCTCCACTCTCTTCTTCAGCAGAAGAAAAATGCACCGTCTTGCTAAAACAATTAATAAGGACGTGCTTGTACTCCAACCAATTCATCCCCAGGATTACATCCATTCCGACCAACGGTAAACAGACCAAGTTAATCTCAAAGTCACGACCAAACATAGACACAGGACATCTCAAACACACAAGAGAAGTAGTCACCGAACCCTTAGCTGGTGTTTCGACAACCATCTCCCCATTCATATCAGATACGACAAGATTCAACTTAGCAACACAATCAAGAGCAATAAAACAATGCGTAGCACCAGTATCAATAATAGCAACTAAAGGTATATTATCAAAATAACAAGTACCTCTGATCAAACGATCCTCGTTCTCCGTCTGCGTACCAGTCAAAGCAAAAACTCTCCCAGTAGTCTGAGCCTTCTTAGGCTTCTTGCATTGTGAACCAATGTGACCCTCCTCCTCGCAATTAAAGCACACAATGTCATCATGTTTGCACTCTACAGTAGTATGCCCTTTCTTATCGCAACGGAAACACCGTTTCACCTCTCCAGGACAAGCATTACTCTTATGGCCCTTCACACCACAAGTATAGCAAACAATCTCAGCAGGAGCATCTTTCTTATTAGGTCTCCTTTCATCATTAACTCTTTGTTTGCCCTTATCGGCAGGGGCACTGTAAGGCTTCGGACGACTCTGCTGACCTTTACCTTTCCTCTCATTAACAACCTTGTAATGAGCTTTTGTATCCTCTTCGTAAATTCTGCAACTACTCACCAGCTCGGAAAAATTTCTGATCTTCTGGTAACCAATTGCCCTCTTGATATCAGCACGCAAACCATTCTCGAACTTAACACATTTGGAGAACTCAGCAGTCTCAGCAGTATAATGTGGATAGAACTTAGCCAACTCCACAAACTTGGCAGCATACTCAGTCACTGACATGTTCCCTTGCTTCAGCTCTAGGAACTCAATCTCCTTCTTCCCGCGAACATCTTCCGGAAAGTATCTGTCAAGGAACTCTCTCTTGAACACAGCCCAAGTAACCTCAGCACCATCTTGCTCTAGAATAGGTAGGAGACCAATCCACCAGTCATCAGCTTCCTCAGCTAGCATGTGCGTACCAAAACGCACCTTCTGCACCTCTGTGCACTGCATAACTCTAAACACTCTCTCGATCTCCTTCAGCCACATCTGAGCTCCATCAGGATCATATCTCCCTTTGAAGGTAGGAGGATGATTTCTCAGGAAGGTCTCTAAACATACGGACCTCAGCATTCGCACCAGCATTCGCATTTGGCTGTTGTCCTACAGCTTGAGCAACAGCTTCCAATGCAGCAGCAATCGCAGCGTCGTTTCTTCCAGCCATCTTAGTTCTCTACACAACACAAAAAAATCAGTATGACATATAACAATACATCAACTGATACTCGACACAACAAGACTCTTCTACTTGGCCGGACGGACCGACCTGCTCTGATACCAATTGTAACACCCCGTTTTTCCGACTTAAAAATTTCTTTTAACAAATCAGAGTTAATCACATAACGGAGCATCACATTTCACATAAATCTCATGTATGAATAAATAACAATTTATTCTTTATTAAAACGTCTTAAACATAGCAGCGGAATCATAAAAAGTCTTGGCACGCAGGCCTCATCAAAACGTCTCAGAAAGTTCATCTAAAAATAGTCTTTTGAAATCATAAAGGACATGCAAGGAATAGAAAAGCATTTAACAAGTTTCCCCATCCCGTTACATATCAGAGAACCTAAGACTCAACCGAGGAAAGTCCTCAAACGCCTGCACCTAATCTTGATTACCTGCAAGTTACCCATACGAAGAGCAACATTTTCAAGTAGAAGGGGTGAGATTCACAAGACAATAATATTAAACATATAATTCAACAATTATAGTTAACAATAAATCATCATAATTCATCTTCATAAACATCTTATGCAACTTGACTCGACAATGCAACTTCACTTGACAATGCAACTCTAACATCTTAAATGCATGTGGTACCAATCCAGGGCATAAGCCCTCGTCGCTTTGAGCATAAATATACTCCCAGGGCATAAGCCCTTGTCGCTAGTGAGCAAAAGCTCCAGGGCATGAGCCCTCGTCGCTGGTGAGTAAAAACTCCAGGGCATAAGCCCTCATCTCTGAATGAGTATGCATGGACTCAACATCTTATAACTTAAACAAGTTAAACATCTTAAACGTCTCAACATCATGAACATCTTGGACCGACACATGCAGCTCTATTAAATGTAAACAGCAACATGGCAGCAAGCAAATAACAGGATATAACGATATCATTGCAAACATTATCTCAAACATCTCATGAACTTCACATATATCTCACGTAATGCACATATGAATCACAATTCAATAGCAACATTAAAACCTCACATAACATCTTTACAGATCATCAATTATATCATAGTTATCTTCATTACTACCCAAGGATCAACTCTTAAAGTCCTACACAAAACAGATCCCAAAGTACAAAGTTATGGTAGTCTGAAACCGCACTACTCGCCGTGGCGAGTTGATCTGCTCGCCTCGCGAGCTCAACTAGGGGTTACTCGCCTTTGGCGAGTTGGGGGCGAACTGAAAGCGAGCAATACTGGGTGCTCTCGGCCTTTTTCACATTTTTCATCCAAAAACGTCAGTTATAAGTTCCCTAGGTCCAATTTGATCCTAAAAACTTACCTAATCATTCTTATATACATCAAGGCACTCAAAACCATCTAAAACACGTCTTAAAACATCATTCTAAAAATCATGATTCTCACAGGTCAACTCGCTATGGCGAATGGGATTGCTCGCCTCGCGAGTGATCAAGGGCTACTCGCTATGGCGAGTTGGGTTGCTCGCCTCGCGAGGGATGAAGGTCTACTCGCCGCGGCGAGTTGCTTAGCTCGCGTAGGCGAGCGATGAACAGACAGGCTACAGGTTCTGCGAAATTCTCACCAAAAGTCCCAAATTTCATCGTGTTAATCCTCAAAACTCTGAAACATCTGCACTATGATTATTCTAGGTTATGTACACAATTTCTACACCAGTTCTACAGTTTTACATCATCAGATCATTAATTCTCCACTTTTAACCTAATTCTTAATTCCTCAAAAATCATTCCTACACCTGTTAATTATAATCGCATGAATTACAAGCTTAATAGAATTGTAATGCTTGGTCTCTTCTCTCTTCTCTGGTTTTTCTCCCTTTTCACCAAAACGTACGTACTGACATATGGTTGTAGGGACAAATACTATAGTGTCAATCAAATGAACTAAAATACCAAAAAAAAAAAAAAAAAGGATTACTTTTGTTTCTTAAACTTTAATCTCAAATATCAATAAATTTTTTTAACTAAGGGGCATATTTAAATCAAACTAGGTTCAATGATCAATTTTAATAGATCATAAAATTTTTCATTAAGCATATTTCGTTTTTTTTTTTTTTTTTGAAGAATTAAGCATCTTTCGTTTGGTGGTGTACTCTTTATATAAAAGAAGAATAGAGCGTAAGAGACTATATCTTTTAATGTGAGACTTCAACCGGTAAAATAGAAAAAGTTTCATATTTGTGAGATTTTTAAGTGTTGAACTTGAAACTAAATAGCCAGCTTCAAGCAATAATGTGACCCTTAAAACAACTTTATTTACCTTCAATGCATTCATAAGAATTATAGACATATTGTTTATAGCTTTATATGACAAACTTCATTTCTCAAAAATATTTGTAACTTTAGATATTTTCAAAGTAGTTAGTCTCATCAATAAATGCAATATTAAGCCTTATACTTCTAACATATATTTTAGGATAATCCATTGGGTTAGTCTGGTGGTTTTGGCTTTAGATCTTGAAGTGTGTTTCTCTTCAAAGTCTTAAAAAAACATATATTTTATGATAATGCTATGTATCATGAGATTTTTTATTGCGGGAGAATTACGACCGTATTGAAATAACATAATCATCACCTTTATCCTATTTTTTCCGCACATGTACTTCAAATAGAGGGAAGATCTAGCGGTGGAAAACAATTCGTGAAACTATCGGGATGATTTACCTCGCTTGAAATAACATTGCTCTATATTTTACTATGTTAGATGTCAAATTCAGATTTTCCATAAAAAAAAAAATTGATCTATAGATCTTTATGTTAGCTTTACGGGTTCAATTCTCTCGCCTTTTTGATTTGACTATTGATCGGTGGGTGACGGTGGAGGAGATGGCGAGGAGAGGGTGGGATGAAGGGGGAAGCACATGGGTGTGGCGGAGGCGCCTTTTAGCTTGGGAGGAGGAGAGCGTTTCAGATTGTGCTATTTTGCTGCATAATATTGTTTTGCAGGGTAGTGTTCTTGACAGGTGGAGGTGGCTCTTGGATCCAATTAACGGTTACTCCGTTAAGGGAACGCACCATTTTCTCACTATGGCCGATACACCTACGAAACGGGGTCTGTTTGATGATGTCTGGCATAGGCAAGTTCCATTAAAGGTATCTCTATTTGCTTGGAGACTTCTTCGTAATCGGCTTCCAACCAAAGACAACTTAGTTCGCCGGCAAATTTTACACATCGATGATAATGTGTGCGTGATCGGGTGCGGCACTATGGAGACAGCAGACCACTTCCTTTTCACCTGCGACACCTTTGGTCGCGTGTGGTTCTTGGTTATGCAGTGGCTTCATTTATATTTTGTCCCTCCCCGTGGGAATCGTAATCACTTATTTCAGTTTGGAAACTTGGCTGGGTTACCGTATTGTTCTCATTCTTTCATTCGGATAATCTGGTTGACTTATGTCTGGGTTATTCGGAAGGAACGGAATAACCATGTTTTTCATCAGCATGTTGCAGACACTCACAGATTAGCAGGCTCTGTTAAACTGCTATCTTTTCAGTGGCTTAAGGCTAATAAGTCCACCTTCGTTTTCAGCTATCACGGTTGGTGGATGCACCCTTTGTATTGTATGGGTGTTATGTAATCTTCATGATTATGTTTCGTTCTTTTTTAGAGTGTGCGTTGTTGATGCACCAGTAACTTTGACATTGTAATTTTTTTGGTAGCTCCCATTGCACACTTTGTGCGACATAAGTCACTAGTGGTTCTTACTATTTTCATTTTGGCTTGTTAAAAAAAAGTTTTTAAATGGTATAAAGAACATTTTATTTGAACAAGTATAACTTAATATATGATTTTTCTTTGAACATTACTCAATATAGCGTGTTGTCCGTTTTTGCATACAACTTAACTAAAGAAGGATAACTTGTTGTCAAGAACTGTTAGAATTGAATTTAGATAAATTTATGAGGTTTACAACCATGAATGTTTAACTTTTAAATGGTGTTTGTTTCTTTTTAAAATGAAATTTGCAAATGTGACATAATATTTACATTTTGTTCAACATAGTATCTTTATTCCTACTTCAAAGTCAAGTTTTAATGAGTTGAATATAAATCAAATGGTTCAAATCATACATAATTTAAGTTCATCTTATTTATTTAACAAACTTAATTTTTCAATTCATTTGGTTTATAAATCAAATTCTATAAATTTTTTCTCAAAAAAAAAAATAAATCAAATTCTATAAATTAATTACCGAATTAAGTTTCAATCTGAGTTTATGTTAATTCAATTCATTATCGGTCCTACTCAAAGTTAATATTTTATATAGAATAATATATTGTTTTCTTTTTCAAATAATTTGGACCGTTGCCTTTGCTTGAATAGCTGATACCCTGAACTCCTGAATCAATGTCATTGTCTTCTCTTATACACCAGTGTCATTAAATTTAAAGCAAATGTGTAATAAATAACAAAGGTAATGCTTAGTATGTAACCCCATCCTGCAATAATAGCAGCATCCCTTGTGGTCCATTTCTATAAATATCACATTTTTCTCCTTTATTTATAGAAAGCAATATGTTTACAGTAGATCTTTTCAGACAATACATCCAGACAATGCTAATGTTTGTTCAAGCCTAGCTAATAATGAGATGATAAGATGTTTAAATGTGTTATAAATATTAATAAGTGGATGTCCAAATAGCAAATAGGTTGATGGGTCATACTACTATGTGATTGGGCTTAATTCATAAGCTACTCTATTTCCCTATAAATAGAGCTCATTTGTAACACATTCAAGGGCACATCAGTGAATTAGAATACTTCTCCTTATTCTCTCTTCTTCTCCTTCTCTCTATTACTGTCTCTATTTACTTATTTTCATAACACGTTATCAGCACGAGGCTCTAACCAACTAAGAATGTCAAATCTCTCAAAACTCCACTTTGAGGCCCTTAACATTTCTAGAAACAACTATTTGACTTGGGCCGTAGATGCTGAAATGTACTTAGCTGCTGAAGGAAATGGAGATGCTATAAAAGAAGGAAATATGGCATCCGAGCAACAAAAAACAAAAGCATTGATATTCCTTCGTCACCATATTAATGAAGCACTTAAGAATGAATACCTCACTGTGAAAGATCCACTTGTGCTCTGGAATAAATTGAAAGAAAGATATGAGCACTTGAAAGCCATTATACTCCCAAAAGCTAGGTATGATTGGATGCACTTGCGCTTACAGGATTTTAAATCTATAACTGATTATAATTCTGAAGTATACAAAATTACTTCTCAATTAGAATTATGTGGTGAAAAGGTAACAGATGAAGATCTGTTAGAAAAAACATTCTCAACTTTTCATGCATCCAACATGCTCCTGCAGCAGCAATACCGTGAAAAAGGGTTTCAAAAATACTCTGAATTAATTTCTTGTCTTCTAGTTGCTGAACAAAACAATGAGCTTTTGATGAAAAATCACGAAGCTCGCCCTGCTGGTGTAGCTCCATTCCCTGAAGTGAATGCATCACAACACAACCATTTTGGAAAAGCTCGTGGTCGCGGTCGTGGCAATGTCCATGGTCGTGGTCGTGGTCATGCCCACAATCCTAATGGAAATTTGAAAAAAAAAAACCATTTACCCACCAGAAGTGGAAAAATAATGAAAAGGAAAAAGGTGGACAAAGTAGCAAAACAAATGAAAATATTTGCTATCGATGTGGGGGCAAAGGTCATTGGTCTCGTACATGTCGTACTCCAAAGCACCTTGTTGACCTTTATCAACAATCAATCAAAAACAATGAGAAAAGAGTTGAAACTAATTATGGTGATTGTGATGAATATGATGGTTATGGCGACATGGATCCTACTCATTTAGATATTGGTGATTTCTTTGAGGATTCAAATGGAAAAATTGATCACCTTATTGGAGATGGAACCGTCAAGAAATAATTTCTTTTTATTCGCTTTAGAATAAAGTCTTATGTTTAAGTATGTTTTGTTTTTCCCATTGTTATGACAATTTGCATTTTATGTCTTTATGATAATAATTTTATTTCTTTGTTGTTTAAATAATTACTTATCATGATGATTTCTTTAAGTTAATTCTTATTCTTGTTATTTATCTATTCTTATTTTTGTTCGAGAATGTATGTGTGAAAGATAAATCAAGGTTCTAGAATATTCATTATATAGTTTCATTTGGATATAATTTTGTTTTTTGATCACTATTGATTCAAATGGATTAGAATAAATAAAACATATATTACTGTAAATCAGAAGTTTACATATTATATTAAGTTTTTCATTGGCAAGACCGGTAGGGTTATCCCTGATCTATTATGATGCGAAAATAGTAAACATTTTATATGGACTTTTATTAAAGAACCTGAAGATTCTTTAAACCAAAAAATATTTGTTATTGGTTCGCAAAGAAAGTTGACAATTTGATATAACTTATATAACGTGATATGTAAATCAATATATCGATCATGTGATCACTTAGATATTTTATGACTTCGTAGATGCATCAACTATATGATCACATGTACGTTTGTTGTCAACTCACAACTAGAAGTTTGTGTAATTGTTTTGTTTTATGAGTTATTCATAAAGCATTTGATAAGTATCAATTATCAATGGAAATTGATATTAAACAACTTGTAGCATATGCTCGTAAAATGGACTTGAAGATCCGTTCTTTAGACGCCTAAAGTTAATGGTATGATTGATACTTATGAGACTCTACTTTGGGAGTTAACAATCATGTATGTTGATTTATTGATTCACATCAAGCCAACAAGTTACCATACGTAAGTCCTCCCTTGAATTTATATTTTGGTTAAGAACTTAATATTTCTCATCTAAGTAAATTTTTGGATGTGTTGTGTCTATCACAGTTGCTCCAATATAATGCACTTAGATATATCTTGATAGAATATTGGGAAAACTAATTCATATGAATCTTCATCTATCATAAATTGTATTGAGCCAACTTGTTTACAGCCTAGTAGGCTGATTAGTTTTCCCAATATTAGGGGGGGAGAGGATAAGCGGCTGCAAATATGAACCTGAAGTTCAATTGAAGCATTTGAAAGGAAATATTACTGTCTCATCTTGATCCTCAAGAAATAACTCATTTGCAAAGTTAAAGCAAATAAAATAGCCGCTGCTAATGCTCCAAACGAAATAGATGTCCTTGACGGATTATTGCAAATGAGTCCCAACCACGCATGAAGCGTGGTAGATCAATCGGTTCCACATATAAAAAATCCTCAAACAAGAAAGGAGCTAAAAGGAAAGATAACCCAAATGAGGATGTGTAAACTCTAAAAGAGTCACATTACATAATTAATTTTAAGTTCCAGAAGAACTGACCAGGTACCTGAGATGTATGAAAAATAAAGAGATCTCGATAAATTATGTCATGAACGAATGGAATGGAACCAAAATGAAAGTCAACGTTGATGATGTTTTTGAAAATAACATAGCGCTATATGTGATTGGTGGAAATGAGGATCATGAATTAAAAGGTTATAGAAAAAGAAAATATCTGCAGATTGAAAGAGACAATTCTGTGAAATCAAACTCGTTTTGTAAAGCTAAGCTTTTTGGACTTGTAGTCCGCACACTTGAAGATGTGAAGTTAATTAGATATATACAAATTTTCGCGCGAAAGAGAATTATATTGATAAAATACATATGTATAGAGTTTGATATGTTCACCGGAAATGAGATAATATATGTCTAATGTTTATGTTTAAGAAACATATTCACCTGAAGTGAATTTAAGAAATTTTTCTTGCTTGATTAAGTTTAGCATCACATGAAAGACTCAATTTATATGAAAGATGTGTTGCAATATAGTTGTATGACTCACTTGATAGTATATGAAACTCTTTGAAAGAGTTAATTTTCGTGAGATATTGAAGAAATGACACAATATGTCCATTTTAATGTATTTTGTTAATTATATGTATTGTGGTATTTTGTTTCTTTTGTCAATATTAGTAAATACAGATATCGGAACAAAGTGAAGCATACATTTTGCACCTTAGAGAAACAACATGATCAAGGAATTGGAGAATGTTATTTCAACAACTTAATATGAAGATAATATCCCAGGCACTGCTAATTTGGAGAAGGGCATGGAGATAAATCAGACCTCTCTTCAAAGTCACCGCCAAGTAAAGCTTTTGAGTAACTAGAATTGAAGACTAATTGACTTTCTTTGTCTCATATATGATTGCCTTTATGAGGGGGAGACATAAATGTGTTATGCACTCTTTTTCCCTTAACCAAGGTTTTATCCCATTGGGTTTTCTTGGTAAGGTTTTTAACGAGGCAGATTATCACACAAAAGGATGTTATACTCTTTTTCCTTCACTAGAATTGTTTCCCAACGGGTTTTTCTCTAGTAAGGTTTTAATGAGGCATATCCTCGATGGACATCCAAGGGGGAGTGTTATAAATATTAATAAGTGGATGTCCAAATAGCAAATAGGTTGATGGGTCATACTACTATGTGATTGAGCTTAATTCATAAGCTACTCTATTTCCCTATAAATAGAGCTCATTTGTAACACATTCAAGGACACATCAGTGAATTAGAATACTTCTCCTTATTCTCTCTTCTTCTCCTTCTCTCTATTACTGTCTCTATTTACTTATTTTCATAACAAAATGTTACATATAGCGATTTTTATGGGACAATGACTTTTTAACTTTGGTCTCTCTATCTTTCTCTCTGTACTTGCTGAATTTAGATTAGGTGCAGTTCTTACCGTTTCGATCGAGTATAGATCCTCTCTTTGAATATGGACATCTTCGTTGCAGTTAATTGTCATTGGTTACATCAGTTAACTGTTGTTGGCATCAACGACAATTAACTGTCGTGGTTCCCATTTTTTGTGTGCCAGATGTTGAGTAAATTATATGTCGGATGTTGAGTAAATTAACTGTTGTGGTTTCCATTTTTTGAGTAAATTATATGTCGGATGTTGTTATGAACATGTTGGTTATAAGATGAGTGATGGTAGAGTGATAAGTCGTTGTTTTTTTTATTGTTTTTGGCATTTTAATTCAATAAAGATTAGTTTTAGTCGTATTTCTTTAGCTATTTTATTACAAAAACTATGGATTTCATTTCAGGTTGAATGCCAAATAAGCAAGATGGTTTGGTTGAAGTTTGGGCAAGAAAAGATCAAGAATACAGAAGAAAAGGAACATATAAGGATTTTCAACACGGTCCGCGCGTTTTAGCCACCAGATTGTGCGTTTTGGCCTGGACCGTGCGTTTAAAGAAACAAAATGGCAAGAAGTCTGGCACGGTCTGTGCGTTTTATGCACGACCGTGCGTTTTGGTGTGTTGGCTTGTAAGGGGACCGTGCATTCCCTGTGTGCAGAAGTTGAAAAGTGCACGGTCTAAAGCCCAGACCGTACGTTTTTGCTGTCAATTGGAGTTGTTACAAAACCCTTTGCTTTTCTTTGTTTTAAAGCCTATAAAAACGTGTTTAATGTCTTGAGGTTCTAAGCTATAAATATGTCCTCCATCAGACCTGTAACCATCTTTGGAATGTTTGTAAATTTCATACAATGTGATCAAAGTTCTACATTTTGTTATAAGTTCATTTCTATATTTTTTTCTGCACTTTTACATTCTTGCTATTTACTTTTTTGTTCTTTATAATTCCAACAATTTAATTCAGTCATTTACAATTATTAAATTTATTTTCTACTTTAATCTTATGTCTACTATGATCATGAGTGAGTAAACCTTATAGTCTTGGGATTGTTGGAATAGTCTAATGACTTAATCCTATTCAAACCAAGTATATATATATCTATTTTGTTTAAATTCTATTTTCTAATCTAATTTCGTTGTTTTTAAACTCAGTAACAAGTATTAAACGAAAGACCGAAAGATGAAGTTTAAGGGGGCGTTTGGTTTGGAGAAACACAAATTATTCCCAGGAATAACATACATGGGAATGAAAATATGAAAAATTTGATTCCTGAGTATTTGTTAAAAAAAGTGTTTGACAAATAACTTTGACATTCCTAGGAAAATTGGAAGTTACAATTTTTTTTATAAATATATGCAGAATATCATGGGAATGCACATTCCCATCTCTTTACATGGGAATAAATTAATGGGAATAATGAAAGTTATGGGAAGTTACTTCATTCCCAAGAACCTTTATACCCAGGAATATATTTTTTTCTCAACCTCTTAACAAACATGGGTATAATCATTTCTGTCATACCCTCATTTTGTACCTAAAAATACCTGTTTAAACTTCTTTTTGTTTCTGGTTACTTCAAACTCACTATGTCTATTTTACAGTTGTCTACTGTGCTACAAACGCACATTTTACTGTTATCCTCTCCAATCTTCTTGCATTTAAAACCATCCAAAGTGTTTTCTTGCATTACAAGTCTTCAAAAAAGGGTTCTAAAACCATTTCATATTTTTCTGCATTTTATTCCAATTTTTTGCATAAACTCATACAAAAGGGTATTTTGGTCATTTCCTACACATGAACCCATTTTAGTCCCTACAATTTGTCCCTGAGTCTTTTCAACTTGTCTGCGTGAATCATTAATCAAATTTTGTACAAAAATCATCTTAGTTTTGCATCTGAGTCAGTTTGAGTCAGTTTGAGTCAGTCTGAGTCGTTTTAGTCCCTAGGGGCATTTTGGTCTTTTCACATCAAACAATTTTTTGACAGAGAGGTATTTTGAAATACCTCATTTTGATAACTTGTTCATTTTAGTCCGTTTTGTCATTTTTAACTGTTTCACTTTACGTTTTTTTTTCAAATTACATTTCTTTCCAATTTTATTTAGTTTTTTACAAATAAGTCCAAATTTTATTTTAATTGCAACTTAGTCCAAAATTTTATATTTCATTGCAGAAGTGTCCAATTCCAATTTTCAAAACAGTCCCAATTCTTTTAATTCTCAAAACAGTCCAATTCTTGTTTAATTGCAAAACAGTCCCATTTTCTTTCAAAATTGCAGATTAGTCCAAAATGCCAGGCAAGCAGTCCAAGTCCAGGTGTCAAGTTCCCAATTGGTCCAGAGGCCACATGGCAGCCTATATAAGGCCGGTTACTGTACCAGTCAGAAGGAGATCCCACTCATTACACGCCACATCACAAACAGAGAAGAATCTTCTCTCTCTTGGCAGTTACAGATCAAACTCAACAAAATTCACAAAAAGCTCAAGAACACACACAAACCCTAGCTCAAATTCAGCACCAATTCAGAGCAATTTCACGATAAAACTTCAAATTTCCCACTGAATTCAATTCACAGAACCAAATAGAAGCAGAATTCACACAAAATTTGTAAGCAATTCTCAGAGATTCATAAGAACCTTCATCATCAAATTGCTGAGCTTGCAATCCAAACGCGAGCACGACACCGGAGGTAGCGCGCTGCAAGCGTGATCGCAAGCATTGGATCGGAGAAGAAGAAGGAAGAAGAGGTGAAGGATTTCACAGGATCCGGATCAAGAGAAGAAAGAAGGGAGTGAAACCGGCTTACCAGCGAGGATCCAAGACCAAGAATCAGAGAAACGGTTCGAATCTCCGAACAAGAACCCAGGTAACACCATAACTTCATCTAATCTCATTGAATATCACTACAAAATTCAGAATAATGTGAATCCGTAGCAAGTTCGAACCGTTCGATCCAAAACCCTAACCCTAACACAAAAAGTTGTTTGAAAATCAAAGAAACGCTTCAAAATCCACAACGAATGTGAACCGAAGCAAATCCTTACAGTTTTACAACAATTTCAGCCAAAAAACATGAAAAAACGAACGGTTCGAACCTACAGAGACGAAACTCAAAGATTCACATTATTTCAACGGTTAAACTTGCGTTCTTTCGACTGATTCATGCTTAGATTAATGATACGAACCATTTGATACATGTTTGAGCCATTTCTGGGTAGGATTGGAGAAATTAGGGTTAGGGTTTGATAGAGAGCGGCCGGAGAGAAGAGAGAGGAAGAAGGTGGAAAATGACGGAATCCGGATCCTAATCCTTTTATATAAGCTGGTGGATCGGGTTGGTTTTGACCCGGTCCACTTCCCCTTTGTATAGGCCGTTGGATTCGCTTCTTGGGTCATCCGGATCAATCTAACGCCTCTAAGGCATCAAGACTGATCCGGATCCACCTGAAGCGTGGGTTTGGGCCTATAACCGTGGGCTCTGGGTCTTTTTTTTTTTTCTTAATTTCCTTGTTATGCACACCTCCAGTTCTGCAATCTGAAACCCCCGGTGCGCCTTGTTTTTCTTGTAAATTTTTAGGATTTTTTTTCTCTCTGTGATTCTTGATATGTTTTTACCATTTTGTGGCATTTTTCTTACTAGTTTCATGGTGATAAAATGTGTGCTAAATTTTCTTGTGAGAATTGCATCTTTTTAAGCCTTTTGTTGTAAAATCCATGCATGATTTTTGACCATCAATCTTTGATAAATGATAATGGTATGTTGTTATATGTTTCGTGATATTCTTTGCTATGAGTCCATGGGTGTTACCACTGTTTGTGAATCATGGAATTAATTTCTTGTGTGGCAAGTAACATGAATTCCTTTTAAGGTGTAAAATGTGCATAAAATGTGTATATGTTAAGCTTGAATGCATGGCTTGTAATTTTCTTATGATTCTTGAAATAATTCCCTTGAAAAAGTGTTGTTTTGATGAAAATTATAAGTCATGGGTTTAGCTTGAGTTTTAGGGTTAGGTTTTGTGTTATTTTCATCACTTTCTGGCACTTGTTTTTGCTACTTGTTCAATATTCTTTGCTATTGTCATTTCATTTACTATGCATTGCTTACTCATTACTATCATTTTTCCACTTTGTTGCTAACCATCTCATGTCTCATGCATACCAAAGGCATTACATCTCTTTCTTAGTTTAGGTTTCTTTCATTTTCTATGTTAATTTCCATGTATTATATTTTAGGGTAGTTTTATCTCCTTTTAATTTCTTGCAAGACCATAGAATGTAAACTAGGGCCAAATGTAAAGGACAATGGACACTATGACGATGTACACTGACACAAGCACCGACACGCACACACGTTGTATGATTTACCGCTAGATGTATGCCTAGGAAGCGTGAAACTTAGAAAAATATTATGCTTTTTTCAAAAAAACAAATAACGCCTCACTTGAAAACCATTTTCGCAATAATCTTGGAGTCAAAACTCCACAACCCTTTTCCTTTTATTTTCTTAATCAAAATGCAAATGAACCCTAAATTCCAACTTTAACCTTTTCTCTTTAATGATTGGAATAACCTCACTTTTTTCCAATCTCATGCCTTTAAGGCCTCTTTTCTCTTCTCCAAAATCATTTTCAAAATTAAAAACAAGCTAACCCACAAAAATCTTTTTTGGAAGAGAACTACATAGAGTTTGATCCCTTAAAAGGGTATGTAGGCAAGAGACCAAAATCTCTCCAAGTCCACTAAAAATAAATCTACACTTCTCTCCCCCATTCTTAAAAACAACTTTTTTCAAATATATAGCATTAAAAGTAAAGCGTAAACATAGGTCAAGAAAAACGGCTCCTATAGAGTACTATAGTCGTTGCGGGTGCCTAACACCTTCCCGTAGCGAAAACTGCCCCGAACTTAGAATTTCTAAGGGTTTTCTCAATTTTACCCTTCCCCAAAGAAAAATAGAGACATCAATGATTGAAAGGTTCAAGCCTAATTAATGACTTGACACCTGAAAATCGCGATGACAAAAATGGCGACTTCACTGGGGATTTTAGGGCTACGCCTAGTTTTTCATGCTTTATGTTTTATGCTTTACTTTATTGTTATTATGCAACGTGTGGGGTGAGAATATCAAAAGTCCTATACCCGGGCTGAGTGAACCTAAGATTAGGAAGAGATATAATCGACAATCCAATCCGGGGGTTGCCTCGTGTATTGGGTTACGCGATCAATCTCACGTAGCTGAGGCATTTTGGGGGTGATGTTGTCGGCGTGTGTTTTCATGCTTAGGCACCTTACTTCCAATTGACCGATGAAAGCTATGGACCGTAGTTACCAAACCCATCTTTAGCCTTTTTAAGACGTAGTGCGGTGGCTAAACCGAGCGTTGTCTCGAAATTTAGTCGTCACGCGATACTACACTCGAACTAGACCTTCTTACAAATAATCATGGAACGGGCGTCGCTTCGTGCTACTATGATATGTGTAAGAGAGGTTGCAGTTTGGGAACCTTACTAGAACCATGGTTACTACTATCAAAGCTCTAGTTTCACCGGACGCCGTGTCCACTTGCAACCTTAACCCCCCGTGTTCTCTTTTTAGCCAAAATCATGCATACATGCATTCATGCATAAATTTTTTCCATGCATTTATCGAAAGGTCTAGACAAATTAAAACTTTGTAAACATTCCAGGTATGAAGAGGACTAAGTCTTACAAATTCAAGGAAGTCGATTTGGTTAGCCTAAGGGAGTTGGCACTCAAGGTCAAGAACCCGACTGGGTTTCGTCTCCGATACGGTGGTTTGCTTACTATTCTCCGGACTAATGTGGAAGAGAAGTTGGTGCACACTCTGGTGCAATTCTATGATCCGGTTTTCCGTTGCTTCACTTTCCCAGATTTCCAGTTGGTTCCTACACTTGAGGCTTATTCTAGTTTGTTGGGTTTACCTATAGCCGAGAAGACACCTTTCACAGGTCCCGGAGCTCCTCTCACTCCTTTGGTGATTGCTAACGATCTTTATCTCAAGACTTCCGATGTGTCCAAGAATCTCGTTACTAAATCTCACATCCAGGGTTTCACTTCGAAGTACTTACTTGAGCGGGCTAATCTCGAATCTACTTGTCAGGACACTCTTGAGGCTATTCTCGCACTACTTATCTACGGGCTCATTCTCTTCCCGAATCTCGACAACTTTGTGGACATGTGTGCTATTGAGATTTTCCACTCCAAGAACCCGGTTCCTACTTTGTTAGCTGACACGTACCACGCCATCCATGATCGGACTCTCAAAGGTCGTGGATATATTCTTTGCTGTGTGCCTCTCCTATATAGGTGGTTTATTTCTCACCTTCCAAGCTCTTTCCATGCCAACTCGGAGAATTGGTCTTATTCGCAGCGGATTATGGCTCTCACTCCCGATGAGGTGGTTTGGATTACTCCAGCAGCTCGAGTCAAGGAGATTATTACTGGTTGTGGAGATTTCCTCAATGTACCTCTTCTCGGTACCCGGGGAGGAATCAAATACAATCCTGAGTTAGCCATGAGACAGTTCGGCTTCCCTATGAGAGCAAAGCCCATCAATCTCGCTACATCCCAGGAGTTCTTTTACTATTCCAATGCCCCCACCGGGCAAAGGAAAGCTTTTACAGATGCTTGGTCTAAGGTTCGAAGGAAGGATGTGAAGCATTTGGGTGTGAGATCCGGTATAGCGCATGAGGCCTATACTCAGTGGGTGATAGATCGAGCCGAAGAGATTGGCATGCCTTATCCTGCTATGAGACATGTGTCCGCGTCTGTTCCGTCCAGGCCATTACCTTTGCTTCCTGCAACCCAGGAGATGTACCAGGAGCATCTAGCTATGGAGAGTCAGGAGAAACGGGCATGGAAAGCCCGATACAATGAAGCCGAGAACTTGATTTCGACTTTGGATGGTAGAGATGAGCAGAAAGATCATGAGAATCGAATGTTGAAAAGAGATCTAGCCAAAGCTAGGGAAGAACTCGAGGAAAAAGATAAGCTGCTTATGAGGGATTCCAAGAGGGCTAGAGGACGTCGGGAATTCTATGCCAGATACTGCAGTTCGGTTCCAGAGTCTGATTCTGAGGAGTACCCTGTCACTCCATAGACTTAGATGATTATGTTGTTTGTATTTTGTTTTAGGGCCCACTCTCTTTGGCTCAACATTTCAAAAGATTTATCCCGACAACTTTCTAGTCTTTTCATTCTTTCCTAAAAGAAAAATGTTTACAAAATTTCTAATTTGTCTAAGAGATCCTTTCGATATGCAAAAAGAGTCATTTTTGCATCTGCATTTGTACATATCATGCATCATATGCATTATTCATCGGTCACGAAAAACTTCCAAGTGCTCATTGCCTCCTGGTTCTTCTGCCGCAGTGTGAAAAGTGGCTCGTGCTCGAAAGACTGATCAACCTACCAGAGTACATCAAACTAGACAATACAGAAGGAGGAATCAGGTAGCCATGGAAGAAGAAAACGCACAGCTCCGTACCGAATTGGCATCTTTAAGGGAAGAGCTAGCTAAAACGCACGATGTTATGACTGCTTTGTTGGCTGCCTAGGAACAACCAGCCTCGTCCGCTCCAGAGACCATTGAGCCAATTCCAACAGCATCTCTCGATGACCGCTTTGCTATGCCAAGGGGATACCCATACGGACTCCCATCTTTCTTTGCTCCTGATCCCACAACAGGTGCTTCTAGTGCTGCCAATGGTAACCAAATCCCCATCCCAGGGCATGCCTCTCTCCACACTACTCTGCCTCAGTCAACGGTCTCCCAGGGAAGCATCATAATTTGGCTCTACACATCTCTATGAATTGCAAAACTGACATGCTGTCAAATGTATTGGTAGATACCGGCTCGTCTCTGAATGTGATGCCCAAATCAACTCTGGACCAGCTAAGCTATCAGGGAGCACCTTTGAGGAGAAGTACTTTTCTGGTCAAAGCCTTCGACGGATCCCGCAAGAACGTTCTCGGTGAAGTGGATCTTCCTATGACTATTGGCCCTGAAACATTCCTAATCACTTTCCAGGTCATGGACATCGATGCTTCCTATAGTTGTCTCCTCGGAAGGCCGTGGATACATGAGGCCGGCGCGGTTACCTCCACCCTTCATCAAAAGCTGAAATTTGTGAAGAATGGGTTTGCTGAGGGGACTGCATTTCAAGGTTTGACTGTTGAAGGTACGGAGCCCAAGAAGGTAGGTGCCGCCATGGCTTCTTTGAAGGATGCGCAAAGGGCTGTTCAGGAAGGACAGGCTGCCAGTTGGGGCCAGTTAATACAACTACTTGAGAATAAGCACAAAGAAGGTCTTGGGTTCTCTCCAACACCAGGAGTATCTACTGGAACGTTCTACAGTGCAGGGTTCACCAATGTAATTACTGAGGGTGCTACTGGGAGTGGTTCTAGGCACGTGTTTGTTGTATTAGGAGGTACTGCAAAGAATTGGAATGTCGTTGACCTTCCGTTGATCATGCATGATTCCGAGTAATGTGTCTTGTTGCTTAGGTCTTTGTTTTTCAAAATAACCATCTTTTCGCTCCGCCCAAAGCGAAAATGATATTTTTGTAAGGGCGTGTTTGTTTCGGCATTGCCATTATTAATAAAAATTGTCGTTTCTTTCACGACTGTTGTTTTTCTTAATGCTTTTTCCCTTGGAAATGATGGTAATGCCAAAAAAAACCAAAACATCTGTATTTTCTTATTAATTTCAAAGATCTGCATGAAAAATCTTTTCTAAAAATCATCCAACCATATCACGCAGATTGAACCATAATAAACCCGTTGAACACAGTGACCCTGTAGTTCCTCCAACTTTTGAATTCCCGGTGTTCGGAGCCGAAGATGAGGAGGATGATGATATACCAGATGAGATCACTCGACTGCTTGAACAAGAGGAGAAAGCCATTCAGCCTCACTAGGAGGAGATTGAGTTGATTAACTTGGGTACCGAAGACAATAAGCGAGAGATCAAGGTTGGTGCTGCACTAGAAGAGGGGGTTAAGAAGAGGATCTTCCAACTTCTCCGAGAGTATTCAGATATTTTTGCATGGTCATATGAAGATATGCCGGGCTTGGATCCCCAGATCGTAGAGCACCGGATACCAACAAAGCCGGAATGTCCCCCTGTCAGACAAAAGCTGAGAAGGACTCGTCCCGACATGGCTCTGAAGATTAAGAGTGAGGTGCAGAAACAGATTGATGCAGGTTTCCTCATGACAGTTGAGTATCCCGAATGGGTTGCTAATATTGTGCCTGTACCGAAGAAGGACGGCAAAGTTCGGATGTGTGTTGATTACAGAGACTTGAATAAAGCCAGTCTGAAGGACAATTTCCCGCTTCCTCATATTGACGTGCTTGTTGATAATACCGCTCAGTGCAAAGTGTTCTCCTTCATGGATGGATTCTCGGGATACAATCAAATCAAGATGTCACCCAGAGACAGGGAAAAGACATCGTTCATCACTCCGTGGGGAACTTTCTGTTACAAAGCGATGCCGTTCGGTCTGATAAATGCTGGTGCCACCTATCAGAGGGGGATGACCACGTTGTTCCACGATATGATTCACAAAGAAGTCGAGGTTTATGTGGACGACATGATTGTCAAGTCAAGCGATGAAGAGCAACATGTTGAATATTTGGCAAAATTGTTTGAAAGATTGAGGAAGTACAAGCTTCGACTGAATCCCAACAAGTGTACGTTCGGTGTCAGATCAGGGAAACTGCTAGGGTTCATTGTCAGTCAAAGAGGCATTGAAGTAGATCCCGACAAAGTCCGAGCAATCCGTGAAATGTCGGCCCCGTAGACCGAGAAGCAAGTTAGAGGGTTCCTCGGGCGTCTGAACTATATCTCCCGATTCATATCTCACATGACCGCGACTTGCGGGCCAATTTTCAAGCTACTCAGGAAGAATCAACCCATTGTGTGGAACGATGAATGCCAGGAAGCTTTTGACAACATCAAAAACTATTTGTTAGAGCCACCAATCCTTGTCCCACCGGTGGAAGGAAGGTCGTTGATTATGTATCTGTCAGTGTTAGATGAATCCATGGGATGTGTGCTCGGTCAACAGGACGAGACTGGAAAGAAAGAGCATGCCATCTACTATCTGAGCAAGAAATTCACTGACTGTGAGACTCGGTATACGATGCTTGAAAAGACTTGTTGTGCTTTGGCCTGGGCTGCCAAACGCCTGCACCACTACTTGATGAACCATACAACTTGGCTGATATCCAGGATGGACCCGATCAAATATATCTTTGAGAAGCCTGCAGTCACTGGAAAGATTGCGCGTTGGCAATTGCTGCTGTCTGAATATGATATTGTGTTCAAAGCTCAAAATGCCGTTAGAGGAAGTGTTATAGCTGATCACCTCGCTTGCCAGCCACTGGATGACTATCAGCCCATCAAGTTCGATTTCCCCGACGAAGAGGTCATGTATTTAAAGTCAAGAGACTGTGAAGAACCGTTGATTGGTGAAGGCCCAGACCCTAATAGCAAATGGGGATTGGTCTTCGACGGTGCTGTCAATGCTTATGGCAAAGGAATTGGGGCAGTGATTGTATCTCCGCAGGGGCATCACATTCCCTTTACCGCCCGGATTGTATTTGAATGCACAAACAACATGGCTGAATACGAATCATGTATCTTGGGGATCGAGGAAGCAATTGACATGAGAATCAAGCACCTCGACATCTATGGAGATTCTGCGCTTGTTATTAACCAGATAAAGGGAGAATGGGAGACTCATCATGCCAATCTGATCCCTTACCGTGACTATGCGAGGCGTCTGCTGACATACTTTACGAAAGTCGAATTACACCATATTCCCCGCGAGGAAAATCAGATGGCCGACGCTCTTGCCACTTTATCCTCCATGTTTCAATTGAACCATTGGAACCACGTACCAGTAATCAAAGTGCAGCGCCTTGACCGGCCTTCTCATGTGTTTGCCATCAGTGATGTGACCGTTCAAACAATTGCGGATATAGTTGACAACAAACCCTGGTATTGTGATATCAAGCAGTTTTTGCAAAGCCGCGAGTACGCGCCGAATGCTTCCAATAAAGACAAGAAGACCTTGCGCAGGTTGGCTAGCAAGTTCATGTTAGATGGGGATGTTCTATACAAGAGGAATTTTGATATGATATTGTTGAGATGTGTTGACGAGCGTGAAGCAGAGCAACTGATGCACGACGTGCACAACGACACTTTCGGGACCCATGCTTCGGGACATACTATGTCTAGAAAATTGTTGAGAGCAGGCTACTATTGGATGTCCATGGAACACGATTGCTACCAATATGCCAGGAAATGTCACAAATGTCAAATCTATGCTGATAAGATTCATGTGCCTCCGCATGCCCTCAGCGTCATTTCCTCTCCGTGGTCTTTCTCTATGTGGGGCATCGACATGATCGGAAGGATTGAACCAAAGGCTTCGAATGGTCATCGTTTCATTTTGGTAGCAATCGATTACTTCACCAAGTGGGTCGAAGCCGCATCTTATGCCAATGTAACCAAGCAAGTGGTGGTTAAGTTCATCAAGAAAAATATCATCTGTCGATATGGTGTTCCCAGCAAGATTATCACTGACAACGGTACCAATCTGAACAATGACATGGTGCAGGCCCTATGTGAGAAATTCAAGATTGAACATCACAACTCCTCTCCTTATAGGCCTCAGATGAACGGTGCAGTTGAGGCCGCCAACAAGAATATCAAGAAGATTGTACAAAAGATGGTAACTACGTACAAAGAATGGCATGAGATGTTGCCTTATGCCCTGCACGGCTACCGCACTACAGTACGCAGTTCAACCGGGGCAACGCCTTTCTCCCTTGTATATGGCATGGAGGCAGTTCTCCCCTTGGAAGTGGAAATCCCGTCTCTCCGCGTGATCATGGAAGCAAAATTGTCTGAGGCTGAATGGTGCCAGAGTCGGTATGATCAGTTGAATTTGATTGAGGAAACACGTCTAGATGCCTTGGCTCGTGGACGACTATATCAAACAAGAATGAAAACTGCTTTTGACAAGAAAGTCCGTCCTCGGGAGTTCAAGGAAGGTGAACTTGTTTTGAAAAGAAGAGTAAGCCAACAACCTGATCCAAGGGGCAAGTGGACTCCAAACTACGAAGGACCATATGTCGTCAAGAAGGCCTTCTCCGGCGGAGCCTTGATTCTTACACACATGGATGGTGTCGAACTTCCTAACCATGTGAATGCCGATATAGTCAAGAAATACTTTGCCTAGATATATGAAATGAACAGCGTGGTAGGTCGAAAACCCGAAAGGGCGGCCTAGGCAAAAATGCGCTTCCCGGTGGATCGAAAACCCGAAAGGGCGGTCCAGGCAAAATAAGGGACAAAAAAAATGTAAATATGAAAAAGCTCGCTGAGACTACACGTAACTCAGGCAAAAATGAGCGTCTCGATGAGCCGAAAACCCGAAAGGGTGGTTCATGCAAAAATGAGATTGAAACGAAAGGCAATTGACTATATCTGGCAAACCACCATCCCCTTGGGGCACGAGCAACTGATAAATGGCCGCTCTCATCCGAGGCTGATGTGCCTGTGAATTCAAAATTTCTGGGAATTGTAGTGACCACTGTGTTCAATGTACCACCAACCCACAAAATTACGATTTTCAAGCTTTGTAAATCCGTGGAGTCATGCCTTTGGCTGACTACTACTCCTATACGTCGATTTGAGCCTATGCTTTTGTTTGAAACTCTATTTCTTTATTCTATTTTCAAGGCTTTATACAAAAAATTTCTTTCTATTTTGATAATGACAATGTCTGAAACAAACATCTTTGAAATTGAAAATTTAGTGTGTATTTTGAAAACCAACCTAAGCAACTAGGTGCATTCAAGTGAAACATGCATGAACAAACGGGCATCGATGTCCACTTCAATGCGGGTTACCAGCAGGCTCTCTCCCCAGTACGGTCTGTGGTCAATGGCAAGAATGAAAAAACAGAATAAAAAATACAAAAAAATGAATAAGCTCGCTAAGCTGAAAACCCGAAAGGGCAGCTTAGACAAAAATGAGCACCCCGATGGATTGACAACCTTCAAAGGCAATTCAGGCAAAAACAGGGGCATTTGAAAAGAATTTATTCCCCGGTGGATTGAAAACCCGAAAGGGCGATCCAGGCAAGAATGGGATGGGAAAAAGAAAAGAAAAAACAAAAGCAAACATGCAAAAAAGCATTGGCCACAAATGCAATATCCAAAGTGTGCTCGACAGTAGAGCATCCAGCAATAGCAGTACCATCAAGAGGTTTCATTCTCTGCAAGTCTATGAATGGGATACGGCTCCCTGTCCTCAACAATGGTCTTGATGTGTCTTCAAACGACGGCGTCCCCAGAAGAGGAACTTTTACAAGTATATGTCAGAGCACGAGCCATTACGTGCCCAATATTCCAATGTTTTGTCTGTCTCTGCGAAATTATGTCTGCAAATTGCCAATCATCATGCATTTCAAAGCATTCATACATGCATAATCATGCATCTTATATGCTCATGCATCTGATAAAACTGTTATGCCGTTCATACACATTGCATCTTCAATTCCTATGTTAATCTCTGTCAAAGTCTCAAGTCAATTTCAAATTTCTACAATCATGTCAATCTCAAACTTCTACAATCATGTCAATTTCAAACCTCAACGGTCCTGTCAATTCAAGACTCCTGCAGTCACGTCAATCGATTTCAATTTGTTTTTGCAATACCATTCACTTCTGTTATCGGCCAAGTGGCTAGTTCGCATCCAAGAACAGCTTGTGCCTGTCAACTCACTATTGCTATCGGTCAAGTGGCTAGTTCGCATCCAAGAACAGCTTGTGCCTGTCAACTCACTCTTGCTATCGGTCAAGTGGCTAGTTCGCATCCAAGAACAGCTTGTACCTGTCAATTTGCTTTTATTCTTGTTATAGGTCAAGCCGCTAGTTCAAATACAAGAACAGCTTGCACCTGCGCTTTGTTTCTGCCGTCAGCCAAGTGGCTAGTTCGAATCCAAGAACAGCTTGTGCCTTTTTTACTTGTCAGTATTCCCGGTCAAGTTCCCAGTTCGAGCCAAAAGAACAACTTGCACCTGTCAAATTTGCTATTGAGTCTCCCCAGTGAGTCTTGTTATTTGCTATCTTGTTAATGTCTACCAATCCCGCAATGGATACGACATACTCTGTTATTTGCTATTCTGTTAATGTCTACCAATCCCGCAATGGATACGACATACTTTGTTAAATTCAATTCTCAGTCTGTCTTGCATTCATAATCAAAATGTTGCATGGCATACATAACATTTACGAACGAATTTTTACGCCCAAAATTAGTGCTAATGTCGATATTTAAGTATCTTCGTCACGTCAAGCCAAAGACTCTGTCTCTTGACTCACCCAGACGAAGAAACTTAAATAGGGGCAGCTGTCATACCCTCATTTTGGACCTAAAAATACCCGTTCAAACTTCTTTTTGTTTCTGGTTACTTCAAACTCACTATGTCTATTTTATAGTTGTCTACTGTGCTACAAACGCACATTTTACTGTTATCCTCTCCAATCTTCTTGCATTTAAAACCATCCAAAGTGTTTTCTTGCATTACAAGTCTTCAAAAAAGGGTTCTAAAACCATTTCATATTTTTCTGCATTTTATTCCAATTTTTTGCATAAACTCATACAAAAGGGTATTTTGGTCATTTCCTACACAGGAACCCATTTTAGTCCCTACAATTTTTCCCTGAGTCTTTTCAACTTGTCTGCGTGAATCATTAATCAAATTTTGTACAAAAATCATCTTAGTTTTGCATCTGAGTCAGTCTGAGTCAGTTTGAGTCAGTCTGAGTCGTTTTAGTCCCTAGGGGCATTTTGGTCTTTTCACATCAAACAATTTTTTGACAGAGAGGTATTTTGAAATACCTCATTTTGATAACTTGTTCATTTTAGTCCGTTTTGTCATTTTTAACTGTTTCACTTTACGTTTTTTTTTCAAATTACATTTCTTTCCAATTTTATTTAGTTTTTTACAAATAAGTCCAAATTTTATTTTAATTGCAACTTAGTCCAAAATTTTATATTTCATTGCAGAAGTGTCCAATTCCAATTTTCAAAACAGTCCCAATTCTTATAATTCTCAAAACAGTCCAATTCTTGTTTAATTGCAAAACAGTCCCATTTTCTTTCAAAATTGCAGATTAGTCCAAAATGCCAGGCAAGCAGTCCATGTCCAGGTGTCAAGTTCCCAATTGGTCCAGAGGCCACATGGCAGCCTATATAAGGCCGGTTACTGTACCAGTCAGAAGGAGATCCCACTCATTACACGCCACATCACAAACAGAGAAGAATCTTCTCTCTCTTGGCAGTTACAGATCAAACTCAACAAAATTCGCAAAAAGCTCAAGAACACACACAAACCCTAGCTCAAATTCAGCACCAATTCAGAGCAATTTCACGATAAAACTTCAAATTTCCCACTGAATTCAATTCACAGAACCAAATAGAAGCAGAATTCACACAAAATTTGTAAGCAATTCTCAGAGATTCATAAGAAACTTCATCATCGAATTGCTGAGCTTGCAATCCAAACGCGAGCACGCCACCGGAGGTAGCGCGCTGCAAGCGTGATCGCAAGCATTGGATCGGAGAAGAAGAAGGAAGAAGAGGTGAAGGATTTCACAGGATCCGGATCAAGAGAAGAAAGAAGGGAGTGAAACCGGCTTACCAGCGAGGATCCAAGACCAAGAATCAGAGAAACGGTTCGAATCTCTGAACAAGAACCCAGGTAACACCATAACTTCATCTAATCTCATTGAATATCACTACAAAATTCAGAATAATGTGAATCCGTAGCAAGTTCGAACCGTTCGATCCAAAACCCTAACCCTAACACAAAAAGTTGTTTGAAAATCAAAGAAACGCTTCAAAATCCACAACGAATGTGAACCGAAGCAAATCCTTACAGTTTTACAACAATTTCAGCCAAAAAACATGAAAAAACGAACGGTTCGAACCTACAGAGACGAAACTCAAAGATTCACATTATTCCAACGGTTAAACTTGCGTTCTTTCGACTGATTCATGCTTAGATTAATGATACGAACCATTTGATACATGTTTGAGCCATTTCTGGGTAGGATTGGAGAAGTTAGGGTTAGGGTTTGATAGAGAGCGGCCGGAGAGAAGAGAGAGGAAAAAGGTGGAAAATGACGGAAACCGGATCCTAATCCTTTTATATAAGCTGGTGGATCGGGTCGGTTTTGACCCGGTCCACTTCCCCTTTGTATAGGCCGTTGGATTCGCTTCTTGGGTCATCCGGATCAATCTAACGCCTCTAAGGCATCAAGACTGATCCGGATCCACCTGAAGCGTGGGTTTGGGCCTATAACCGTGGGCTCTGGGTCTTTTTTTTTTTTTTCTTAATTTCCTTGTTATGCACACCTCCAGTTCTGCAATCTGAAACCCCCGGTGCGCCTTGTTTTTCTTGTAAATTTTTAGGATTTTTTTTTCTCTATGTGATTCTTGATATGTTTTTACCATTTTGTTGCATTTTTCTTACTAGTTTCATGGTGATAAAATGTGTGCTAAATTTTCTTGTGAGAATTGCATCTTTTTAAGCCTTTTGTTGTAAAATCCATGCATGATTTTTGACCATCAATCTTTGATAAATGATAATGGTATGTTGTTATGTGTTTCGTGATATTCTTTGCTATGAGTCCATGGGTGTTACCACTGTTTGTGAATCATGGAATTAATTTCTTGTGTGGCAAGTAACATGAATTCCTTTTAAGGTGTAAAATGTGCATAAAATGTGTATATGTTAAGCTTGAATGCATGGCTTGTAATTTTCTTATGATTCTTGAAATAATTCCCTTGAAAAAGTGTTGTTTTGATGAAAATTATAAGTCATGGGTTTAGCTTGAGTTTTAGGGTTAGGTTTTGTGTTATTTTCATCACTTTCTGGCACTTGTTTTTGCTACTTGTTCAATATTCTTTGCTATTGTCATTTCATTTACTATGCATTGCTTACTCATTACTATCATTTTTCCACTTTGTTGCTAACCATCTCATGTCTCATGCATACCAAAGGCATTACATCTCTTTCTTAGTTTAGGTTTCTTTCATTTTCTATGTTAATTTCCATGTATTATATTTTAGGGTAGTTTTATCTCCTTTTAATTTCTTGCAAGACCATAGAATGTAAACTAGGGCCAAATGTAAAGGACAATGGACACTATGACGATGTGCACTGACACAAGCACCGACACGCACACACGTTGTATGATTTACCGCTAGATGTATGCCTAGGAAGCGTGAAACTTAGAAAAATATTATGCTTTTTTCAAAAAAACAAATAACGCCTCACTTGAAAACCATTTTCGCAATAATCTTGGAGTCAAAACTCCACAACCCTTTTCCTTTTATTTTCTTAATCAAAATGCAAATGAACCCTAAATTCCAACTTTAACCTTTTCTCTTTAATGATTGGAATAACCTCACTTTTTCCAATCTCATGCCTTTAAGGCCTCTTTTCTCTTCTCCAAAATCATTTTCAAAATTAAAAACAAGCTAACCCACAAAAATCTTTTTTGGAAGAGAACTACATGGAGTTTGATCCCTTAAAAGGGTATGTAGGCAAGAGACCAAAATCTCTCCAAGTCCACTAAAAATAAATCTACACTTCTCTCCCCCATTCTTAAAAACAACTTTTTTCAAATATATAGCATTAAAAGTAAAGCGTAAACATAGGTCAAGAAAAACGGCTCCTATAGAGTACTATAGTCGTTGCGGGTGCCTAACACCTTCCCGTAGCGAAAACTGCCCCGAACTTAGAATTTCTAAGGGTTTTCTCAATTTTACCCTTCCCCAAAGAAAAATAGAGACATCAATGATTGAAAGGTTCAAGCCTAATTAATGACTTGACACCTGAAAATCGCGATGACAATTCCCTAACCATGTATTCCTGGGAATATCATTCTTAACCTTGAAACAAACACCTCCTAATAGTTGTTATTTCATCATCTTAAATATCAAACGAAGGACCGAAAGGTGAAGTTTGATATTAGAACAAATGAGAATTAGACAAGACAACACAAAACTTGATGGGAACACCCCAGATGAATAGTTTTGTGAAGTCTTGAGGCAATAAGATTCAAGCTTAAAAAGTGCTAATAATAACCGACCAGGTTTAGTTGTTATTGAGACACATTTATGTATTTCGAGAGAAAACATAAATTACCTAAGAGAATCTTGCTTTTAGAAAAGAATTTAACATAAGGTAGAGAAATAAATTTGGAATGTTTATGATTTGACATTATGATAAAACCAATGATCCCATGACGCTTTTTAATCTGAATTTTAACAAAGCAATTATAAAACCAACCAACTTGATCTTTTCAGCTAATCAAAACTAAAAACAAGATTGGTAATTACATATAACTCCTTGTGGATTGATAATATTTAATACTCGATAAAACCGTATACTTGCGGATACGTATCATGGAGGGAAGGAGTTCCAACATCATTGTTTTGAACACATTCCCTTTCGTCATCACCTATCTTAAAAACTCAACAAAGAACTATAAAAGATTATAAGGCAAATATGAACACGAAGATGTTGTTATGAACTTGAATCAAGCTCATGACATCATCTTAGAACACAATCCCTTTCATCATCATTCATGTTATAAATACAAAATAGATTTTTTCTTCCAAACCAAGTTTCTTTATGGACAAAAGTCAATATTCAATCAAATCACTTGAGTTCTTTACCTATCACACCAACCAGATGTTGGTGTAGTAACTTGAGTTTAATTCATAACTATTCAAAATGTGAATATTCTAATATATGTTGGAAACTTTCATCAATCATTAAATAGAAATTTCAGTTGAATTCATCCACAGAACTGGCCGAATATTGTAATCAATAATCTCAACATACATCACATCACATCACACAACATAAGAGTAAATAATTGCTCTCAAATAAATAACATAACACACATAATATAAGCTAAACCTAATTAATCTTATTAGACACATAAAGCACAACCATGGCATGAAATTTATAAACTATGTTTTTATCATATGTTTGTTCATTGGTAATGGAACTGGGAAATCATCAATCTCATCCATCCAAGCATTTTTCAATGTTTTAGGATCAATATTCTTCAAAGCATACCAAACAGCAGTATTAACCTTAAATCCAGATCCAAAAGCCATTTGCCAAATCTTATGTCCCTTTTTAACTCTCCCCTTAGCTTCACAATAAGACAATTCATACCAAACAGAACTTGATGATGTGTTACCATATCTATAAAGTGTCATTCTAGAAGGCTCCATATGAAAATCATCAAGCTCAAGACTCTTTTGCATCCGATCAAGAACTGCTCTACCGCCCGTATGCATGCAAAAATGATCGAATGCTAACTTGAAATTCGGCATGTATGGTTCGATCTTCTTCTTCAAAATCTTCCTCTCAACTAAATTTTTCACATACTTGAGTTTTTCCGAAATTGGGAGGACTAATGGACCGAGTGATGTCATGTGTACACGAAGTGCGTCCCTAGCAACATTCATCAGATCCTTCGACAGTTTAACACCGACTATTTCTTTTTCGTCTTCTTCTTGAAAGACGCAGTTGTAACTGTTGTCATCGGCACCTACATGAGTGCGCAACGAATGCATCAACTGATATTTTGAGCGGCTAAGGTCCGATGGATGACTTGAGAGTAGGGCTGCCGATCCACCCATTCGAAAGAGACAATTAGTAAGGAGCATTGAAGGGTTGTTGCCTTTGTATATGCTTGAGATTTGATTTTCTGTACTTAGCACTAATGCATATGAGTTTGGGTGTGCCTGTAATTGCATGTCACAATAATCAAGCTTAATTAGTTAGGAACAAATTACATGTAGCCATCAATTATAACATACTCCTTTAAAAAAAAAAATCAATTATAACATATCTTCATTATTTTTTTAAAAAAAATATATTGTATTGTATAAAATTACATTATTAAGTACTCCCTCTATTTTAAAATATAAGCAAAATCCACTTTTTAGGTTCATTTATTTAATGATGTATGTGGTCCATATTATAAACCATATACATCATTAAATGAATGAACGTGAATTTTGTTTATATTTTGAAACAGAGGAGTATTAAAGTTACTTCAAAACAATGTGCATCATTATTTTTTATTTTTGTTGTTGGCAAAAGTATCATTATTATTGTTGTTGTTATTGTTATATGAAAGTGTCAGAATCTTTAATTCAATAATGGATCTATGATTCACATGTATTGAAACTGTACAAACATATCGAAACTGAGTGAACACATGTATTGGAAGATACTTTTATTTTTGACCAATTATATGAGGAAACAATATATGGAGTTCCTTCTTTGTAATAACTTTATGCACCTATGTCTGCTATATTTATTCTCTCAAAAAAAAATGTCTGCTATATTTATTGCTTACACTTTTTGATACTTCATTAGGTAGCAAAATAATGTAGTAGATCTGATTTGATTGGCTTCATATAGATGTTCCTTAAAAGTTTCATCATGTTCCTTCAAATGTTAATAGTAAATGACACTTTTTTTGGTCACATACTATATAATTGTAATTATATGTGAAGTCGTATTTCCTTATGCATTCAATTTTTTTTGCCCCTCTCTTCAAACTAATTACTTATTTACCTCATAAAATTATTACGTAAATAAAATGAAAAATAATGTTCTCTCATAAGGAGTTCAAGAAAGAGATCTAGTGTTCAAACATATGTATGTGTTTAATTTTTTGTGTGTGAATTTATGTCTTACGTGGCTAACTATAAAGACTAATCTCTTAGATAGTGTAAAATCACAATAAACGATAAAACTCATTTTTTTATAAATTTGACACTCCTACATGCTCGTCGTTGGATTTGGATGCAAGAGATTTAAAACTATGTATGTGTTGTGTAATAATAGTTAATAATTTGAGTAAATATTTAATTTAGTCCATCAAGTATCACTATTTTTCTACTTAGTCACTAAAATACACTACTCAGTCTCAAATCTATGTTATTGATCTAATTTTAGACCAACTGCACTTTTTTTTTGAAAGACCTATAGGTTAGGGCTTGTGGGTGCTTTAGCTTTCACTATGTTAGGATTTTTTTAATAATATACTATATATATGTCATCTTCTTCTTTAAAAAAATGTCATATTATTTTGATACATTTTTTTACCATAAATACAGATTGATATCTCTGTTATAAATATTATAAAGAATTAGATGCAAAACTATATTAAATTGATGAATGGTTAAATAATTTTGTATTCGCTTGTATAAATATATTTTCATTAACCTTTAAAATAAATAAAAGTTATTTAATATTTTCAAAATATGAAAAACCATATAGAATAATTATACTGTATCTGTCAATGGTCCTACTTACTAAAAAAAAATTGAAAATGTCTAGCCATTTACATCTTTGTATTCTTGTCTTGCATCAGAAAAAAAAAAAAAAAAAACTTGTATTCTTGTCAATATATAATCGTACCAACAAACAGGTATAAAATAGTGCCGACAAACAAGAAACAATATCACAAAAATAGAGTTACCTCAATTTATTTTGTACTCTTTTTTTGACAAAAAATTAATTATTTTACTATAAAGTTTTATATACATTAAGATATGTATAAAATAAATGGGAAAAAACTACCTCAAGAAGATGTTTGGCAAAGTCCACCGCAACAACACCAGCACTGCATCCCATACCACTAAGATTATAGACCAAAATATTCCCTCTAAGTTTATAATGATTAACAATAGCATCTGAAAGCGATGGTGTAGGATTAAATAAACAACAATTCACCACAAGAATTCCAATATCTTTAGCTTCAATTTTGGTTTTCTCAAGAAGTTCATCCACAGCTCCAAATAGAACTAAATTTGATTCATTTCTAGCTTCATCAAGTGTTATTCTTGGTGGAATTTCTAATAATGCTTCAGGAACATAAGTGTTGGGTCCCACACCTGACCTTTCTAAAATCTTATGAATCAAAATGAAACTTTCTTCACTAAGAAAACCAAAATGTCTTGCTCTTTCCAACAACATTTCTTTTGTGCAATGACAATCAATGTTTGGTTTGTGACATGCAAAGTCTACTAGGTATATTTTGTTTGGTCTAGTCATGAAAATGTAGTAAACTAAGGAAGTAGCTAAACAAAATGATTTTATCAATATTGATGGTTGAGGATTGCAATATTCATCATTGACATAAAAACAACCTACACATGATGTAGCTACTACTATTAAAAGTGACATGAACAAAATGTTCATTATGTTTGATATCAAAGAGAAATACTTCAACATTGTTGGTACTTTTTTGTGTGTGAATGTTGTGGAAAAGGATAGCTATAGCTATATGATATTGTTTGAGACAATAGAAGTATAGTTGAGGTAATTTATATAGGAATGACTGAAGTAGGGTTTCTATAAAATATAAATAAAAACAAAAATGAATGAAGTAAGGGAAACATAATGATGATATAGAGAATAGTACTTTGTAGGTTGGGTAAGTTTTTTATTTTAGGTTGGGTAAAGAAAGTTGGTAAAGAAAGTTAAAAGTCGGATTGTGATAGTTAGAAGTCATAAATATTTTCTGTTAAAAAAAAGAAAGTCATAAATATTAGTAAATGTTTTTGTCGGGTTCGTACTTTGTTTTAGTACCGGTGGGTGAAGAAAAGTAATAGGAGTACTATAGCTCTTTCTCTCCCAAATTCAAGGAACAATTTTTGAGAAATAGGTTAATGATCTTTGTTTCTTGGGAAATGCTAACCAGTGATTTTTGGCACTGATTAAAGATGCTAAAAAATAAAATTATATAGTAATTATTACATTAAAAATTATGTAATTAATTTATAAAATGTTAAAATAGTTTTATTTTATGGTAATAATTTTTTATTTTAGTATGTTTAACTAGTGCTCCGGAGACACCGGTTAGCATAACATGTTTTTTTCATTAGATAAAATGACAACCACCATTTGATATTCACACACATAAAATTACAAGGTTTTCTAAAGTCCTCTATTCAAACTCAGGTAAAGTGTTAAGTCTAGCAATATCGATATTGTCAGTTTATTGTTAACTAAGTTATGAAAAATTTATTGTAAGTATAGTTTATAGTTGTTCCGACCTCAAGTTCATAATATCATGTTTTCAGAGCATTGTCCCCATGAACCTTGTATGAATCATCATGATTTTGTCTTTGTAAAATATGTTTCGTTTGGTTGAAAAGTATGACGGATGTTTATGAATTAACGTTATTTTCGATTTCTAAATAATACAGACTTTTTATGTATTAGAACAATAATATTTTTTTGTCATATAACATCTCTTATTTATAAATCTTAACCGGTCAAGCTATATTTAACCCTAATTGATATTGAATATCAAACGCCCAGTTTTTTTTTTTTTTGAGGGAGTATTCATAGACCTTATTAACCTTAAATTTTAAATTAACATTTTTGCAAACAACCAATTTTACCATGTTAATGGTTAGAATCTGACAATCACATTTTTAATCGACTTTCTAAATCTCCTTTTTTTTACAAAACATTAAAGATATTTTAATTTCAATTACGGGTCAAATCTATAATGTGATATACTTTATTCTTATTCTTATATATTATATATAGTTGAAATGACCCATTCGATGCACAGGTCGATGGTCTAGTAATGGTTAAAAGTTCACCTTAATGAATAAGTAGAGAATTCAGCGTTCGAACCCCCGCTCATGTATATCATATTCAATGTGCAACGTCCTTGTCAATGCTGTTGAAAATTTAGATCAATGCTGTTGAAAATTTCAAAAATAAAATCTTAAAGATGATATAAAAATATCTTATGACAATCCTAAAAAGTTATACTGATATAACATTGATCCTTACTGTACGAAAAAATTGCTAAAGACATGTAAAGATACTTAACATTAATTCATGTCGTGGACTAAGCAAATTAGAATTTTAACCTTATCCTGTTAATTTCAAACCAACTCATCAACCATATTGATGACAATAATAACACAATTGGTCACATTGATGACACATTGCAATACAAGGTCTATATTCTCCGGTCTAAAATACGATTCCATTCAAAGTTGGTAATGAAGCAATTGTGAGGAGTCTAGAGGTGATTGCCTCAAAGGATAGCGAGGATGTAGGAGTCTAGAGGTTGTGTATGATGATTGAGGGGTGGATTAATGTTAGGAGTGTGTTTGGTTCTTAGGAGAAGTTGTGAAGAGAGAAATGTGAGAGAGAGGGAGAAGAGAGAAAGAAATAAAAAAGTTAATTGATTTGATTGTTTGGTATAAGAAAAGTAGAAGAGAAATATGAAAGCGAGAAATAATAATTTTTCGAATAGACAAATAAGCTCCTTCATAAAATAAAAAATAAAAACTTTTTATTTTTTCCTCTTTCTTTTCAAATTGTCAGCATTTCTCCAACGCTTTTCTCAAGGTCCAATGAAAAATAATTTTTAGTTGGTGGACCTAAAGTGAAGGCTTTAGTAGCCTTACACTTGAGGTAACCCTTTTTGATATATTCTCTCTCTCCAACTTCTCTCCTACACCAAACAAAAGAAAGTCACCATCGCTTCTAAATTCATTTCTCTCTCACCTCTGTCTTATATACTTCTCTAGAAACAAACAAAGGCTAAGGTTAAATACGTCATCTCTTCCAACAACCTTGATTTCATAGCTATCCAGGAAACTAATTTCTCTGGGTAACCATTTTTGTGATTGAAGCTTCTTATTGGCGGTTGGGGAAAGTTTGATCGATTTAATGATCGAGATGATATCTAGACGGGGGGATAGGTACCCCATTTGGAGATCAACATAAGAAGTTGTACTTCCAATCAAATGAAGTTTCCATCAAAGAAATCAGATTCAAAATGTTTTAGTGTTCCATGTTGCATTGACGACAAATTTATTGGAGAGGCTTTGTATGATCTTGGCTCAGGTATTAATGTGATGTCATGGTCAACTTTGAGGAAGATGTCAAGGCTTGAGGAGAAACAACTCCAATAGTTGTAGGATTGATCAATGGAACCACAATGTACCCATATGGAATAGTTGAAGATGTAGTCTTGCAAGTGGATTGTTTCAAGTTCCCAGTTTACTTTATCATTCTAGAGATTGAAGATAAATATGATACAAAACTTCTACTTGGGAGACCTTTTATGACTTGAAGCCAACACCTGAAAAGCAAGGCGGAAAGAAAAAAGGGATAAAAGTAATATGTGACTCATAGTTGAAGGGAATAAATCTTTAGTGCAAGAAGGAAGAGTGGTGCACTAAAATATTTTTTATTCAATAGATATAGTGATAGTTGAAAATGTGGCGGATGATGTTGTTGATCTGAAATCGACCATCATTGAAGCTTCCGTTAAAGCTTCCATCGATGTCAAACCTAGCATTGAAGGTTCAATTGATGTTGAAATTCCCATTCAAGCTTCTGTCGAAATTCCCTTTCAAGCTTCCGTTGAAGCAAAAACTACTGGTGTTTATAAGCTTCACGATTATGAAGTAAACATCGCCTCATTTTTTTTTAACAAATGAAAGATGGCGAGAGAGAGATGATTTGCTTGGTTGCGTTCGCCGTGAAGCGGCAAGGGTGGGATTTACTATATCTATTGATAAATCTAGTATAAAAGAAATTCAATGTTGACTTTTCAATGTGAAAGGTGTGGTGTATACAAAACACCAAAGAGGTAGAAGAAATTGAATCTTAAAGGAAAGGGCTCAAGGAAATGTGATTGTCGTGTGGTTACTTTGAGAAGAAGACAAATGATTGGTGGTTGGCAATGCTTAATGGAGTTCACAACCATGAGTTGTAATCAAAGTTAAGTGATCATCTTCTTGCACGTATACTAAAAGAGGAGGAGGAGAAAAGAGTTGTTTACATGACAAAGAGTTTCGCGTTGCCTAGAAATATTCTAACGAATTTGAAGTAAAAAAAAAGTGTGAAGAATATAAAACAAGTGTACAATGCATGGGCTAGATGGCGAAAGTCTATAAGAGGTGACAAGACGGAGATGCAATACTTAATTGAGTAGTTTGGAAGAGCATAAATACGTCTATTTCACAAGAACAAATTGTGAGGAAACTCTCATGGAAAGTTGAAAAAATATTTGAGGAGTACTGTGAGAGATTTGGCATTATGTTAGATTGAAATAGACAAAATATTGGCTATCCAACTGTCTGAGATACAAGCAAGTTTTGGGAGGAGACGTACCATCTTAGAACATAGATACATAGGCAACTTTTTGTACACTGAGTTTGAGGGTTGTGTTTCTAGAGCCGCATTGAGTTTTATCTTTGAGGAAGTGAAACGCTCCAAGACATTCAACTTTGCTAAGAATGATTGCGGTTGTGTGATTGATGTAAGATTTTTACTTGTCATTTACCTAACTATACGTGAGTATAATAGGATCGTATCCACAGAGAGTTGCGTATATCATAAGGATTTAAACGCCATTTAACATATTAAGTGTTTGGGTATAAATTGTTTGTTTGTGTAAAACTATTTTCCTATTCGACATAAAAGTAAAACGAGAAGAGATAGGGCTATTTCGCTTGTGGTTAGAGACATCAACCAACCGTAACAGCTGAAATCTCTCGATCGATTAACAGATTCTAGCTTTTTTAAACGATATTATCACAATCACTCGACAATATCATTCGTGTCTAAATGACATCGTTATTTCTAAGGGATCGTTTAAACATCGATTTCCCAAACATTTAAACGATCACAAAGTCGATTGAGTCGTTTAATCGACGATTTCCCAACCGATTAAATGACCCAAAAGCATTAAGTTCTAGATTAAAAGTGATTATCAAATATTAACATCCATGTCTAGAGTGATAACTTAAGATAGATTGTTATTCTATTTCTAGATTCAAAAGTATGTGTCCATATCATTTTGAATCTCAATAAAACAATAAATGCAAGAATAACAACAATATTGAATAAATAGCTAGAACCATAAATTAAATGATCAAAAGATTACATAATAGCTTGTTTGAATACCTCAAATCCACAAGAGTAGATGTAGCTACATATGTCTATGATAGCTTTGCAAAGGATGAAGAAAAGATGAAGATTCCATGACAAGATTCATGATGTCTCAACAAATCTTGGCTTGAATCTACTCCTTACTACCTTGCTTTGTGTTTCTCTCTCCATAAAAGCCCTAGTCTCTCTCTAAAAACCAGAAAATTATGAATAAAACAGTAAAATAAATTGGAAAGATGAGAGAAAACTATTTTTATGGGCAGAATTCATGTCTGCACGCTTAAGCGTGCAATGGTCGCTTAAGCGTGCAACCAAAATATCTTTCCTTGACCAATGGTGAGTTGCCACGTGTGTCTTATCTTCTGCAGATGAAGGACTTCGCTTAAGCGTTCCTGAAGCGTGCAAAAGGGTTGCTTTCTGGGACTTGCACGCTTAAGCGTTAACCGGTCGCTTAAGCGTGGTGCTTGAACTTTGGGGAAGCGTACCAAAAGCGTCCTGATAGCATGCATCATGGTTGCTCTCTGGAACTTGCACGCTTAAGCGAGCTTCCGTCGCTTAAGCGTGCTGCTTGAATCTTGGAAGCGTGCTGGAAGCGTACCAATAGCGTGCAAACCAGTTGCTTCCTGGAACTTGCACGGTTAAGCGAGCTGAGGTCGCTTAAGCGTGCTGAACTTTGTTCAGTGGCTTCTTTCTTGGTCCTTGCTTGTCATTTCCTGCATAAATTGGGTAAGATCAGGCATGTAAAGCATAAATGGTAAAATTACAATAAATGATTGCTTTTCCTTAGATAACTTGCTGAACAAGTCACTAAAATGCCTATTTTAATACATGAAATATGTTACTTTTGAGCACTTATCAAACACTCCCCAACTTAGCTTTTTGTTTGTTATCAAACAAAATAATCAAAAAGGAAATTTACTAGGCTTTGGACAAGGTTTTTAGCACGGTGTCAAACAGTTCAAACACAAATTTCAGGTGGTGATTCAATTGTAATTGCGCGGGAAAGCATGAAGTCTTCCACTAATCTAAGCACACACTATGAATTTGAAACAAGTTCTAAGCACAAAATTTACATCACACAGTTCAAGTCACAAACATGATTATCTATGAACCACACCTAACACCCTTCTTTAAAAGTAGATAAAATACAACAATAACAATTAGTGAGGGTAATGAACACACATCCAACATCATGCTAACATCCTGATTAAGTTATGTGTCCATCCAAATATCATCTCAAAAAGCACAGAAGCATGGATCAAAAAGTCTTTCTAGGGTTATAACTTGGCTGGGCTACAAAAGAAATGTCATATGTGGGATAATTGAAATCAAAAACCTATCAAAGAGGAACATTCCTTGTATCAACAATTAAACTCCATAATCTTCCCTACCAATCATTACAAACCGTTGGTGATTAACAATTTATCCAATAACCTTGACAACTTATTCTATTTTTGATTTTTCTTTCTTTTTCTTCTTTTCTTTTTCTTTTCTTTTTCTTTTCTTTTTCAAATTTACAAACTTTGAAACTTCTAAAATCTATACAATTTAATGTTGTCAGGTTACTTCAATACTTCACCAAGATGCTTGACATCATAAACCTCCCTTTCTCCCCAACTTAAACACAACAAAACTCTAATTGAATGTTCCCCTACTCTAAGGCAAGGGACAAAGTACAATAAGGTTAAGGGTTCAGCAAAGTAAAATATCAAAGTCCTAAAGTGAGTCAAACATGAACTGGATTTTTAACAATTTTGGGCAATTTCAATGAGCATTGTGCTTATGAATATTGACAGTTCATGTTTGAGGACTTGATTCATTTGGCTCGGATTGGGGTATCAAATACTCACTCTTCTCACAGGTAGGCTTCATGTGGTCAAGTGTCTTACTCAATTACAAAAAGTGCCTTGATCCTTTCCATGCTTTCGTACAATTCAACACAATTATCGGATTTAACATAACAAAAACAAGTTAGACAATGATTATTGGTCTCCAGCATATAGTATCAACAATTGAAGCTACCTCACATTTAGGCTAAGTACTACGTGGTTCAAGAGTAAGCATGCTTATGAGAAGAACTAAATGAGATAAATTTTGTGCAAAGTACTAGTTTCAAATTTTTTAGTGAATGCCTAGAAAACAGGAAACCAATACCTTGGCTTTGAGCTTTCTCACAAATCAAATCATTATCACTCACCTGATTATTGCTCAATCTTTGGCTCTTACGAGCACTTTAAACTTTGGTGTTCATGAGCAATTTTCTTTTGAGAAACACAAGCAAGATTAAACAAAATTTATCCAAAGCACAACAGTTAAAAACAACAACAAGCTAAGTTATTTAACCAAAGTAAATGAAACTAAAAGTACTGAAACATAATACCAAAATGACAATAAAAATTGTTCCAACATGAAAATAAAAATAAAAACATAAAGTAAAATGTCAAAGCAAAAGCAATAAAGCATCACTAAAAACACAAGACTGCGATCACTGGTTTGCTGCGTCATCCCCATCATCATCCATGTCATCCACGCCATGAACACTAGCGGTCCTCTCCTCGTCATCAATAGTGCCACCGAATGCACCACTCCCTCCATAATAAACTGGCCTGTCCCTAGGCCACATGCAAGACTGCATATATTGGCCATGAGTCATCATCTTATAATGTGGATCCAGGCGAACATCATAGAGATGCTGGTAAATCCCCTGGTTACTGCGGAAAACTGTAGCTTGCTGATCCATTAGGAAGTGGTCCCTCTGTTCTTGCCTCTGAGCTCTCTCCTCTGCTCTCTGATCTCTCTGCTCTGCCCTCTGATCCTGCTGAGTCATCCAAGCAAAAAAGGAAGAAAAATCAAAGGGGCCAGGATGTTGGGGTTGCTCCAGTTGAGGTATCTCTAGCTCGGGCTCATGCTCAGGCTCAGGTTGAGGTTGAATTCCTGCGGCTATTTTCTGGGCATGGTGGTGGATATAGCGATCATTAACCAACCCCTTAATCTTCTCATCACATGCAAGAATCTGGACACCCTGAGCATGCACTAACCCCATGATAAAACTCGGGAAAGACAATTTAGTGGCCTTATGCAGCAGACCACTCAAAGCTACATGCTTAAGCTGGTCGGATATGATCCGTGCTACATCTACCTCTCCTCCCTAGATAATGTGCCAAATCAAAGGTGTGGCAGATGTTGGAGTAGTGGTTACATGGCTCTTAGGCACCACATTGTGCACCAAAAACTGGAAAATGATGGCGGCCTTAAGGGTCATGTCACTAAAGTTGACAGTGGTTGGCTCTTCATTCTTACCCCTATTGTAGCGCTTACCAAGTAGAAGGATTTCTCTCTGGATTAGATCATGGTTCCACCCTTTGTTCTCTTCTCTTAGACCGTACTCACATAGGGTAGGGACAATGGGGTCCTCAGATGGTGGTAGGTCAAGCGGGTTGTCAAGGTATGCGTTGATGGTATCCCGGTCAAAATGGATAGTTTTACCCCGTACCATGGTAGTGTAGGTGAATCAGGTATCCATGTCTCGTTTTTCACACAAGGGCATAACATTGGCATAGAACTCTTTGACAATATCCGAGTTAATGTGGATTGGGGGGGGGGGGGGGGCGGGGGGGTTAAGAGTTTGTCCCATTTTCGACTTGTAATCATCTCAAGGATGTGGGCATACGGTCCCTCCGGGTTAATGTTAAACACTTTATCATGCCATGTCCCCTTATCAAACTTAGTGAACCGCTCAAAGTTTCTGCCGGAAGAGAACCGGGTTCGGTCAAAGTTTCTAGGGGGTGGTATGGGTTGATCAATGGTGCCGGATGTGGAGGCTGAAGATTTACGTTTTGTACCGGTTTTGGGACCCATCTGCAAAACAACCAGAAAAATCCATATACAAAAGCATAAACAATTAGAACAAGAATGGAATCAATTGGGTTAAAACAGATTGGATTAATCATAAAAAAGGAGCTCGCTTAAGCGAAATCCCAAGCGAACATTCAAAAATTTTGCCCAGATTCTATGAATGCACACTTAAGCGTGTTGCACTTTTCTGCAAGCGTGCAGCTTCTGGACCTGCGAAAACTCAACCAAAATCCAGCAAATTCGACACAATCCAGCATATTGTTCAACAAATTTCAACCCTAATCCTCAACAAACTCATTAGTGTCAAAGAAAGGAACCAAAATCATAACATTTGCCAAAAGTCACTCAAAACCCTAATTTTTTACAACTTTCTAAAATGGGTCAAAATTTCAAAAGTTGAATGTTCATGGCATTTGTGTTGTGATTCTTGTTCCTTTACATCACTCTATTCCTATAAGCACAGTCTCTAAACATAAACTTCTAAACCTAACCCTAGCCATTTCTAAAAATGCTCAAAAGCATAATTTTTCAATTCAAAAACAAGAGATAGAGAATGAATCAAACCTGTGATGTAATGCAAGATGATGAAAAGATGAATGAAATGATGCTTGACTTGGATTGACCCTTAGGGTTTGTGAAATGTAGAGAAAAAGTGTGAGGGTTTGAGTGTTTAGTGTTAGAGAGTGTTTTTGAGAGAAAAGTTTGAGAGAAAACAAGTGAGAGAAGTGGGAAACTGTATATGAGTGAAAATGAGTGGGTGGGGTTGGTTGGGAGAGAGTAATGGTCTTGGGAACCGTTACTTTGGACTGTCAAACCCTCTACTCGCTTAAGCGAACGGTGGCACGCTTAAGCGTGCAATTGGCAGATTGGCCACTCAAATTTCGGATACACTCGCTTAAGCGAGCCATTGCACGCTTAAGCGACCGGGACACAGTTTTCTCAAATTTTGCTTAAATTTTGCTTTTCAATGCTTGTGTTGTACTCCTACATGCAATTAAACATTAAATTAACTTACAAAACTGGGTTGCCTCCCAGCAAGCGCTTGTTTTACGTCATGAGCTCGACGCCTTTCTCAATGAAGAATCATGGGTCACTTAGTGAAATTGTCGACATTTGCCGATCAACTTCACCACCAAAGTAGGGATTCCATCTTTGCCCATTTACCGTCCAGCTGGACTTTGTCATTGGATCTTCCAAAACTATCGTTCCATAAGGCTCTCCTTCTTTGATTATAAACGGACCGGACCACTTCGACTTGAGCCTTCCCGGAAATAACCTCAATCTTGAGTTAAAAAGTAACACCATTTGTTCGGGCTCAAGGTTTTGTTTCACAATCCGCTTGTCATGAAAACTTTTCGCCTTCTCCTTGTACACTTTAGAGGATTCAACGCTTGAACGCGCATTTCTTTCAATTCTTGCATTTGAACCTTCCTCTTTTTCCCCCACTTACTCTTGGTCAAAATTAAGGAATTTTAGCGCCTAAAACGCGTTGAGCTCTAGTTCAACCGGCAAGTGGTAAGACTTCCCATACACCAATTTAAACGATGTGAAACCTGTGGGAACTTCTCATCAAGCTTTAATGACCAATCCATCCGTGATTACAACACGGTCTTCTCCAAGATCCCTTTGAATTCTCGACTGGACATTTCGGCTTGACCAAGTGATTAGCAACATAAAAAAAAAAAAAAAGTATATGTGTATATATGTACAATAAAGAATTTTGTGCAAAATTGCTTAACAAGACAAAATTGTTTCGATACTTATGATATTATTCCGCTACTCCCCGGCAATGGCGCCATTTTGATGTAAGATTTTTACATGTCATTTACCTAACTATACGTGAGTATAATAGGATCGTATCCACAGAGAGTTGCGTATATCATAAGCATTTAAATGCCATTTATCATATTAAGTGTGTGGGTATAAATTGTTTGTTTGTGTAAAACTATTTTCCTATTCGACATAAAAGTAAAACGAGAAGAGATAGGGCTATTTCGCTTGTGGTTAGAGACATCAACCAAGCGTAACAGCTGCAATCTCTCGATCGATTAACGGATTCTAGCTTTTTTAAACGATATTATCACAATCACTCGACAATATCATTCGTGTCCAAATGACATCGTTATTTCTAAGGGATCGTTTAAACATCGATTTCCCAAACATTTAAACGATCACAAAGTCGATTGAGTCGTTTAATCGACGATTTCCCAACCGATTAAATGACCCAAAAGCATTAAGGCCCCGTTTGGATTGGCTTATTTTGAGCTTATGTGGGCTTATCTACTCTCATAAGCCTTTTTAAAGGTGTTTGGGTAAATAAATAAAAATAGCTTATCATAGTTTCATAAGCTGCTTATGCCATATTTTAATAAGCCTGAATTTTCAGCTTACCCTCCGGCTTAACAAGGAGCTTATGAATTTATGTAACCTCCTTCGATTCTCTCTGGAACCACTTTTTCAAAACATATATTTTAATTATACTGTTAGTTATCTTTCGCGGTGCATGAGTAACAAAATTGCTATATACTTATCTTACTAAAGTAACACACGTAACTAAGATTTTTTCTTAAGGAAGATTTATATTATTTTTTTGTTATGTAACAAAATGAAACTGAATAAAAAAAAAAAAAACAAATTTGACTTGTCTACTTTTGGTAACAAATTGTACACTAATAGGTTTATTTTATTTTTGTTTTTAACTATTATTTATAAAGATTTTTTCAACAATGGTGTAAGACCATTAAACTTTTACATACGTGATTATTTCTTACTATTATATTTATATTATTATACTTTTTAAAAAAAAAAAAAGAAAGCTTATCATATATTATTATACTTGTGTATGATGATCTTTAGACTATTTATTTACATCTCTAATTGAATATTGATATTATTTTTAAGGATGAATATTTATTATACTATATATATATATATATATATATATATATATATATATATATGTATGTATAATTAATATATCATAATATTGTTTTTTACATCTTGATTAATTTTATAAAAAAAATTCTTGATAATTGTGGTTCTATTCTTTGATTTTTTAGTTAAATTAAAAATATTTAAAATTTTGATAATTGTTTATGTAATGTCACATCCAAACACTTCAATTTATGTAAGTACCTTTTAGTGTACATATCCAAACATAAATAGCTTATCAAGTATAAGAGCTTATGATATAAGTTCTAATGCTATAAGCTCTAATGCTATAAGCATCTATATAAGTTGTTTATCTAAACATGGCCTAAGTTCTAGATTAAAAGTAATTATAAAAAATTAACATCCATGTCTAGAGTGATAACTTAAGATAGATTGTTATTTTATTTCTAGATTCAAAAGTATGTGTCCATGTCATTTTGAATCTCAATAAAACAATAAATGCAAGAATAACAACAATATTGAATAAATAGCTAGAACCATAAATTAAATGATCAAAAGATTACATAGTAGCTTGTTTGAATACCTCAAATCGACAAGAGTAGATGTAGCTACATATGTCTATGATAGCTTTGCAAAGGATGAAGAAAAGATTAAGATTCCATGACAAGATTCATGATGTCTCAACAAATCTTGGCTTGAATCTACTCCTAACTACCTTGCTTTGTGTTTCTCTCTCTAGAAAAGCCCTAGTCTCTCTCTAAAAACAAGAAAATTATGAATAAAACAGTAAAATAAATTGGAAAGAGAAGAGAAAACTATTTTTATGGGCAGAATTCGTGTCTGCACGCTTAAGCGTGCAATGGTCGCTTAAGCGTGCAAGCAGAATATCTTTCCTTGACCAATGGTGAGTTGCCACGTGTGCCTTATCTTCTGCAGATGAAGAACTTCGCTTAAGCGTACCTGAAGCGTGCAAGAAGCGTGCAAAAGGATTGCTTTCTGGGACTTGCACGCTTAAGCGTTAACCGGTTGCTTAAGCGTGGTGCTTGAACTTTGGGGAAGCGTACCAAAAGTGTCATGATAGCGTGCAGCATGGTTGCTCTCTGGAACTTGCACGCTTAAGTGAGCTTCCGTCGCTTAAGCGTGCTGCTTGAATCTTGGAAGCGTGTTGGAAGCGTACCAATAGCATGCGAACCAGTTGCTTCCTGGAACTTGCACGCTTAAGCGAGCTGAGGTCGCTTAAGCGTGCTGAACTTTGTTTAATGGCTTCTTTCTTGGTCCTTGCTTGTCATTTCATGCAAAAATTGGGTAGGATCAGGCATGTAAAGCATAAATGGTAAAATTACAATAAATGATTGCTTTTCCTTAGATAACTTGCAGAACAAGTCACTAAAATGCCTATTTTAACACATGAAATATGTTACTTTTGAGCACTTATCAGTGATTAAGACATCGTACGGGATGCTTTGTGCATGTATTCTTGCTATGAAGATAAAAGAAAAATTGTCTATTCGATTGGATGACATAGACCCTCATTGGCAAAAGTTACATGCATGTGGAGAAGTTGATGGTGATTTTTTTATGATGGAGGAGTGGAATAACGTCCGAGAACGTCTCAAAAAAGTCCCTTACAAAATGAAACTCCACATCAAAGAGGTGATGTGTCAACTAGCATTTCTGAAAGACACAATGTTGTCTCCACCTCCAAGAAAGGTGGTAACCAAGTGAGCAAAGAAAAAGGTGAGGTCTACGGGTTGAATTCCATCTATGTGGGAGTGTGTTGATTCCTAATTTTTCGATAGCCAATCGTCACAAACTAAACCATCACTTCCAAATAGGCAAAGTGAACGTATTGGCAATTCATCACGCTCATCGGTTTCAACGCCTACTATACAACCGGATCAGGATTTACCATACATTACACAGATGTCAAGGATCATGATACCTTACATTGAAAATATTGTGAATGTTAAGGGGGATGATAATTGTGGATTTCGGGTCATAGCTAGACACATGGGTATGGTTGAGGAAAATCACATATTGGTTCGTACTTATTCATGAGTTGAAAACTAATAAGTATGACTATTTGTTGATATTTGGTTCGGATGAGCGTTTTGAATATTTCATGAATGGTTTACACCCTCCAACAAATAATGGTGGAATTGGATACATAGATAAGTGGTTGACATTATCATATATGGATCACATTGTTGCAACTTGTTACAATAGAGTTGTTGTTCAATTAATAAGTCCTAAAAAGAGGTCTATGTGAGAGTTTTTTCCGAATCCGAGATGCTCTACCACTTAACCCACATGCCCACATCATAACGAAATTAACTAATGAAAAGCATATTCAAAAATCAAACTATGTCTAGGAAAAGATGCATTTATGTATGTTTTCATAATTTTTATACATTCTAAGACTAGCGATATTTTTTATACATCCTATGACCACTATGTCATACATTTAAGAACAAAAATGATTGTTTGCTCTAAATATTTCAAAACAGGAAACCAAATGAAAACAAAACAATTTTCTCAAAATAAACATACTCTAATGTTAGCAAGAGGTGACTTGGGAATTTCAATTTCAAGTTACAAAAGAAAAACATCATAATGTTACATAGATTAATTTAGTATCTTAGCTTGTTCTTATTTGAAAATGAAGAGGGCATTTCCAATTTTGATGAAACACTTGAAAATTCAGATGTATTTATGGTAGAAAAAGGTGACTTAGGAATGGAAATCCCAATAGAAAATATATTCCTTACGCAGAAAGTTATGATACATAAATCAAATATACAACAAAGTTAAATTAAAAGTATAGGTTTAGAATGAAAATTATGTATGTGTCTTCATTGAATATGAAATCACATGTGGGAATTAAACTTTGACACCATGCTAATTATGTTTTATATTGATAAAGAAAAGTGTTAGAATAGTAAATTCGATTCTAAATACTAAGGTTCAATTTACAAAATTATTTGATCTCATCATGTTTGCAGCTTCACTAGCTACACTGAGCGGGAGCGTCTGCCCACTTATCAACAAATATGAGTCAATATAAGAATTTATTTTGGTATTGCAAATATTAAAATATACATATACATATTTGAATGGTACAATAAATTCAAACTAAACAATCTAAAACATATATAAAATATAGAATAATTCCTTAGCGTGACATGTCAAGATGTAGCTATCGATGTCCATGAGTTGTCAGTTCAGTAGTACGAGCTTCAACTTTATCAAGGAAAAGGAAGGAAATTATTAAAAGATTGAAGCACAGGAAACCAATTTCTCCTTCCATTTCTACCCCTCACAACCTCATTATTCTGGTTTTCTCTATTTCCATTTTCCAAATTAGCCAAAACATTTGATTCCTCACAAGGCATTTGAAACCTACAAACTGGACAAGAACTATGCAGCTTAAGCCATGATACAATACAATCACCATGAAATTTATGCTTACATGGCATTTCTTTAGCAATATCCCCAATCTCAACATCCTCCAAACATATAGTACATTGCAATTTTTCATCATTAATCACACTTTCCATTGCTTCAATTGCTTCCTTCTTTGTTGGAGGATTCACACTTGCATATCCAGTAGGACTAATTTGTGCCAAATGTTGTAACAACAAATCAAATCCACTACCATCCACAAAATCATTCAAAGAACCAATAGTAGTATTGATATTATTTTCATTTGACCTATTTGTGTGATTCAAATTAGGACCTCTCACAATTAATGCTCCTTCATTGAATGGATCAATAACAAATATACTATTATTATTATTATTATTATTATTATTATTATTATTATTATTATTATTATTATTATTATTATTATTGTTATTGTTATTGTTATCAATGTTTCTATTTTGTTCTATGTTTTCAGCTTCTGAAACCATTCTAACATAAAGTCCTCTAAATAGATGCATCATGTAAGTTGAAGTTCTTCTCCTTCTTCCAATTACAAGTTCATTGTAATTTCCTGTCTCTTGTTCAAATTCTTCATCATTTCTTGATGTGCTTTCTTGTGAAGAAATTGTAGCTAGAGAAGGACTAAAAGCATTCATCAAACCAAGAAAAATTGGTGCATAAAGTGAGAAAACCCAAGCTGACCTTAAATCAATAGTATCATTATTATGGTCCCTTAGATTTTCCATTGCATCACCAAATTGTGTATCACAAAATGGACATTTGTTTTCATATTCATTCATTGGACTCACCATTTTAGAGCATATGCTGCACCACTGCTCATTCTCCATTTTGCAAACTTTTAATTTCCTATAATAAACCCTCCTTGTTTCTTGTTCATATAAATTGGAAGTAATAATAGAAGATCAATAATAACCATCCACTTAAAGGGTGGTCTTGTTTTGTTGAGGTGAAATTCAATTCCTTAGGGGAAAAATCCCATTTCTACCCATAGTCATGTAACATGTTGAAATGGAAGAATCTGAAATGAAAACATTATGCAAAGAAAATATCAACAAATATGAAGTGAAGATTGCATGTGATAGAGAAATATCTTGTAAAATAAAAGGGAAAGTAACATTAAATGAAATTTGATTAACAAAATATAAGTAAAAAATTGTTACCATTTTGAGTTGTGGAAAGATGAAGAAACAACATTCAAATTTCAATGATCTAATGCCCTCTTATACTTTTTGTAATTGTTTCTTTTTAGATTCGTATTGTTTTAGCTATAAGGTTTTTTACCAATCATTTTGCAAACTCTATTATGACATTTGAAGGTTAGAATCGAATTGGATGATAAATTTGCAACATTCTAAAGTTGACTAGATTAAATTATCTGATAAGCTTAAAACTTGAATTTTACTAAAGTTGTAACATTCTCATTTTTAGCTTGATTAAATAACCCCCTCCTCAAAAAATATATCTATTATAGCCCATCTCAACATTATTTTCCATTGATTGTCAAAAAAAAAACATTATTTTCCATTATTAATTGTGAATCTGAATTTGGAGTTTTCTAAAGTTATGACAGAATTTTATAGAAAACGATTCAAGTTAGGCCTATTTCATGGATTTAGAAAAAATATTTTGTTGTTTATATACACTGCAAATTTATTTTGTAAACTCTAATCTAAAAACTTTTTTTTTTGGTGAAATAAAATTCACGAAACCATACAATTAGGTTTAAATGATTAATTAACTTCATCAAAGAACAAATTATTTTGAAGAACCCAAGTTCAATTCTTGATTAAAACGATTATTGATCAGACTATATTTATCTCACAATCGAACTTTAGATTATTGAAACTCCTTCCCCCCTAAGAAGCTAATATTAAGACCAATAAGCTTTGAGCTAATATTATTATATAAAGAGCAAAAACGGTTTAGAGAACTCATTATCAAATTGCAATCGAAGACACATTAAAAAAAATTATCTAGAGTTTTCGTTGAGAATAAGCATCATAAATGGTACGAGTTTAGGAGAATCAGTAATGGTGTTGGTCATGCAGAGAGTGTTACAACCTATATAAACTTTGTGATAAAGAAACAATAACATATTTATGAGATTAAGAATTAAAAAAATCCAAAATAAAAAGAACTAGAAACTTTAATCATGGATTTATTAAACCTCCAAATTTTCTCAAACATATTAGTTGAATTTTGTCTTGGATTGTTTCCACAATAACAATAAAAATATTCAATGAGAGAACCATTTTAAAAAAAATACAACTATTTCAATGAGAATCATCCCTCACCCACCAAGATAGAATCAAGACTCCCTGAAAAACAACATTAAATAGTATCAACACAATCCCTTGTCTAATAGGTATTATAATTCATAATATAAAAAATAAAAATAAAATCATTGAGTCTAGGAATTTCTTTTTCTCCCTCAAGAACATCACTTTGCAAGGAACTACAAAATGAAATCTATCATATTAATGTCAAAGTTGTTAAGAGTAATTAACAAACAAATTTGCATAAGAATTTATCGAAATTTCAAGATATTGCAAGATTTTGGTTCTTGTCATGCTTCTGAAGCATTTCTTGTTGGACTCTTTGACGGTTGGCTCGTTGTACTTGTTCAAATGATGTAATTCATCCAATCAATACCTCCGAAGTAATCTACAGAGATGAAAAATGATAGTGTCGAATTGTATAAAAATATCATTTAAAGTTTGGTAGTGTAAAATGTCCAATAGGGCGTAGGGAGCAACATAGACCTTTCAAACACAATCAAGATCACTCAAAACATCATAATGAATAACTCACTATTGTCCCGTTCCTGGTCCAAAAAATTTAAGAAGTTAAGTCATATGATATTTACTCACATGTTGTATATGGTACTCAAAATCACACGACACATAGCTTCTTAATTTTTTTGAACGAAGGTTCGAAAATTTGACAAGCTTGAGACAACATCATTTTGTACGATATATTTTTTGCTCAAATAATCTACATTGATCTTTATACGTTATTGGACATCACACAACAAAAGTTTAGATAATATCGTCAACATCAGTCTACACATGGTATATATCTTTTTTTTTATTTTTTTAATTTTTATCTCCATATGTGCACTATACTATACTTTCGGAAATCTTGACTTGAATTAATTTCATCACTTTGAACTAATATTATCTATATGATATTAATTCATCTCTTCTACATAGGAGTTAGGGAACTCTTGAGATATAGAGTTTTTCAAAGAATCAGATCGTTTGAGAGAGTGGGCGTGTGGATATTTATGAGAATGTTTCTTTAGGCATTTCATTAAAAGAAATAGGGTTAAACCAATAAAAAAATTCTTTTAGTAAAAAGAAACAAAAATGTAATTGGTAAAAAAAAAACGAAGTTAAATGGCAGGTTATTAATTTGAAATTAACTAGTTAAACTATCACTCAACAAAAAAGTAAAATAGAAAGAAAAATATATAGATAAAGATTAGAGAGAAAGAATAAAAGCAAAGAAAGAGAGAAGGGGTGAATGAATGGAGACTGAGGGTTGTGGCTGATTCAATTTATAGACAAGAAACATGAAACATAATTGGAATTTCACGTGCTGAAGTGGAAATTCGACTAGCTAAAGTAATTATTAAAGAAACTTATTTTTATTTTATAAGTTAAGATATTTTACCAAGGTAAGAAATCTTTAACCATATTTTTCTTACTTCACACGCCAAAGAAGGTACAAGATTCACAAAAATGGATAAAGGGAAAATAAATGAGAAAGATGAAATTGGATGAAGCTCCATATGGAAGTAAAATAACCATATGAGAGAGAGGCATGTGTTGTTGATGTTTAAAATCTATGTTTCCCGCTCGCTTACTCCGCCGTATCAAAGTCTAAAATTAATAAATTTCTCTTGTTGGCGCATTTTCTAAATTATGTGTTGTCTCGCGATAAACCAAACCAACTTAAATCACATTGGTTTGGTTTGGTTTTTTAAGAGTCAATTTAACCGAACAGCTACACATATTTTTCTATCTGTGGTTCATATGAGATTTATTCTCAAAACCGAACAAAAGCATGCCCCAAGGTTACAACTATGAGGTTTCCAGGAAGAGTAGGGAGACTTCTTAAAATTGAGCTAAGCCTAATCTTTATTGGCCTAATTCACACAAGCCATGTTAATTTTAAGCTAACATTAAGACCAGCAAGTTTTAAGCTTAATTATTATATAATGGTCAAAATTAGATTGCCATTTTACTGGTATAAAGAGAAAAAACGAGTAATGATCAATGATTTCAACTTTGATGGTTTAACCCAACATAGCGTAATTTTACTGTGAGCCATCATAACAAACCTATATAGTCTTTATAGTGAGGAAATAATAATGGGATATTATTAGTTTAAGAATACGAAAAAATCTAAAGTTAAACATCTATATATGAACTTTATGTTCATGATTTTGTTATTCCTCCAAATTTCCTCAAGCATCTTAGTAGCATATTGTCTTGGATATCAACACCATTCATTGCCTAAATTCTAATTAGTATATTAATTGGCTAAATTAATTCAATTGTCCCTCAACTAATTTCTAATTTTCATTTTGGTCTCATAAGTCTTAAAATCATCATTTTGGTCCTTCAAGTTTTGCTTCTTTATTCAATTTGGTCTCCTCCGTCGGCTTTTTAATATTTAAATTTTTTGATTTGATTTTAACCATTTGATTGTATGTCCATTGTATTTAATGTTAATTTTTTTTGCTTTTCATCATTTTTCTCTCTTCTTCTTCCTCAACGTTATTAAATCCATCAATTAACCCTTTTTAGTTTCTTTTTTTGATTTTTCAAAGAGCTTGACGATGAATCTTGGGTATTATTTTTCATCACAACCCTTTTTTCCCTTCACTTGTTTCACTGTCAATTCCGTCAGAAATTAAATTCAGAGAAGGTGATGATGAATCTTAGTGTTTTGGTGTTTAGGTTGGGCAAATTTAATTGATTGTGATGATATTTGTTGTATATATTGTTGTTTAATTAATAAGCTGGATTTATTTCCAGGCTGGAGCTCCGTATCACCACCGCCGGTTTTCCCCTCTCTTCCTCCTGCTGGATTCATTTCTTCAGAGAGGTTTTGTTTATGCTACTCTTGTTATTGCTGTTTTCAATGACAAAGAGAAACAATTTATTGGGTTTTTAGATGAAATTTGATATTTAGATGGAAAAAGTGTGATTTTAGGTTTAATATGAGTTTTAATTTGAAGAAGATGATGAAGATAGTGGAAAAGGAGAGGATTTTAATTTATTTTTTATGGTTTTTTTTTGTTGTTGCTTCTTTTGGGTAAGTTTGAAGTTTTTATGAACATTGAAGATGAAGGTGATGAAGATGATGAAGAAGGGAAGGATGAAGATGAAGAAAGAGGGAAATTTTTTTGATGATGGTGGTCCACCGTTACATAAAATGGGCCTGCAAACTAATGACTGAAATCTAACCGTCCTCTTTTAAAAAAAAGATTAAACGGATTAAATTAAAATAATTAATATGATCTATGGTGCACCATTTTTAAGGTTGGTTCACCATAGACATTTGAGATTAAAGTTAACAGCCGATGACTTTTTTGAATAACGGAGCAAACGTTGAGGGACCAAAATGCTGATTTTATGACTTATGGGACAAAACTGAAAACCGAAAATTAGTTGAGGGACCATTGGATTAATTTAGCCTATATTAATTAGTAAAAAAAAAGTATTCAAATTAGTATATTTTTGTATTATTCTAATTAGTGTATTAAAAATTGAGTCTAGTAGTTTCAATATTCTAAGTAGTATATTAGAAAAAATATTTTTAATTATTATTTTATTTTTTTTCAATAAGATACCAATGATAAAATTGGGGAAAAATGATAATCCATAAGTTCAAATGCTACTTAAAGCAGCTTATAAAAGAAACACTATAAACTAGTAAAATTGTCATCAACAAGGCTATTTTGGTCATATTAGTTTATAAATTAACTATTACAAGCTAAAAAGTTGTCTTTCCAAATAAATTTGGCATCGTCGTAAACTATTTTCAACTTAGCTTGATAAACTGCTGTCAAAAAGGAAAATAAAACTTATTTTGATAAGCTCTATCAGATAGTTTATAAAGCTAGTTTATATGAAAACAATTTAATTTAATTTAATTTTATCTTGTGCTATAAACATAGCTTATTTATAAACGTCTAGACAATAAGTTTTTTTCATTCCAATCGGGTCTTTTTCTACCTCTCAACTGAACGCTAGGGTAGTGGTAATGGGATGGGTGTTAGAAGTTGGTTTGATGATAATTTGAGAAGGGTAGTTGGTGATGAAGTTAATACTTTCTTTTGGACTGATCAATGGGTGGGTGGTGTTCTATTAAGTGTCAAATTTTGTCATATGTTTGAGTTATCTAAAACTTGGGAGATGACGGTTGTTGTTATGTTTTCTTTAGGATGGGAGTGGGCGGGGAATCTTAGAAGTAGCGGAGGAGGTTGTTTGCGTGAGAGAAAGAGATGGTCGGGGAGTGTTGTACACTGCTTCATAATATTGTTTTGCAGGTTGACGAGGAGGATATGTGGCAATTGCTTTTGGTCCAAACAGTTAATTTATGTGACAAACATTCTTTTGGTCCTTACATTATTACGCGAATACACTTTTTTGCATTATTGCTAAGAATAGAGTTGTTTTTTAGATAGAAAAGATAATGAAGTTTAAACAATTGTAATTGACTAATTGATATAATATTATATATATATATATATATATAATATTAGTCAAGTAGAATCTAATTAATTAGAAATATATACACTTTGTCGCAAAATAATGGTAGAAAATCAAATATTCGCTTGCACTGGAGCTTGTTTTACAAACTAAGTTCAGTCAAAATATATAGAAATACAGACCAAATTCCAAAGATAAGATAACAAAAATACAGGAGTGGACTTGACTTAATGTAATTAGAGTTAAATAATTAATTTAACAAGAATGAAGGAATAGAACGCAGTGCTACAGAAAGAAAAAAGAGATTACGAGTAAAATTCAACAAAGATAACAACTTAAAACAATTTAATGTAAGTTGGTGGAGAGTGATGATGAGAGTAAAAAAATAAACATGTGAGACATGAGTCCGATTCACAATATAGAGTTAGATCTAGCGATCACATATGGAAAAAAAATGCAAAAGAATGAGGAAGGTAAATTAGAGAGAAAATATATTAAAGGGAATAGAAAAAAGAGTAAAGGCAAAGAAGAGAGAATGAATGGAAACACTAAGGGTGTGTTTGGTTCAGCTTTGGATAGAATTGATTTTGATAGAATTGATTTTGTCAGAATTGATTTTGAGAGAATTAATTTATGTTTAGATACAATAACGTAGAATTGATTAAACAAAATGAATGTTGTTTGGATAGTTTTGATCAAAATTGCTTTTGAATGTATAATTACTAAAATGGATATAGCTAAATAAAAATAAATGGACATAATAGATAAATGTATGTGCAAATCAATACTAAATGTATGTGTGTGTGTGTGTATATATATATATATATATATATTATTGTAAATAAATAATTTAAAAAATAATAAATACTATTGTTAAACCAAATTTTTTTGACAAAATATTTGTTCTACGTATTTTATATTTTTTGATAAAATATATTTAAGTTAAATAATAATATAGTTTTTTTAAAGAAAATAATAATAGAGATGGTTGACAAAAATGATAAAATGTAGCGTAAAAGAAAAAAAAATACAGCAAATCTAAACGGAAATACGTTAAAAAAAAAACTTGGTAACTCATGTTCATAAATATTTTATAGGGCTAATTTGGTTCGTTAAATTTGGTTCCTCAAATTAAATACAAAAAAAAAAATTGATAAAGGACAATAAAGGAAAATAATTGGTTGTAATAGCCTGGAATGAACAGTTGGTTCGACAGTTATTTGCAAATGAAACAACACAAAATATTTTAAATATTCCATTACACCAACAGGTTCAGAATGATAAATTGTTCTAGAAGGCGGAGAAGAATGAGTGTTATTCTGTTAGAAGTGCTTACCGTATCTGCATTGAAGATATTATAAACAATATTAGATCGGATAATGCCCCAGATATAATTTTTAATTTATTGCAAAAGTTGTCCACAACTCAGATCGAGAACATTGTTACTATAATGTGGAGCATCTGGAAAGCCAGAAATCTGAAGTTATGGCAAGAGGTGTCAGACTCAAGTGTTACAATCCTGGAAAGAGCTAAACACATGTTAGACGGCTGGAGGAATGCTAACCGCAAGTAAAGTCCTACAAGTCAGAATCCCACATCACCCGTTGTGAGCTCCTCCCAACACAATCTGGCTAACGGAGATATAGAATTCAAATGGAGGAAACCAAGGAGTGGCAGATATAAGTGTAATGTTGATGCCTCTTTCTCAAGTACTAGCAATAGGGTGGGATTAGGTATGTGCATTCGAGATTCAGAAGGAAACCATGTCCGCTCAAAAACCATGTGGCTCATTCCTTTGTGTTCTGTTGATACTGGGGAGGCCCTAGGATTATATCATGCAATTCGGTGGATACATGAACTTCAACTTGCAAATGTTGATTTTGAGGTTGACTCAAAGAAAGTAGTTGATTATTTCAACAAAGGTCGTGGAGATGTCACCGAGTTTGGCTCTATTATGGATAGTAGCATCCAGTTTTGTAGTACCTATTTAACAAACTCTCATGTCGAGTTTATTATGAGGCAAGCAAATGAGGTTGCACATGTATTAGCTAAGGCAGCCACATCTAGTACTCGCTTCCGTATCTTTGATGTAACTCCAACATGTGTTACTGATTTGATTTCTAATGAAATGATATAAGTTATTTTCCCTCCAAAAAAAATCAAAATATAAAATTTAATAGAGAATTGATTCTAGTTAACTCAAAAACTAGGAATTGTAGCTTCATCCAAAATTGATTTTGGAGGATAGAAGCAATTATGAAAAGGCAAACCAAACATGATTGAAAACTCAATTTTTACTTTTGAGGTGTTGTAGAAGTGCTTCTGGCTCGAAAGAAGTCAAACCAAATTTATAATAGACAAGAAACTAATTAAATTGATTATTAATGAAACTCTTTAAATTAATTATAGGACAAAAATCTTCAACAATCTTTTTCGTACTTCACACGCCAAAGAGGGTACCAGATTCCTGCACAATATTTTTGAAGTCTAAAAATAGAAAAAGAGTCAAACATATGAGAAAGATGAAATTGGATGAAGCTCAATATGCAAATAATATTACTGTTGGGGAGAGAAACATCAAACATGTAATTGTTTCGTGAGGGAATTAATTTTGTGAAGTTGTGTTATACCTAACCACAAATTGAGCTCCATGTTTAAATGTGAGCCTTTAGATGTGGATTTACTGGCTTGCTTGCTGCCCCTTGTTCACATAATATTAATGTTCTTTTTGAATGACCCATAATATTGACATTGAGTGTTACATTTGTTCATTTTATACAAATTAAAAATAAAAGAAGAGTGATTTATTTTTTCTTTTAATGGCACATAATATTGACATTGAGTCCAAACCTAACTATCCGAGTTGATTTTAGAACATTGGTTTGTTGAGAAAAGGTTGTATACCAATGAAAATGGTTGGACTATCTAACTATTTGAGATTAAATGGGACAATCATTAATTATATACTTTACAGTTTACAACAAAGGATGTACATATTAAAAAGTTAGGATATAGCTAATATAACTAAATGCCAAGATCAATTAGGCTTGTTAACACTACACTTTAATAGTATTCACATTTACAATAACAAGTATATATCAACTTGTTGGTTGAGACATTAAGAAAACTTACTTGATCATTGATTATTTCCTCACATGGATCAGTAAAATTAAGATGTTACTAATGTAGATTAATCCCAAGTTTAATTAGATTGCAACTTATTATAGTGACTAAACAACACCAAACTCCAAATAACCAAACTATTTTTCTTGTTATGTTGGTTTTCTTCTTTGTGCCTTGGTACTTCATATATGTGTTGTTCTTATAATTTCAATTTTGAATTTTGAGTTTTTGAAAATGGATAATAAAATGGTTAGTTTTGTTTTCCATCGGTTCATAGTCATCTTATTATTATTTTATGCTGCTTGTTTTTTAATTTAGGAAGGATATGTGATATCTCCCCATTTATGATGCAAATAATTTGACTTGATAAGTTCAGCTACAATAGGTTATTATGTATACATATATTTCCATGTGAGATTTATTCATAAATCTGGAAATTAAGTGGAAATTTTTCTTTTCAACCAATTTTAACGGTGTTATGTCTTTGAGGAGAAACTTGTATTTTTACCTCCAATTTTTCTTCATGTTTTATTCTTATATATTATATCTCTTGGTTATAAATCATCATGTTTTATTCATATGTTGGGGATTGCTCATCTCACTTAAGAAATTGCTCAAAAACTATCCCACCCAACGGTAGTTACTTGCCGTTTGGCTTTTTCTGCGACAGTCAAGTGTCTTTAGACACTTTTTAGAATGGTTCAATTACTTTTTAAGTCGGTTTAACCGATCTTAAAAGTCCAACGACAATTAATTAACTATTGTTTAAAAGTCGAATGACAATTAAGTGTCATTGGGCCAACGATAGTTGAGAAAAGAGTAAGACTTGTGACTATTATTTTTCCCACCCTATATTTTCCCGTCCTATTTTTTTTGCCAAAAATACCCCTAACTCGGATTATATAGTTTGAACTAGATTGTCAGGAATTTTTGGATTATATAATCAAAAATTTGCTTTGCCCAGAATTTTAAAGAGACCGTGGTTTATTTATATTCTTTTGATGCCAAAAACATAAAATAAATGCAAATACAAACAAAATTAAAAGGACAAAATGATAGAAAAAAAATCTCATTTTATTATTAGATCAATACATTTACAATAAAATAAAACTTAAGCTTAAAGCTTTCTAAGCTTATTACATAAAATATTCAAACCTAATGCTAGTCTATTAAAAACCCTAAGCTAAATCAGTAGTGCATGCTGATGGAGAGGAAAGCAGGAGAGGAGGGGGGAGGAGAAAAAGATGGTGGGGGCGAAAGAGACTTTCATGGTTAACCTTGCACCCAAACAAACCAACCTGACACCCAAACAAATCGTGCTTCTTTGCAGCATGACACCATTCTCATTGACCGTTCATACAATCCTTGAATTTCTAAAGTAGCCTCTTTTTATGAAAATCCAACGATGGAAACACATTGTTGTAGAAGGAATGAGGGTGAGAGAGTGTGAGATGATGGTGTTAGAAATGGTGAAGGTTTGAAGGGTATTTATAGGGGAAATTGGTGAAGATTTTGTTGCATAGAGTGTAACTACTCTTAATTAAGGGTAAAAAAACGCACTCAAAGGGGTTTTACCAGCAGGGATTTTACCAGCCATTAAAGCTGGTAAAACCCTTTGAAAAATGTGTTCCATGAGTTACCTATGCTGTCCAAAACTGACTTTGTTTGGAATATATAATCCGAAACTTTTCCAAACGTTTCAGATTATATAATCCAAAATGCTTCAATAATAGGTGAAAAATGAGAGAAACTTCGTACTTTGTGTAAGGTGAGGGATATTTCGGATTATACAATCCGAAATAATTTAGGACATGATTTTTTTATGTGGTCCACATTGCACCTACAATTTATGTGGTCCACGACTCCCAGAGGTTCTTATGAACTTGGTCAAGTTGACTTACTGATCGAAATATGTCAGTTTGCAGGCCAGCTGGATCAAGTGCAAAAGCACCTCTTTGAACACCTTCTCAAAAGATTATGTTGTTTTAAGTTGTTTAATTATTTTTTGTACTTTTTTTATAATTTTTTCCTATGTCATTCGCTATGAAAACCCTCCAAAAATCAAACTTAAACACAGTCTATTGATGTTCGAACTATAGAATCTGAATATATTCAGAGAGGTTTGGATTGTATAATCCGAACAACACTAGGTTAGGTGGACTGTGGCGTTTCACGCAAAGTTTGGACGGTTGGTAGTGTGTTTAATGCATTTTTGGTTGGTTAGACCATGAAAAACATTTCCTTTGACTATAAATATGGTTTAGGACTCGTTTAAGGCTATAAATACCATTGCAAGCTTCAACAATTTTATTCATTCTTCACTTCCCATCTTTTCTTACATTTAAAAAAAATAGTTTTAAGAGTGTTTATGATGCCATGGTCACTGTTGACCGTTCATAGAATCCCTGCAAATGTTTTGCAGTTTATGCGGGGATTCTACGGCAGTCAGTAGAGACCTTTCACATCAAATTAAACACAGATTTTACAGTTCTTGTTTTTTTCGGATTCTAAAACCCGAAGTCCCCTAACAATCTAGTTCTCATTTTAAAATCCGAACAAGGGGTATTTTGGAAAAATTTATAATGCGCGAGAAGATACTAAGGTGGGAAAAGTAATAGTCAAAGAGTAATTTCATAAGCAAGATGGGCAATTTCCATCTATGTTTGTTGTGTTGTAACCTAAGATTAATCCAATATAATAGATAGGCCCAAGTTGCATGAGATATTTTAGGTGGTAAGTCATGTTTTCTAGAAAGATCTAGATAGATCCTTTGTGATGAGTCATTACAGTCTGCCACCGTTCTAGAGATGAAGTAATGCCCAGATGAATCTCAACTTAATGACATGCTGACTAAGGGATTGAAGATTGATAGATTATTGTCTCTTAAGAAGAAATTAGGAATAATTCAATTTGATTGATTTTTATGTTTGTTGTTCCATAGTTGGATTATAGGGAACATGTTGTGGATAAATCCAACAATGTTTGCTAATAAGAGTTAGATAATGACTTGTTGAGCAAGTAACTCCACTTAGCCTATAAGTACTTTGGTTTGTATCAGTTGATATACCATATATCAACATAAACAAAAACTCTATTCTCATCACGGAACATAACATTTTGAACTTTCTATTTCTCTCATCATTAAGTGTAAGCATCAAACTTGCCCCAATATAATGCACAAATGTCAATGCCGTTATTACCTTAGCTATATTATGTTTGTGGCTTCTTGTTTAAAAAAAATCCAATTTCTCTACACCACATTTTCAGTTTGACATTTGATTAGATTTAACAATCCATTATTTTTCTTTGCACAAATAGAAGAACGACTGAAGACGAACACTTAACTCATTTTATAACTAGATGATATAAATATAATATAATTCTAATAATAAAATGCAAAGTTACTGCATATTTTTTTATCCATATCTTAAAAATAAATCAAGAGTTTATCATCATATACAAACATACATGGTTAAAATTAAATGCAGTAAAATGGGAAAAAATGAGATGTTAAAAAGTACAACTAAACTCTTAATCAATAAAAATGTCCACAACTAGAAACTCTCGTTTATCCTACATGCTCTAATTTGTCGTAGTGTTTGGAATGTTTAAAAAATGTATCTACTGTAAAATAAATAAAATGATTTTAAATATGAATTGCATTTAGGTGCGGTTGTCTATTAATTTTTTAAATAAATCAATTAATGTCCTGCGGATTTACATACAGATGTTTTTTACTTGAAACATTTGCTGCGGAAATACCTGCGGATAAGTTACAAAAAAAACAGGGTAACTGACAAGAAAATCCTTGAAACGTTTTCCAGAAGTTTCCTGGGGATTATCGTGGAGTATATCCGCAGGTAATGCCGCAGGAAAATCGAAAATTTCTGGTTTTTAAAGTAAAGGTAATCTAGGATTAATTCAAACTAAAAAATAAACTTAATTGTGGAGGATTTCCCAAGTCATTATTACTTAATCTACTTTAATCGTATATTTATGTGGGATCTTAACAAAATTTAATGAAGGAAAATATGGCAATATATTGTTGATCTGCTACAAGAGATCAACAATGATGGTGAAATTTTAATCCATTAATAAACAGAAATGCAGTAAATCTCTAGTTATGGGTGCTACTATATCCCGCGAAGAAAATCCTCACGGACCCACAATTTCACATACATTTATGTGCTAAAAGCTGTCAAAACTAGTTTCACAACTACACAAGTAACCACTTGCTACACCACTCCCCATTTATGTGCATCTTTTTATTGGAACATATAATTGCCTACACTAACCGACTCTAGCACTTCTATCAAACAACCTTCTCTGCACGTACTCATTTCATTTTTAAAGCCAATTATATTTACCCATAACAAGAGAGCTTATTATATGTGTATATAATGATATAGGTTTAACTAGTACATGATTACTTAAGATCAACATAAAAGGAAAAGTAACAACACACTAAGCTAAGTTTAAGCTAGAGGTGTTGATGTTGTCATGGATAAGATCTCTTATTTTGTAAATTGGAATGAGTCTCACTGTGATGGTTAGTGCATGGAGAAATTTTGTTGTGCCAAGAGGACTGAACGGTGAAGTAGAGCAATAAAACAAGATTTTCCATATTTGTGGTTTTTTCGTGAAATTATTGTCGCTATATTAAACATTATTCTAACAAGATATATGTTTATCTGATGTGTGTCACCCAGATTTCAACATGTGCTAGCTCTTGTCAAGTTTCGAAAACATTTCTTGTTGGACTCTCGTGCAGTTGGATCATGTACTTGTTCAAATGATGTAATTCATTGAACCAAAGCCACAAAAATAGTCGACAATTGGAGGTGAAAAATGATATTGATAACATTTTTTTATCTCTAATGTAGACTCTACACTTTTGGCGGCAACTGGCTGGATGAATTTCATAGATTTGAACTAATAAAATCTATATAATATTAATTCAACTCTTCAAACATAAGAACCTGGAAAATTTGTCTGAAGGTGTGAGAGAGAATTTTTGAGAATTTGAGTGTTTTGAGAATGTTTCTTTGGATACTTAAAGATATTTTTTATCACAAAAGAAACAACATGCAAAAGAATGAGGAAGAAAAATTACAGAAAATATATGAAAATGTAAACGAATAACTATAAAGAGAGTAAGAGATTTATGAATGAATGAAAAGGTGGGTCTCTCAATTTATAGAAGAGAGTAGAGTTGTTAAATGGGTTGGCTCGATCCAGACCATATCGATTTGGTGGGCCAACTCATACAAATAGGTTGGAGTGAGTTGGCCCACTTGATTCATGAACTACCAAAATTGAGCTCATCACAATTAGCCGTGGGCTACACTGTTTGATGAATCAGTTCGACATGTATTTCAAAATGTATTATTTTATTAAAATTTTTAAATGCAGAACAATAAAACAACATATCACATACTTTTTTTTAATATAAAAAATAACATAAATTATTAGCCATCAAATAAATCACATGTCTTGGTAGACTTTAATAAGTGATATATAAAACGTCTATTAAATCAACATCCATGAGAGATAAATAAAACAAAAAGATAACCTGACTAAGAATTGTTCTACAATGAATTCAACATAGATTCTTTTGAGCTAAATGTGAATAAGGTAGATCGAGCTATGTTTTGCAAGGCCTAAGTCTGACCTATCAAAAAATGAAAGGCCTAAGCCTGAAATGAAGCCTGCCATAGGCTTATATTTTAGGTCTGAGTTTGACCTTTCGAAAGCCTGATATGACATGTTAGCATGTTTAAAAACCTATTTTATATAAATAAGTAATGTGATCTAAGTTTAAATATACTAGCAAACTAATAGATCAATGAGATTAAACTCCTCTTTGATATTTAACATGAACTTTTAGAAAATTTGACTAGATATTATATATCATGTTTCACACCTTGTTTATGATAACACATTTAAATATGTGAAAAAGTAATGTATATTAATAAGTTTAAACTACTAAAAGGGTTAAGAAATTTCTAATTTAATTCAAATTTCAAAATATAATACAATCATATTAGTAATAAATAATATCGTTCAGCTTCAAAAAATAAAACAAATAATATTATTCATATTTACTTAAATAGGTTGGTCTAATAGGCTTAAATGATTTTTTTAATGACTCATGGTCTGACCTTTTTAGTTAAATTGGATTTTAAAAAAGTATAAGTCTTCTTTATTTAAGAAGAGGAAAAAATTATGTAGGGTGACCTATCGTAGGCTAAGTAAATGCATTTTCTACACCTTTGTAGATGTTATCAAATTAAAATTTGATTAGCACTTGAAAAGGAGATTTTTGAGTAAAAAAAGGTGTTGGCAACCTATTGCTAATATGAACAACATTTTTTTTCAAGAATGCTAATATGAACAACATGATTAACTGTATTTGTACATAAATGGAGAAAGGTAAAAGTAAATAAGAAGGATGTAATTGAATATTGCTGAAATGGAAATGAAATAACCATTGGAGAGAGAGGCATGCGTTATTACGTTAATAGAAGGAAGAACAACCAATTAAGATTTGCTAACTTTAAGCGGGAAAGTTACATAAATTTAGGTTACTTTTGAATGTTAGATCAATCACGAGTTGTAAATCTTGATATATCTCCTAACGCTCATTTCTTTTAAAGGTTAAAAGAAATTAGTAGTTAGTCTAAAAAGAAGACTTAGATTTCCAAACTGGTAATGTTCCTCGACCCACTACGTTAATCCACCATCATCCCACCCGACATTCTTAGATCGCCACTGTCATCTTATGCTCAGCATCAGTTCCAACCGTTGTCAAAAATCACACACCATATATCGGTTATAGTGAATACTTCGACGACAACGATCAGAATGACGGTGACTCTAAGACACGTCGACAATTGATACAGTCAGATGAGACAAATGTTGGTTGCTGGAGTGATTTGAGGAACATATTGAGGTTTGAAATCGATTCTACTTTTTGGAATCAATACCAATTTCTATTATTTTTTTGTTTTTCTAAATGAATACTCATGTGAGTGAAAGAATTGCAGTCCAAAATAAAACAAGCCAAAATATGTATCTTTCCTGCTCTTAATTAAAGTTGGTTAATCCCTATCCGATTAACGACACATTGACACAAATATCTGGTATTGAAAGTATTTAAAAAGAACCCAAAAAAAAAAAATTTGATTTCCACTTTTGGCAATTAAGAATTGTTTACTTAAATTATGTGTAATCCCTATACGTAAATTTTCATTGATAAGTTACGGACAAAAATCAACGAAGTAAAATATTAAAATAGTTAATATTCCTAAATTTAAGCATATCACATGTGCATGTCCATCATTCCTTTTCCACCAACTAAACAAACATAGAAAAGGGATCTATAAATTGAAATAAAATATTAAATATCATCCCTTTATAAATGAAAATTCCAAAAAGCTATGGACAAACCCCGTCAAGTTATCATTAACCCTAATTAAATCTTAATTTTAATTTCAAAATTTCTCTTCTTTTTTCACGCAATTAATCTAAAAAATCTTTATTGAAAAAAGCATTTGTAGAGATTCGAACCCGAGTTTTAATGGCTTCTTCTCAACAATTTTACCACTAAGCCACTGACAATTTTCTCTTACTTATAAATCTTAATCCGTCTAGCAAAATTAACCCTAATTAAACCCTAATTTTAATCTCAAAATTTCCCTCCTTTCTCCACGCAATAAATCTAAAAAATCTTTCGAACCTGAGTGTCTTAATGACTTCTTCTCAACAATTTCACCACTAAGCCACTGACAATTTTCTTGATTTAATTTTGCTTTCATTAATTGATATCCAATATCAATCGCTCTTTTAAACAAATCATTAAATCTCTTATCTTTTATTTATAAAAGTTAATCCGTCAAGCTATCCTTAACCCTAATTAATAAGCCCTAATTTTAATCTCAAAATTTCCCTCCTTTCTCCACGTAATGAGTCTAAAAAATCTTTATTGAAAAAAACCTTTGCAGAGATTCGAACCCGAGTCTTAATGGCTTCTTCTCAACAATTTCACCACTAAGTCACTGACAATTTTCTCTTACTTATAAATCTTAAGGCTTAATACATCCCCCGGTCTCTTAACTTATTTTATTTTCTTAGTTTAGTCCCTTAACTATTAAGTGTGTCAATTTGGTATCATAAGTCTTCCTCCGTTTACTAATGATGTCCTCTCCGTTAATTTTTTAATGCTTAATATTTTTGATATGATATCAGTCATTCAATTACAGGTCTATTGTATACAGCAGTGAACCACCAACACCTAATTATTTTTCTTTTCTTCTTCCCCTTCCCTCTTCTTCCTTTTGATCTTCATCATCTTAAATATGAATATGACGATCATGTAAACCCAGAAAATTAGAATTGAAATGCAGCAACACAACGTGACAGAACCACCACCACAAATTCATTTCTTCCTCAACAAGTTAGAACTTGGATCCTTGATTCACTTCTTCCCCCATTACAACACAGCAACACAACAATACTCCAATCTCAATCTATAAACATAGTAAAAGAAAAAAGGGTCAAAGAGGGAGAGAGAGAGAGAGAGAGATAACATTAAAAGGGTGGTTTTTTCTTCTTCTGGAAATGGTGATAAATCTCCAATTCCCAAATTCTCAATTCGAAACCCTAATTTTATTTCTCAGTTTCAAATTCCCAATCCATTCAATGGCACCAAAGGGAGAAAAGAAGCCAACAGAGAAGAAACCTGCAGAGGAGAAGAAATCCACCGTCGCCGAAAAAGCTCCGGCGGAGAAGAAGCCAAAGGCCAGAATGAAGTTTCGAAAGGAAAGCGGTTCAGCCGCTGAATTAATTATAATTGGGTACAGAAATGTTTGTATTAAAAAATAAAAATAAACAAGCAAAGAGGATTGAAGGGAAAGTGATTTGATTGATTTTTCAAAAGAAGAAGATTAGATCGATTTTGTAGTGAAAAGAACTTGAATGAAAATGGAGTAATGGAACCAAATGGAAGAAGAATGGTGGAGGATAATGAAGGTTTTTTTTTCTGGGTTTGTGTTGCTGTTTTTTATGCGTTGCCATGATGATATTTTGTAGATTATGAAGGATAGGAAGGAAGAAGATGAAGGAAGGGAAAAAAGTATTAATTGTAGGTGGTTTACTGATAGATACAATATACCTTCATAATTCAACAATCCTTTTTTTTTTTTAAACAAGATCAAAGGGTTAAAAATAACAATTTAATAAGGTTTATGGTGGATCACCTATAATATTAGTCCCACCTATAATATTAGTCCACTTTAGATATTCAAGGTTAAAAACTAACGGGAGGACCAAAATAGGTAACGGCAGAATACATAAGGGACCAAATTGAAACACTTTATAGTTAAAAGATCAAACTGAGAAAATAAAATAAGTAAGGGACCAGGGGATGTATTAAGCCTAAAACTTAACCTGTCTCGCAAAATTTAACCTAATTTTAAACTAATTCTCTCGCCTAATTTCCCTCCAAACTTTTGCATTTAATGTCAAATATTTACTTTCTAAAATATTATGTTATGTTACAGAACCAACTACGATGTCATGGAAATATTATGTTATGTTACAGAACCAACTACGATGTCATGGAAATATTATGTTATGGTACAGTACCAACGTATATGCTTCTTAATATTTTGACCTTCAACTAAACTATTTTGTTACCTATTACCATCAAATATTACCTTCGATATGACTCGTGCGTTAGCACGGGTCAATGGTCTTGAAGAAATGCCATTGCCGTTACTACCTTATCTACATTATGTTTGTGGTACCCTTTGTTACAAAAACCTAGTTTCTCTACCCTACCTTTTGAATTTGGCATTTGTTTAAGTTTAATAATCCTTTATGTTTCTTTGCAAAAATGGAAAACAGAATGTAGATGACCATTTAACTCATTTTACTAAAAAGTATATAAAAAATATAATTCTAATCATTCTTTCCTTACTGCAGAGAAGAAAAAATGCAAAAGAATGAAGGTACAAGAAAAATTAGAGAGAAAATATGTAGAAAATAATAGAAAACCGAGTAATGCCAGAGAAGAGAGAATGGATGAATGAATGGAAACACAAAGGAGTAGGCTGACTCAATTTATACACAAGAAACTAATTAAATTGATTATTATTGAAACTCTTTAATAATAGGTCAAAAATCTTTAACAATCTTTTTCTTACTTCACACGCCAAAGAGGGTACAAGATTCGTGCACACTCTTTAATTTTTTAAAAGTCTAAAAATGGAAAAAGAGATAAATAAATGAGAAAGATGAAATTGGATGAAACTCAATATGCAAATAAAATTACTGTTGGGGAGAGAAGCATGTGTGTGTTTTGTGAGGAAAGCACTTTTGTGGGGTTGTGTTAGACCTAACCAAAAATTCAATTACATATTGACAGAGGTTTGGCAAGTGTACCAAAAACTATCGAAATAGTAAAAATATCGTTCCCACAAGGATTGTTTTTAATCTCAATAAACTAATTTCGTTAAGCAATAGGATGTATAAAGGTTATTATGGTTTTGCCACTAGGCAGTTGATTTGGTTTGATTTTCTAGAATCAAATAACATAAAATAAAAGTTGTTAAGAAATAAGAAAGAGATGAGATTATTAGAATATTAATCAATAACTGTGATTCTGCGTCTGAAGTGAAGAGTGCGTCTGAAGACAGCGTCTGAAATAGGAGCGTCTGAAGTACTGTTGGTCAGACCCTAACGTACAGGTTCTGAAGTATAGCTTCTGATGTTTGATCAGAAGCTGAGTCTAGTAACAAACTTGGTTAGCGTGTTAACCAAGGCAGTTAGTTTGTTAGAAGAGTTTGTTACAACATCTTGTTGTATATATACTCACTCATGCATTGTAAATAAAATATAGAAAAACACAAGTGACACAAGTGTGAATAAAATTTTCATAGAGTTTTTCTCTTCCTCTGTTTTTTCATCTTTCTATCGTTTCGTTTCATCTTGCATAAAATAGCTTATTCTTAATAAGCACTTCCGCTGCGTAAAGAACATAGTGATTGTTCTAACAGTGCTAACAATTGGCATCGAGAGCTTGGGTTGAATCTTAGGGAAACACGAGTGAAAGTGAGGGGAATCATCATTGGGAAACACAGAGTGAGGTGTGTGCATTGATTTCTCCGTTTCTGAGATTTAGCAAGATGAACACAAACGGTTTTGGATCAAATATCTTGATTCTTGATAGCAAGAATTGGGAACGATGGAGCGCTTTGATGAGATCGTTGTTTGGCGCGCAAGATTTGAGTGATCTTGTCCAGAATGGTTTTGAAGAACCTCCTGCAAATGCTACTGATGTGCAGAGAGCTGCATTCAAAGAAAACAAAAAGAAAGATTACAAGGCTCTGTTCTACATTCAACAGAATGTTGATAATCAACACTTTGAGAAGATAGCCAAAGCAACAAGATCAAAGGAAGCATGGGATATTCTTGAGAATTATCACAATGGTGGAGAAAAGGTGAAACAGGTCAAGCTGCAATCATATAGAAGGAAGTATGAAATGATGCAGATGGAAGAAGACCAGAAGGTAAGTGATTACTTCTCAAAGATGAATGAAATCGTGAATTTGATGAAGAACTGTGGTGAAAACATCTCTGATCAGATGGTAGTTGAAAAGGTGTTAAGATCTTTAAGCCAAAAGTTTGATTTCATAGTAGTAGCAATCCAAGAAGCAAAGGATGTGAAAACTATGAAGATTGAAGAATTGCAGAGTTCTCTGGAAGCACATGAACTGTTGGTAATTGATAGAAGTTCAGAAAGATCAGTTCAGCAAGCTCTTCAAGCTCAAACAACAAAGAAAGAAGGAAATCGCAAGAATTTCAAGAAAGGGAAAGGCAAACCAAACTGGTCCAACAGTTCAAAATCCAAGACTGATAACAAAACTGAGTCTTCTAAAGGAGGAGGTTTTGGGAAAAATCAGAACAAGAAGAAGGATTTTGATAAGAGTAAGGTTAAGTGTTATAATTGTGATAAGTTTGGACATTTTGCTGATGAGTGTTGGTTCAAGAAAGATCAGAATACAGAAGAAGCTAATATTGCTCATGGAGGTGACCCTGATGCAGTGTTGTTAATGGCTGCTACATGTGAAGATAGGATGAGAGGTGAAGAGTGGTATCTTGACTCTGGGTGTTCTAATCATATGACAGCTCATAGAGAATGGTTAACAAATTTTGATGCTAACAAGAAAACTAGCATAAAATTGGCTGATAACAGGAAGCTTGCATCAGAAGGTAGTGGTAACATAGTGATGAGAAGCAATATTGGTGGTAAAGTCATAATTGAAGATGTGTTCTATGTTCCAGATATGAAGTGTAATCTGATGAGCATAGGCCAGTTAGTGGAGAAAGGATTCTCAGTTTCAATGGAGGGTGAATCCTTGAAACTGTTTGATCCAAAGAAGAATCTCGTGTTAAAATCTACTTTGTCAAAGAACAGAACCTACAGATGCAACATATCAAGTGACAAGATGATGTGTATGTCTGCAACTGTTATTGAGGATGCTGAAGCATTATGGCATTTGAGGTATGGGCACCTCAACTTTAGAAGTCTGAGTGAATTGAGTTCTAAAGATTTAGTGAATGGTTTACCAAAACTGAATGCCAAGAAATCCATATGTGAAATATGTGTGAAGAGCAAGCAAAGTAGATTGCCATTTGTATCTGATGCACCTAAAAGAGCAAGTGAAGCATTGCAAGTTGTTCATTCAGATATTTGTGGTCCATTTGAAGTACCTTCTCTTGGTGGTAGCAAGTACTTCATTACCTTTATTGATGAATTCACAAGAATGATCTGGCTGTTTACTATTAAGCTTAAGAGTGAAGCTTTAGAAACATTCAAAAGATTCAAAATCTTAGTAGAAAAAGAAAATGACAAATCTATTAAGATTTTGAGGACAGATGGTGGAGGGGAATATACATCAAAGGAATTTGAAGCTTTCTGCACAAGTCAAGGAGTTGTTCATGAAGTAACTGCTCCATATACCCCTCAGCATAATGGGCTGGCAGAAAGAAGGAACAGGACTCTGCTAAACATGACCAGAAGCATGCTTAAGCAGAAGAATTTACCACACAAATTTTGGGGTGAAGCAGTAACTACTGCTGCTTACATCCTGAACAAGTGTCCTACTAAGAAGCTAAATCTGAAGGTGCCAGAAGAAGCTTGGTGTGGAAGAAAGCCCAGTGTTAAACACTTAAAAGTGTTTGGTTCCTTGTGTTATAAGCATGTACCAGATGCTAGAAGAAGCAAGCTAGAAGATAAAAGTGAAATCATGATACTCATTGGGTATCATCCCACTGGTGCATACAAACTGTACAATCCTGTGACTCAGAAGGTTCATTTCAGCAGAGATGTGATAGTGAATGAAGCTGAGAAGTGGAAATGGGAAATTGAACCTGAGTACAACAGTGAAACCCAGCAAAGCTATATATACCCTAATTCAAGTGACGAATCAGAAGGTGAAAGTGATCATGGAGCTACTGCAGATGATCAAGAGGAAATCATAGTACCAACAAGACCTCAAAGGAACATAAATGCACCTGCCAGGTTGACTGATTGTGAAGTCACATCTGATAATGCAGTGAATGATGAAGGTGATCTCATTCATTTTGCATTATTAGCAGATGCTGAACCAGTCAATTACAAAGAAGCTTTGAAAACTGATGTATGGAAAAGAGCTATGGTTGAAGAACTGCAGTCAATTGAGAAGAATCAAACCTGGGAGCTAGTTGACTTGCCAGACAAAAAAAGGAAAATTGATGTCAAATGGGTATTCAAAGTGAAGTTGAACCCTGACGGACAAGTCTCTAAGCACAAAGCAAGATTGGTGGCTAGAGGTTTTCTTCAGAAGCAAGGCATAGACTACAATGAAGTGTTTGCTCCAGTCGCTAGAATTGAAACGGTGAGGCTGGTCATTGCTATTGCTTGTAAGAATGAGTGGTTACTCTACCATTTAGATGTAAAGTCAGCATTTTTAAATGGGCCACTGGAAGAGATAGTGTATGTATCACAACCACCAGGTTTTGAAATTGCTGGAAAAGAAGACATGGTGTATAAACTGCACAAGGCACTATATGGATTAAAACAGGCTCCTAGAGCATGGAACAAGAAGATTGATCAAGTTTTAACCCAAATAGGCTTTGATAAATGTTCAGTTGAGTTTGGTGTTTATGTTCAGAAGCTGTCTGATGGAGGAACTGTGATAATCTGTCTATATGTTGATGACTTGCTCATCACTGGCAGCTCAGCATCAGAAATTGAGAAGGTTAAAGAGAAACTGAAGCTGGAGTTTGAAATGACTGATCTGGGTGAACTTTCATTTTTCTTAGGAATGGAATTTGTGAAAGTGAAAACTGGTATAGTGATGTATCAGAAAAAGTACATTGGTGAATTGCTTGATAAATTTGAAATGAAAGACTGCAATACAGTTTCAAATCCATCAGAAACAAACTCAAAGCTGGATGAGTGCACTGAAGAAGAAAAGGTGAATTCTACAAAGTTCAGACAAATTGTGGGATCCCTGAGGTATCTATGTAACAGCAGGCCAGATATATGCTACTCAGTGAGTGTGATTAGCAGGTTCATGCATGACCCAAGGAGATCTCATCTGATAGCTGCAAAGAGGATTCTCAGATACATAAAGGGCACCATAGATTTTGCTCTGCTATTTCCTTATGGAGCTCAAAGTGAAGTGAATGAGCTCATAGGATATTCTGATAGTGATTGGTGTGGAGACCTAACTGATAGGAGAAGCACCTCAGGATATGTGTTCAAATTCAATGATGCTACAATTTCATGGTGTACCAAGAAGCAACCAGTCACTGCACTCTCATCATGTGAAGCAGAGTACATAGCTGGAACCTTTGCTGCGTGTCAAGCACTTTGGCTAGATTCAGTGATGAAGGAACTTAAGTGTGAAGTGATGAAGCCTTTAACACTGAAGATTGACAACAAATCAGCCATAAGTCTTGCGAAGAATCCAATATCACATGGCAGGAGCAAACACATTGAGACCAGATTCCATTTCATCAGGGAGCAGGTGACTAATGGAATGATTGAACTGCATTACTGCCCAACAGAATTGCAACTCGTTGATGGTTTTACGAAAGCAGTGAAGCTTGATAGATTTGAATTCTTGAGAAAGAGATTAGGTGTTCTTAATAAGTCAGCAGTTATGATTAAGGGGGAGTATTAGAATATTAATCAATAACTGTGATTCTGCGTCTGAAGTGAAGAGTGCGTCTGAAGACAGCGTCTGAAATAGGAGCGTCTGAAGTACTGTTGGTCAGACCCTGACGTACAGGTTCTGAAGTATAGCTTCTGATGTTTGATCAGAAGCTGAGTCTAGTAACAAACTTGGTTAGCGTGTTAACCAAGGCAGTTAGTTTGTTAGAAGAGTTTGTTACAACATCTTGTTGTATATATACTCACTCATGCGTTGTAAATAAAATATAGAAAAACATAAGTGACACAAGTGTGAATAAAATTTTCATAGAGTTTTTCTCTTCCTCTGTTTTTTCATCTTTCTATCGTTTCGTTTCATCTTGCATAAAATAGCTTATTCTTAATAAGCACTTCCGCTGCGTAAAGAACATAGTGATTGTTCTAACAGTGCTAACAGAGATCAGGTCTTTCGAATCAAACTGATCTTTTTTTTTTGGTACAAGGTTAAAATTGATCTATATTAAGCTATGAATACGATTCAAACCGTAAAAGCAATCATTGTCTTGGACACACGGTCTTATACCAATTAATTTTACTACTTGCACAATTTTGTTCACTTATAAAAATCGTCATCAAATTTTTAGCGCGGTTGTATGAACCTTTAGATCTTTTGAATCTAACCTACACAAGCATTAGGGATAGAAGAATTCATTTTTCGATAGAGAGGGGTGACTTCAATCACCGACTTTTTAATGTTACTCTACCCACAACGGATAATTATTTTTTTCTTCCAACTAGCAAGTTTTGTCCAGACTTGATCAATAAGATAGTGAAAATCAGCACGTTTAGGTGTTATTCCAGTTAGAGGAACACCTAAATGTGGCTGTTGGGAGCGTGGGACGGAGTTGGAGAATGACTCTTTTACAGTGAGAGGAGGATTGTAGGGATTTGTTGTCTAATTTTTCTTTGTAGGATAACATGAAGAATGCGTGAAAATGAAGTCAAAATTTAAAAGGAAACTACTTGATCAGAAAAGCTTATTCAAAAATTACAAATGTAAATTAAGTTGTTGATTCCACGAGGTCTTCATTAATTCTCCTCATGAGGTGTGAAAGGTTATTGATGATGATTTTAGGAGTGTTTCCTCCTCATAGTACTTTCTTTGCAGATTTTTATTTAATAGCTTAGGCCCCTTTGTATAAAAAACAATTAGGATATCACTAATATAGCTTCCTGCCTAAGTTTATATTGGCTTGTATAACTAATTATAGCAAACTAAACCAAACCAATCCATTTTGTTACTAGTTTATTTACTTGAACAAGTTTAAAAGAAGAATTCTAGCCACAGTGGTATACACACTAATTATAGGCTATTAGGATTATGCATCAATGTCATTTGATGAAATATGGGTTATTTGAATGGTGGTGAATGTCATTTTAGTAGCTATTAGGGTGCATAGTATATGAAAATTGCTCTTTCGGCACGTATAGTTTTCTCGCGTGCACCTCAAACCGACGAAAATATCTGCAACAGTAATTTACTGCAATTCGCTTCCAAACGGCAGTTAATTGTCGCTCTAGACATGTCATATGCAGGAACGGTAGTTAATTACCATTCAAATTGTTTTTACTTTTTATGGTTTCAAATTGTTTTTGTTTGTTACATAATTCCAATTCAGACACACCTCGACAACGTGGTGCCCTGCATAGATCCATTTTTTCCCTAATTTCTGTTCCTTTTGATATAAGATGGATTTGTATTATTTTAATTTTGCAGACAACTTAACTATCTGAAAGTACAAGAGAAGAGAGTCTTATTTAAAATTAGCAACGTTACATGTTTTGTGGAACAAGAAAAAAAAACTAGTTTGTATGAGTGGTACAAATGTGTATGTGTAGTTGTAAAAAGACAAGTTTTATGTTTAAATGTCAAGCGATGTGCTTCCTTCCTGATTCTTCTTCTTTGTAATAGTTACTCCACCAATGGGTAACTAACTCTCTATTTTTGTGTTGGGATTATATTTAGATAAATAGGATTTCAATGTATTACTCTTTATCCTAATTGTATACAATCTATCATTTAATATAATCTTTGGTTTAATCTTTGATCTAAAAATGATTATTTGATTTACAAAGTGAGAGACATCGGATGTTCATATGAACGATCTCAATTAAATCATGTGTAGATATGAATACATTGATATAGGGTTAGGTTTGCATTCACGTACATTATTAAGTTATATACCAATGCATCAATCGACCTTTTTACATAGCATCAGAAGTTAATTAATACAATGGATTATTCGCGGTTAGCCAAACATGGCAATGTACGGTGTCTAATCCCAACATAGTCTTGTAATTTATATTTTCACAAACAATATCTCAAACGAACCAACTTTTGAACTTTGATTTAGAATAGTGTAAAATTAAAAAGTTCAAAACTGTATGCAGTCTCTGTGGATTCGATATTTTATTTTATTAATAAAAAAACAACAAACTTGCTACTATGGGAGGATATTGAAATCCATCTTTATCAAAATGGAGTTGTTGTCATGGACTACGTCCACATAATTTAGAAAACTAATTTTTATCTATTTATTAATCTGTACATAAATTCTTGTAGATTTTTTCTGTTCTGTCAATTTAGCTAGGCAAATGTAAACCCATTTGGGTCTAGTGGTATTGGCTTGGGATCTAGGAGTGTGCTCCTCCTCGAGATCTCAGGTTCGATTCTCTTTAGTGTCAATTTAGGTGGGTTAATTTAGCTTTTTTAAAAAAAACTAGGCAAATGTAGCTCGCTAAGCGAATTTCATACGATTTGTGTGCTCCAAATTTAGTATATATAGTTAAACAATTATGTTTTTTTCGGGTGTTTAGCTATACTTGCTACTAACCTTGGTATAGTTTGTTGAATGTGTTATATGTGAGGTAACACCATTGATGGGTGGTGGGTGGGGGGGGGGGGGGGGGGGGGGGGGGGGGGGAGACCACAAGGAAACTCAATAGCAATCTTCAACCTCGACACATAACAATATGGACGATCATGAAGAGACACCAACATAAGCATTTATGATCAGTGGCATATCTCTTCAGGGACGGGCGGGGGCCACGACATCCCTCAAGTTTTTCTTATATACAATATTAATTGTATTTTATCATTAGATTTCAGTTATTGTAGCGGTAAGGGGGTGCCGTATAATCCTAATGGTCTTGAGTTCGAGACTTCCGCGCCTGCTTTTTTACATTTTATTTATCTTCTAATTTTAAATATTGTATTAACAAAAACCATTTTCAAAGGGTTTCAAACCCACTTCCTCCTACTACTTTCAAATAGTTCATACCACTAAACCAGTTATTAATCATTGATACTTCTTGAAACCATTTAATATATATTCCATAAAAGTTTGGCACCCCCAACAAATGAAATCAAGATCCGCCACTGCTTATGATGAACAATATGCTAGCTCAACAAAGCTCGGGAACAATCAATGTTAAATGAAGACCAATACAAAAATAGTCTCCATGACAATCCATTCACCCGAATGGATCATAAAGATTCCATCAATCATTTGGTGAAGTTTTATTAAATAGCATAATCTTTCCACCCAAGAAAATACTATTTTTCTATATAAATAGTAGCGCCTTGGGATACGAGCAAACAACAATCACAAATTATAGTTTTTTTTTTGAAGAGGCTAAAATGGAATATATTACTAAATCAAAGTGTTTTTCCTAGCACAAGATGTATCAGGAGAGAACAAAAATCCACAAATTATAGTTATTCTTTATCTGTTATCTGGTTCTCTGATATCTATATTCTGGTTGTTTCTGTAATTTTTTCTATTGCAAAGAAAGATGTCTATGAAACACGACTTCATCTTTGATGTTTCGACAAGAAAACAATCGTGGACATTGGTTGTGAGGGTTGTTCGTGCTTGGTTTGTTCAAGACTACAAAAATAAAAACTACCATTTTCCTTGGAGTTGGTTTTAATGGATCGAAAGGTTCTTTTTCATATTGTTTTAGTTTTTTTGTATATTTTTGTTTAAAGTATAGTGTTTTAATCTTTGTTATCTAAGGTGATCGAATTGATGCATCTATACGAAAAACATTGATCTACAAGTTCAAGGAGCAGCTACAAGAGGAAATGATGTTAACGATTTTCTCATTTGAAGTTGCCTGCAACAGTGGTTCGTATAAACCATCACACATCGAATACAAACTGAATTTCACAATCAACACAAAAGTCAAACTCTCTAAAATTGCAATATAACACTTTTATATAACATTAGGAAAAGGTATATTGAATACATTTTTTTATTAAATTATATTACTATTAACAAATACTTTTTATTACAGCTTTTTTTAGTACAAATACAAATTCTCTTGCATCGGGATTAATCCAGTTACCAGATTCATCTCGCATACCTGTAAATGAGGAGTTTCTCAAACTTACTCCTAGGACCAGTATTGAGTTGTTGAAGAATGTTAATAAGGTTTTTTTGTTTTATTAGCGATCTATCTTGATAAAGTTTGTACGTCTTTTAGTATAATGTTATTTTGTATGTTGATGCAAGCCACCTCTTTTATTGTCTTGAGAAAAATCATTGAGATTATCGATGAGGATGGATGGTGGCACACCGCTTGCTCATGCAAAAAAAAGGTATATGCTGAATCTAACATGTACTTTTGTGAAAAGTGTGATCGTCATGTTATGCATGTCACACCTAGGTATATGCTAACTTAAATTTGTTGATATTTTTAATTAGTTTAAAGCACTATCCTTAAGTTTGTTATTAACACATCAAACCGTTTGATGCAGGTTCAAAATCAAGATTCGAGTAGTTGATGACAGCAAAAGTACACTTTTTGTTTTATTTGATCGAGATGTTTCTCGATTGCTTAATAAATCATGTTCTCACATTATTAAGTCAAACAACATTGTCAATACAAAGCTTTAATATTATATTTATTTTGGAAATATATAATTGTACACAAATAAAAATAATAAATGTATGATACTTTTATTCTTATGATATTTTGGCAGGGTGATCCATCTCATGATTTATCCAATGAGATTGCACAATTGATTGGTACCGAGTTATTGTTTTAGGGTGGACGTGAGTGTTGGATTCAACTCTAGGTATGAGAGTAGCTATCGTGTTATGAAGCTTAGCAACGATTCAAATATTCTTTCAAAGTTTAAAAAGGTTGAGACACTTCAGGTATCCTAATATTGTAATTGTTTGAAACAATTTTTGAACACATTAGTTTCCTTAATGTAATACAAAATTGTAATTTTTATTATTTGTGTGCATGTTTAAACAAATAGGATGATTTGGTTGAACCTGCAATTCGTAACCGGTATGCTTCGATGACAGTTGGTCTCGAGAAAGACAATGTTGTCATGGTATTTAATAACTTTTTAAAGTTTATTTTATTTGAGTTTTTGGAAGAAAAATAAATGGCGGTTGTGATTATAATATATACTTATTTTACTCTAAATTGACATATTTTTTTATTATAGGACTTAATGGATAAGTTTTCTAAAACAAGTCCCACAACTCCATCATTTGTGAACCCGACAGGTGTTATTGAATGGGATTATGAATCATTTGCACCTTCTAAGAAGAGAATGTTACTAATAAATGAAGATTGTGAAACAACTGACGCAGTTGTTCCACCGGTTAAAAAGATTGTGAAAATGGAGAAATAGTATATTCAAGTGACTTTTTTTGTTGCGTTCGAGTTGTTTGTCTGTTATGTCAATTTTCTATGTCTGTTTTTAACGTAACAAAATAAGGTCCATGTCATTGACAATGGATTTACTATTTTCAATTGAATAAATCAATATTGTCATATATATTGACCCTTAAATGAAAAAATATTTTAATTTTCAGATTATCAATTTACAATTTACTTGTGTTCTAAACTTACATAAATTCTAAAAATATATAGATAAATTAAAGGCTGTTTTTTATTTCAAATAATTTTCTTCTATGAAAATAAATTGAGTAAATTACACTCCCCTCCCCTCAAAGATGCTTGAATTACATTCCCCTCCCCTCTTATGTTTAAATATACACTCTCCTCCCTTGAAAAGAAAATGTATACTCCCCTCCCCTATAAAATGCTTGAATTACAATCCTCTCCCTTAATAATTAAATATGCACTACACTTTAATCTATTATAACTTAAATAAATATTTTTATGATATATAGTAATTTTGAACCACCATTTAAGAAAAATATATTCATTTCTTTATAATTTAAATATCAATGATAATTAAATTTAAATATTTTGCTATTAATTTCATATTTTATAGTATAAAACTGACTTTTAAATAACCATGCTTTATTGTATTTAGTAATTTTTCATATATTTATATTTTATTTTGGGTTGTTTCATATTTTGTGTTAGGGTTTAAAACTATATGATAATGAAATTGTGAATAAAAAATAAAGAAAAATATGTATTCAAATTTTGATTATATTAAAATAGATCCGCAATACTTTTTTTTTCCAAAGTGTGTTAGATTATTATTTTTTTGCTAGATTATTAGAAATAAAAAAAAATATTGAGGGATTAAAGTGTAGATTTTAACATAAGAGGGGAGGAGAATGTAATTCAAGCTTCTCTTAGGGGAGGGGAATGAAATATTTTCTAATATATTTTGAATAAGAGGGGAGGGGAGTGTATATTTTAACATAAGAGGGGAGAGGAGTGTAATTCAAGTATCTTTGAGGGGAGGGGAGTGTAATTTACTCAAATAAATTATATAACCTTAAAAACTAATTACTACATTTAAAATTATAATTAGTAGGTTATTGTAATTGTGTAACGAATCAAAATTCAAGATATAATTAATTCAAGTAATTTATTATAATTTTGTAACCTACCAAATTTTTAATGTACCGTATAAATGTTAATCGAAACGCCTATTATATTAATAATTATCTGAATGTAACCGACTTAGTATTTTACGAAAAAAATAATTTGAAATTAAAAACGGCTTTTGCATAATAATTATCATTTAGCATGAATTAAAATTTAGGAGAATTTTTTGGAATACGTGTCAATCCATCTTATTATTTTAATTATCTGTCAATTAATTTTGAAGAGATATCTATTTGAATGTATTCTTTTTCTATCTTTTGGTGAATTTAAAAAGTCGTCTCTGACAATTCTGTTGGCAAAAGTTAAGTTCTTCCTAAGTAAGTATTTATAACTATCAACTTGATTATTTAATATCATTGAAAAGTACATATTTGTTCATTTACTTGAACCATTTTATTTGTTTCTTTAGTGATTGGAAAATGATGTTACAAAATTCTTTTCAATCAACTAAGATCAAATTCAACTGTTAAACTATGGAGACAAAAAGAACTAAAGAAAATGTATGCTTATTTTGATGGAGGTTATTTTTCTGCACAATCCTTTTAATAAATACATTTTTTAATAAATGGTAATATTTCTAACCTTTTTTATTACCTTTATTTTTAGATGTCTCATCTATCCCGTATTAGCATACGATAAGAGTTTTTTAATCTTACTCCTAGGATCACCATTTAGGAGTTTAAGGACTTGCATGTAATTGAGTGGGTTGACATAGATCTCCTACCTTTTTCTTCCTTATGTTTGGTGGAGGTTTTAGTTTATGGGTTTCAGTTAGGAACTTTAAGAAGTAGGAAGTGTTTCCTCGGAAAAAGGGAAAACGATGAATTGGAAATCAGAATTAAAGTAAAGTATATTGAAATTAGGTTAGAGTGTTTTAATTTGGGACCCTTGAATCCTTGATCTCTAATTAAAAAAAATGAACAGAGGAGATTAAAGAAAATTGTTTTCTCGATTTTTTCTCACTAGAGATAATTTGCTTCCGCGAGAAACTCTCTCCAATCTTAAATATAAAAAATAAATAATTACATTTTTATATCTTAAATTAATACAAATATAACTTACTATGACTCTATTTAATGTTATTTACTATGACTCGATTTAATGTTATTCTCATGAAACAAGTTCTAATAGTTGGTACTTTTCATAATTTTATATTCTTTTTATCAAATCAAGAAAAATAATCGCATATTAGTAAATTTGAAGTTAGATAGTTTTTTTTATAATTGAAATCCGAGAGAGTATTGTGATTAAAAAAAAAGTAATAATTTTATTCATAGTGGTAGATTAAAACATAGGTAATCATACCTGTTTAATATATTGAATGATTAAGAAATCAAAGTTAATTTGAACTCTTATTAATTAGATATATTTTTAAGAATATATTAATTATTCATAGTGTTTTTATATTTTAAGCATAGTTTTACTTTTACTCACTATTTTATCGCTTTCACAAAAATAGCTATATCTTTATAAAGTGTAACTTTTTTGGTTTCAATAAACGGTGATTTATTATTTCAATTTTAAATATGAAGATAAAGTACTAAATAATATATTTTTTTGAAGGAAAGTACCAAATAATATCAAAATTTTAGAATGAGATCAAACTTAAAAAAATCAAATAATATTTAAAAAAATTATTTATTTGTAAACCCGTTAAAGAATTTTAAATAAAATGTGTTCCGTGCTTGGCACGGGTCATTATACTAGTAACTTTAACAATTCAATAGTTGGTACGATTATTTTATGGTCTTGAAGATTTGCTCCCTTTAGTCGGTTTAAGCATGGAAATTAGTTTTTATGGATAAATGAAATTAGCAATAAAGCTAATCAATACTCCCTCCGTCCCAAATTATAAGCAAAAAAAAAATCACACTTATTAAGAAAACTAAAACATAAGAATTTGGAATATAGTTTTTTGTATTTTCTTTGGAAAAAGTTTCATAGGAAGATGTAAAAACAATTTTCATTGGCTATTGGTTATGGAAAAATTGAAAGAGAGAGAAAATTGAATGCAATTTGCATTTAATTTTATGAGAATAAACAAAAGTTTTTTTTGAAAAAGAGATTTTTTTAAAAAACAAGACTAAATAGGATAAAAAATTATCTTTTTTGCTTATATTTTAGGACAAAGAAAATGAGTTTTTTTTGCTTATATTATGGGACGGAGTGAGTACGTTATAGAAAATGCTTTAGTAAGTGGTCTTCCTTTTCTTAATTTTGTTGCCTTGTTTAGAGGTTGGAGAAATTATAAAATGTGAATTTTCTTGTTGTGAGTAGATTAATCGGTTATGTAATTGAACACATTAGAAAGTTTTTCAATTTGAGCTTCGGTTTGTCCATGCTAATCAAAGGTTATAAACTGCTATTATTTATGCTTAGTGTTTAAGGTGTTTAAAATGCTTGTCGTATATATTTTAATCAAATAAGTGTTTATTGGAAATTTTGTGTATGAGAAAGTAAATAACTAGTTAATGTGTCTAATCTTAGTATTGAAATTTTAATTGATGAGCATTGATTATGACAATTGAGTATGCACTTAGATAAATATTGAGAAAATGGTACCTACAAAACCTATTATTTTTGCCACAGTTTTTGAAGATGTAAATTATATCTTCCATCGCATTGTGTAGCACAGTGAATGATTTCTACTTCTCATGTTGATATATATTATGAGTTTGGTCATGTCTCTGTTGCATAATATTTGTATGTATGCATCAACTTAGTGTTTTAATTTGAGGAATTTTACCTTAGTGAATTGACATGAGATATCTTATTATAAATTTATGAAAAATATATTATAAGTATCTATGGTATTAAAATAATGCAATGATGTTTGATTTATTTATGTGTGGATTTATTTTCCTCAATATGGGGGTGTCGTCACTTGAAAATAATTCAAACATACTTAAATAAAATTCACACATGAATTATATTTCTCCAATGTGGGGGTGTTGTCGCTTAGTATTTATCTAAGTAGACAAGATGTTAAGAAGAAGTCTGTTAAAAAGTTAAAGCATTCTGCAGGTTTTGTTAAACGTATTGCCTGAATGCCATCAGCTGATCGTAGAGAAATATTAAAGATTTTAAAGAAGAATAAAAGGTTAAGGAACATGCATGGCGTTATCAGTAAATCAAAGGAAGTTTCAGCCTCCAATTCTGAAACTTCAAAGAATTCTACGTCGTCGGTTAATAACGACTGGGTGAATTGGGTGGCGGTTCATGAGACATCAAATGTAATGAAGGAGGATGTTAAGGAGTTGGGCAAGGTGCTTGGAGTCAAATTCAAAAGTGACCCTAATAATAGATTTAACTTGTTGTCGAGGGAAGGACGAAAAGAGTGGAGGACTATGGGGGTGTTGGAGGGAGCACGTTGGAAGAGGGAGGTGTATGATGGTGGGGGTGGTGGTGGGAGTGGGGGTGGAGAGTGGGTTCAATGAAGGTGTTATCTTACAATGTGAGGGGGTTAGGTGGTGGTGAGAAGAGGGCGGAGGTTAGGCGGTTGGTTCAGGAAAAATGTCCTTTGGTGCTATGTGTTCAAGAAACAAAGCTATCATCAATTAATGATTATTGTGTTAAATCTTCATGGGGACAAGCTCAATGTGGCTATTCTTATAAATCTTCAGTGGGAGCATCGGGAGGTTTGTTGTCCGTGTGGGATCCGACTCGGCTCAATGTATGGTATACAACAAGTTTTGATCATGTTTTGGTAATTAGTGGTAAAGTTATCCAAACAGGTGAAGATGTTATAATTATCAACGTGTATGCACCGTGTGACACTTTGGCTAAAAATATTTTGTGGGATCGGCTGTCTTCTTATGTGTTGAGCAAGAATGATTTGTGTATGTGTGTGTGTGGGGATTTTAATTATGTTCGCAATAGTGAAGAAAGAAAAGGTAGAGCCTCGATTTTTCGTAAGTCGGATGCAGACAGGTTCAATAAATTTATTGAAGATACTTCGTTGATTGACTTACCTATCTGCGGTCGTTTATTTACCTGGTATCGCGGGGATGGTATTTCAATGAGTAGATTGGACCGTTTTTTGTTGTCGGAAAAGTGGTGTGAGAGTTGGCCCAATTGCATTCAAGTAGCTCACCAGCGTGGCCTATCTGATCATGTGCCTCTATTTTTACACGCTGACGAGTCTAATTGGGGACCTCGTCTGTTGCGGATGCTGAAGTGTTGGTCGGATTATCCAGGTTATGCTGATTTTGTTCGTGATAAATGGAGTTCTTTTAGCATTCAGGGTTGGGAATGTTATGTGCTAAAACAGAAGTTGAAAATGATAAAAGCTTGTTTAAAAGAGTGGCATCAAATGCATTCGCAAAATACGGAAGGCAAGATATTGGAAGCAAAGAACCGAATGGCTTTCTTAGATTCAAAAGGGGAGACGTTTGTGCTGCTAGATGAGGAAGTGCATGAACTTCATGAGTTATCAGTTAGTTTGAATTGGTTAAAGGAGGGGGATGCAAATTCAAAAAAAAATCACGGTGTTTTCACAAATCGACGACGTCGTAATACTGTTAATATGGTGCATGTAGATGGAATTAATATTGAACGGGTTCACAATATCAGATCAGCGGTATATGACCATTTTTCTCATCATTTCAAGTCTGTAGGGGATGTTCGCCCTCATGTGGGCAGCCTTGCATTTCGAAAACTATCATGTGTTAAAGCGAGAAACTTGATTAAACCTTTCTCTTTGGAAGAAGTGAGGCGGGCTGTTTGGGAGTTCGATAGTTACAAGAGTCCTGGACCGGATGGCATTACTTTTGGTTTTTTAAAAGATTTTTGGGAGGTGGTGAAAGATGATTTTATGAGATTCATTGTGGAATTTCATCGTAATGGAAAGTTGTCGAAGGGGGTGAACTCAACTTTTATAGCTTTGGTTCCGAAGGTTACTAGCCCTCAAAGGCTCCACGATTTTTGACCTATTTCATTAGTGGGGTGTATGTATAAGGTGTTAGCGAAGGTTCTTGTTAACAGATTACGTGAAGTTGTTGGAAGTGTGGTCTCTGCCTCTCAATCAGCTTTTGTTAAAGGGAAACAAATTTTAGATGGAATCCTTATTGTCAATGAAGTGGTTGATGAAGCAAAGCGAATGAAAAAGGAACTCCTTATGTTTAAGGTTGACTTTGAAAAGGCCTACGACTCAGCGGACTTAAATTATCTTAACTATGTTATGGCTAGTATGAATTTCCCAACTCTATGGCGGAAATGGATGTCAGAATGTGTTGGAACGACAATGGCTTCAGTTCTTGTAAATGGTAGTCCGACGGAGGAGTTTCATATTGAGCGGGGTCTTCGTCAAGGGGACCCTCTCTCCCCTTTTGTATTTTTACTGGCAGCTGAAGGGTTTAACATCTTGATGGAAACTATGGTTGAGGCAAACAGGTTCTCGGGGTACAGGGTTGGCCGATTGGGTGAGGTTCATATTACTCATCTACAGTTCGTTGATGACACTTTGATTGTAGGCGAGAAGAGTTGGCAAAATGTGCGTTCTATACGCGCAATGTTGCTTTTGTTTGAGGAAATTTTGGGGTTAAAGGTGAACTTTAATAAAAGTTTGCTTACCGACGTTAATATAACGGATTCCTGGTTGGCCGAGGTGGCTATGGTGATGAATTGTAGAACGTGGTCCATTCCTTTTTTATACATGGGACTTCCTATTGGTGGGGATTTCGGGAAACTCAGTTTTTGGAAACCGGTAGTTGATAGTATAATAGGTCGCTTGTCCACTTGGACTAATAGATTTCTATCTTTTGGTGGTCGCCTGATATTATTGAAATTTGTCATGTCGTCGCTTCTGGTTTACTTTCTTTACTTTTTCAGAGCACCCGCAGGTATAATCTCTTATCTTGAATCTATACTTAAAAGATTTTTTTGGGGGGGTGGTGAGGATCATAGGAAAATAGCATGGATAAATTGGGAATCTGTTTGTGTCCCGAATGAGGATGGAGGGTTGGGGGTTAGGAGGTTAAGAGAGTTTAAGATGTCGTTGATGGGGAAATGGTGTTGGAGGATGTTGAATGATAAAGATGGTTTGTGGTACCGTGTGTTGAAGGCTCGTTACGGGGAGGTAGGTGGTAGATTGAGGGAAGGGGGTCGTAATGATTCGTTGTGGTGTAGGTCTGTGTGTCGCGTCTGAGAGGGGGAGAGTGAGGGAGTGGGAAGGTGGTTTGATGACAATGTTCATAGGTTAGTGGGAGATGGTAGGACTACCTTATTTTGGTTTGATCATTGGGTAGGGGAAATGCCGTTACGCATCATATTTCCTAGACAATTTGATTTGGCCATAAATAAGGAGAGCGCGGTGGAGGAGATGGCGCGTTTGGGTTGGGAGGTGGAGGGGAGGGCGTGGAAGTGGAGACGTCGCTTGTTAGCATGGGAGGAGGATAGTGTGAGGGAGTGCTCTGAAGTGCTTCATAACATTGTTTTGCAGGTTGAGGCTACTAATTCGTGGAGTTGGCTTTTAGATCCGGTGCATGGTTATTCAGTGCGGGATTCTTACCGCTTTCTCACATCTTCAGATGAGCAGGTGGATAGAAGTCTTGTAGATGATGTTTGGCATAGGCTTATTCCTTTGAAAGTGTTTGTGTTCGTGTGGCGGCTCTTGCGTAATCGACTTCCAACCAAAGATAATCTTCTTTGGCGTCATATTATTCATGCCAACGATCTGGCTTATGTAACAGGGTGTGGAGCTTCTGAAACAGCTACGCACCTATTTATGGTTTGCGATATGGCCTATACACTGTGGGTTCTTGTCTGGAATTGCTTAGGGTTGTCGATGTTCCCTCCTTGTCAGCTTCGTGATCACTTCATTCAGGTTTCCTTCATGGCAGGGATGGCACGTGGTACTCATTCATTCTTTAAGGTTATATGGTTTGTTTGTGTATGGGTAATCTTGAAGGAATGGAATAACCGTATTTTCAAACATACGGTGTCTACATCCTTGGTCCTTTTAGAGAAAGTCAAGTTACTATCTTTTTTATGGCTGAAAGCGAAACATGCTTCTTTTCATTACTGTTATCATGATTGGTGGAGATACCAATTGCCTTGTATGGGTGTCTGCTGATTTTTATTTTTGTTTGTTTGCTGGATCTCTTGTAGGTCTATGAAATTGTAAACTTTGTCAGTGGTGTTCTTTGCACTCCTTGTGCATGGAGCTGCACTGTTGTTATTTATTATATATTCCATTTTGATTTCTCAAAAAAAAAAACATACATTCACTCTTTGTTTCTTTAATACGTCTTGTGCTAGAGGCACATTTTTTGTTCGTTTGATATATTTTCTTAGCTTTTAAAAAAATATATGAGAAAGGTTAAATTAGATGTTGCTCAAGGTGGAAATAAATAACCCGTTTTTGTTTTTTCTTTGACATGTACTGTAATTTTAAAAACAAAATAAAAAAGTACATTCTCTGGTCACTATTATAAGCAAAAAGTAACTTTTTAGATTTATTCAATTAATGATGTATATGATTTTTATTATAGACCACATACATCATTTAATAAATGAATCTAAAATATTGATCTTTGCTTATAATAATGATCGAATGGTGTATTATTTGGCATGTGTTGTCGTGTGCATTATTTTTCTAATTAAAACACATTTTAAATTTGGAGCCTAAAATGGCACAATTGTAAAATGAACATTTCTCTTTATGCCATTAATATCTCTAAGACCCTCTATTTCAAATATATATATATATATATATATATATATATATATATATATATATATATATATATATATATCTTCTAAATACATACTCCCTCCGTCCCAAATTATAAGCAAAAAAAAAAAATCACACTTATTAAGAAAACTAAAACATAAGAATTTGGAATATAGTTTTTTGTGTTTTCTTTAGAAAAAGTTTCATAGGAAGATGTAAAAACAATTTTCATTGGCTATTGGTTATGGAAAAATTGAAAGAGAGAGAAAATTGAATGCAATTTGCATTTAATTTTATGAGAATAAACAAAAGTTTTTCTTGAAAAAGAGATTTTTTAAAAAAACAAGACTAAATAGGATAAAAGATTGTCTTTTTTGCTTATATTTTGGGACAAAGAAAATGAGTTTTTTTTGTTTATATTATAGGACAGAGGGAGTATTCCGTAACTATCCACTGGATATACGTTTCTTAAGAAAATGTACATCCAGTCGATAACTATCGAATGTTAATCTATGTCTTAGATATATTAGGGGTCAAAAGATAAATGCCCTTTACAATTAAGCCTATTTAATTAATTTAACACCATGTTTTATTAAGGGTATTTAAATCCATGCTAAAAAGTGTAATTGTGAATACTTTTCTCAAGTGATAATTGATCACTGCCACGTATTCAAAGTTGATTAAGAAATTATGGAATGCATCCATCGATCCATGATGCAATACAGAAGCAACGGCGAGGATGGTGGGAATGTTACTGCCGACTCATAATGGATATGCACCATACCTATCATCAATCACTTTCCATGTTTCAATAAACCAAATCTTATGGGTTCACACTTCTATATCATTAATTTCACTAGTAATAGAAAAAACGATTTAGTACTCATTAAAACAAATCTAGGTGTCCCATAAAACTCACTTGGTAGCTACTAAAATACTAATTTTGAATTCTCCACTTCTTTATACTTGCAATATCTGAATTAGTCGGTAGACTGTTTGATAAAAATAATAATCTAGATAAGTGATTTTTAAGGAAATGAATTCTCTCGATTGAAATTCTTTTAAATTCTCTCAGTTGTTTCAACCATTAAATCTGATCTTTTTTTTTCTTCTATAATTTTATCTTTTTTCTCTCTATTATGTTTAATGATTGACATCGAACGATTAAGAAAAATTAAAAGAATTTCAATTGAGAGAATTCATTTAGAGAATGCATTCTCAGGTTTTTCAAGCATGTAATGAGAAAACATGTAAATTCTGTAATAATAAACAATAGATCATAAGGAGTGTAGTCATATCACTAGATCATGAAGGAAGACCAAGAAAAAAAATATAATAGAAACTATTAAAAAAGATCAAGAGAATGATGAGTTGGATGAAGATATGATATTGATAGAACATTACGGCGTTGTTTGATTGATGTATCCGACAATACTTAGTGGAAATGGCTTGATTGTTGTTGGTGTTATCAAATATCTAAAAATATTGACTTCTCAATCATGTTCTTTGAACTACCAAGCCAAATCGAGTTGTACGCAAGTTAAAATTAAGTCAAAGCCGAGCTAAAAAGGTTCTTAAACTCGAATCAAGTTCCAAGCTAAATAAATTCTTGAATCAAGTGAATCTAAACCAAATTCAACTCATTTTCGACCCTTAACTCGAATCATCAACAACTTCATTAATGAGATGTAGTATAACAATCCCAATTTACTACAACGATAGTTATTTCTATCCAACTTATTTACGCCATAGTTATAGCTCTACGAGGGAGGGAGGACTAGTCCATGTTATGATGGAATCTAAACATTACTTGAACTGTTCATTGAAATCAGAAGTGCTTCTTTATTTTTTGAAGAGAAATGTTAACAAGTGTTCTTGGGGGCATTTGTTAACAAGTTTAAAGAAGAAATTTTGTTTTGGAAAAGATGCATTCAACACATTGAAAGTTTAAAAAATAACTTTATCCACATGAATTTTGTAAATTACTTCTATTTTTGAATCTTTAACTAGTGTCTTTAGGGCATTCGTTAATAAGACCTTTTTGAATAGAAGTTTTGCTAGCATGTAGGTATTAGATTGCTACACATTGCTTACTTGTACCATAAACCACCGACACAACTCTCTCTTTTATGCAATGAGAATCATCTTATTACTCTCATCTTTACATATTGTTGACATTAACTAACCATATGTTCTTTTTCAAGAAATAAGCATCCAATCCAATTGAAGGAATGCATGTATAAGCAAATAAAAACCTTACAAATATATTCTCTCAACATAACTCCTCAAAAGTAAATATTGCTCACTATAATTTCTTCTTTGAACTTCTAAAGTTAGCATTTCTCTTCTTTTTATCATTCTTTTTGAAATAAAATTTATTTTTTTATCATCCATAGCATAGACTTTTTGAAATAATTAAAGTACTTTATAATAGCTCTAAAAAGTATTTGCAGCCACCGTTGATTTATCTTGACACAACAAATGTTTCAGCTGGTAATTCATGACTTGAGTCTCAATCCTCATCAAAATATTTAATTCATCTAACATAATCCTCATCTATATCTCCATGTTCAGCATCTCTCCCTTTAACATGTCCCTCCTTAACATCTCCTTACTCAACATCTCCCTCTTGATGGTTTTTCTTTCACCTCATATAGTATTTCTTGTTAGGTCATGAAAATACTAGTCGAGATTTATATTACTTAGAAAATTAAGAGATTTAAATTTGTTTTCTTGTAAGAGCAATAATATTAATATAAAATTAATATATATTTTTAACAAAATGATATTTTTTTTAATCATGCAAAATTTATAATAAAAAAATTGATAGATAACATGACACACCGACCTTTAAGTGGTGTGACATACCGACGTGTTATAAAGTATGCTAGGGAGATGTAACACACTTTCCTTGTAGTCCACAAAACACACACGTGGGGGGTGCAATAGAAAATCTTCTTTCCTTTCTTCATCATCTCTAAATAACCAAATTCCATCTAATGATCTATTTCTAATTGTCCTCTTCATGTTCTTCTTATAGAAATTCCTACCTTATTTTCACACCATATGCATAATTCATATACTTATACTTCCTTCCCTTAATTAGATTATCATAATTCAAATTCTTCTCCAACTTGTTCTAGCTTTTTATAGCTTTCTCTAGATTCATCTCACCCCAATCAATCAAAAATAGAATATATTCTTCAAGCAATAGCCATTTTCTTTCTTCACTTAGGGAATATAATCTTTCAATCAATTCTAATCTTTGACAAATTTCACTTTTTATCCTCTCAAAAAAATTCACTTTTTATCATATATATATTCCCACTTCATCTTCCTAGCTTCTTCTTACTTGTTCATCTTCTTTCAATATACTCTTATAAAAATATTAACATAGCCATCTAATAAGCTTCACTCCTATTTTTATAAGTGGGTAAGAAAGTGATCAAAATATTTTTTTTCTTCTATAAATTACTTTTCATTTAAATCAAATTAAAGTATTGTAATATTCATATCTTGTTACCATATACACATATAGAAGTGTTTCAATCACAAATATATATTTTTAAAAATTTCTTTTGTATTCAATATTTTTTTTTTTATCTTTTAGTGAAAATTAATGGGGAAAAATTTGTTTTCAAGATGGGTGTTTATGGCTATGATGATGAGTACAATTTTTTGGTATGTGGAAGGACTTGGTGTGAATTGGGGAACACAAGCAACACATCCATTGAAACCAGACACAGTTGTACAAATGTTGAAAGATAATGGAATTGAAAAAGTGAAGTTATTTGATGCTGATGAAGAAACTATGAGTGCACTTGGTGGGTCAGGGATTGAAGTAATGGTTGCTATTCCTAATAATCAATTAGCTGAAATGAGTGATTATGATCGTGCTTTGCAATGGGTTAGAAAGAATGTTACTCGTTATAACTTCAAATCAGGTGGAGTAAATATCAAGTAAGTTTGTTTAATTTTACATTTTGATTTTTTTTATTATATAGTTTTTATTGTTAATTAATTGTTGTGGATGTGATCATGATTTTAAATTGCACCTGCCAGTTGGATTTCATAATTCTTGATACTATAGAAAATTATGTCCACAAATTCTTACTCAATTGGTAAAAATGACGAAATTGTTAGACCATAAGTCATGATAGGGATTTGAATCCTGATCTCTCCACTTATATGTATGAGTTTCAATGATTATTTGTCATTCCGTCTGTCAATAAAGAATATTATGAACAAAATATATACTAATTAATATGGAAAACTAGTTGAAATCTTGATTGTGTGAATTATTATATTTTGTTTTTTGAATGACTTTTTTTATGTCAATTATTGGACTAGGTTCTAGTATTAAGTGAAAGTGACTCAATGAAATGTACTCATAGAGCTGATAAGAAATGATCGGTTGATAAATAGTGGAAAAAGTTGAATATGATTCTATAAATTAACGTGGCCACATGACATCAACCGTCCGATCAAGATCGAATAACTCATGTCGTCTAATTTTAATTTAAAGGTTTAAATTGATTTTTATTTTTATTTTTAGGACATTAAAAAGGTTCAAATTGATGACTGTATGATTAATGTGATATTTTGATAGTATTTTACTTTTCTATTAAATTTTAGTATATTTTTTGGTTTTTTCTCTAAATTGCACTCAAAGAGAGTGATATGGAATTTTGGAAGTATATATATTTATGTTTGACTAGTTACTTTGGATCTCTTCATTTTCTTGATATGGCTGGCCAATGCTAAATGCTTTTTATTCTGACATGGACGGTGATCACATAAGATAAAAATACTAAATATGAAGAGGAAACTTAGCAAAGTGATCAGGTTGTACAATTTCTGAAGTTAGATTCTTTTTTTTTTCTTGGTACTTGCATTTGTGTCTCTTTTGAGTTGTTCAAGTATTTCTTTTATAAAAAACAAAACTAGATCTTAATTTGTGGACTCAACTCAACTATATTCTCAAGTACACTTTATATTTTGAATAAAAATCATTTGTATATGATGAGATTTATAAATAATTTTATGTACTTAAATGAGTTTTTCTAGGTCAAATAGTATATTCACATTTTTAAGGTGAATAAGCGGTGTGTCGGAATTTAAACCTATTGATTAAAAATTCATATTTTTAAGGTGAATAAGCGGTGTATCGGAATTCAAACCCTAGCTCCAATATATTTTTTTGTCAGAAATTTATCTATTTGTGTGTGAATCTGGGAGAAATTTGAAACTATATATTTTGGTTTGATATGATTTTTTTTTCTCATCCAATTATTTATTTCCTAAACACATATTTATGCATTCCATCTTTACACTATTATTGTTACAGGTATGTAGCAGTTGGAAATGAGCCATTTTTGAAATCCTACAACAATTCATTCTTGAATGTAACCTTCCCTGCCCTAATGAACATTCAAAATGCCCTTAATCAAGTTGGCTTAGGTGACTCAATTAAGGCCACAGTACCCTTAAATGCTGATGTTTATGAATCTTCAGATTCAAACAATGCAGTTCCATCAGCTGGAATATTTAGGCCTGATTTAAGTGAACTTATGACACAAATAGTTCAATTTTTGAGCAAAAATAATGCACCATTCACAGTCAATATTTACCCTTTTCTAAGTCTTTATGGAAATGACAATTTTCCATTTGACTATGCATTTTTTGATGGAGTATCAAATCCTATAAATGATAATGGAATTTTGTACACAAATGTTTTTGATGCAAATTTTGATACTTTAGTGTCAGCATTGAAATCAATTGGATTTGGTAACATGCCCATTTTTGTTGGAGAAGTAGGTTGGCCCACAGATGGTGACAAAAATGCAAATATTCAAAATGCATTAAGATTCTATAATGGCCTTTTACCTAGGCTTGCATCAAATAAAGGTACACCAAGAAGACAAGGTTACATTGAAGTTTATTTATTTGGATTAATTGATGAAGATGCAAAATCCATTGAGCCAGGAAATTTTGAGAGACATTGGGGAATTTTTAGTTTTGATGGTAAGCCTAAATTTCCAATGCATGTTTCAAGTCAACATGGTCAAAATAAATTATTGGTTGGTGCAAAAGATGTGCATTATCTTGATCCAAAATGGTGCATGTTTAATCCAAATGCCAATAATTTAAGCAACCTTGCAGATAATATTAATTATGCTTGCACTTTTGCTGATTGCACCCCACTTGGATATGGATCATCTTGCAACAATTTGGATGCTAATGGAAATGCTTCATATGCATTTAATATGTATTATCAAGTGCAAAATCAAAATGACTTGGCTTGCAATTTTGAAGGGTTAGCTATGCTTACAACAAATAATATTTCAACTCCTACTTGTGATTTTATTATTCAAATTAACCCTTCTTCATCCTCTTCTTTGTTCCCTTCATTTGTTGCTTTCTTGTTTTTTAGTATACTACCTTTGATTTTGTTGTGTTAGGTTAATTACTCTTGTACACATGTTATAGGTGATGTTTGTGACTTATATTTAAATATATGTAAATGAGATCTTGTACTTGGAGATGGTGTGGAAGATATAGTTTTGAAGATTCATTTAATAAATAGTTTTGTAGGCTTGAATATAGTATTTCTCATAATATAAACACAAGGGCAAGAAATTGTCCTTTTTATACATTTGACTTCTTCGATTGTGATCTACAATTTATGGTCTCCACATGTATTGGAATTTTCATATTGATGCTTCATGTGGAATCTGTATTTGACATTTATTAAGACAGTACTACATCATCCATCTACTCTATTACAAAAAAAAATAACCAATTCATTATAATCAAGTCTTGACTTTCCAATGGACGATCTAGGTCTTCCCTACAAGCCTAGATCTTTTAGATCACTTATGGTACTATACTCTGAATGAGCAATAAGTATTCAGCTTGAGGATCGACTAATTTGAGAGGTTTAATTCCACCGTCTCCTTGCAGGCATCTCATTTTAAGTCAGAGCAAAGCTCTATATGGACTAGTCTATCAAAATTGACACACGGGGAATTTAATTTGAAACCTAAAGAGAAACACACTCCGAAGTCCTAAGTCAACACTATTAAGTCAACCCAAGTGGGTTAAGACATGTTAGACTATATCTTCTAAAGGAGAATCATATTACTTGGTTGTGATGTAGGAAGTGTAATTGCGCGTCTCAATTCGTAGTTGACATGGAAATAGAGAAGATATAATACTTAACTTTCACGTTAACGTTGTTTTCTGCTGCGATTTCATCAAACTCAACAATTTACCAAAAACATGCAAACTCTCTCACCACTAAGCTGACATCATTCATCAATTTTGACACAAAAGCGCCTCAATTTTCAGTTCAATATTGAGAGCATCTTTTTCTATTCTCGTGTTTTAAAATAACCATCAATGTTTTCATATGTTGGACAACACAAAATCCACACCTTTTTTCCTAGATATGTGCATCCAAAGTATGTGTAATAGCTTTATTTTACTTTCAAATTTTGTATGGATTTAGCTTTGCTTGTTTTTCTACTTCAATGATTTTGAACAGTATCATTAAAATGAACATAATAATAGGTGAGACCAGATTACCCGGTGCAATTCTTTGGGTTGGGCTTTGTAATCATATGAGGAACAACTTTTCTCACCCCACAAAATAAGTTTATATTAGAGTAAATATTTCTTTTAGTCCCTGTAATATGAGCGAAATCCGGTTTTGGTCCCTGTAAAAAAAATAATTTAGATTATGTCTCTATAATTTCATATTCTTCCACTTTTAGTCTCTCGTTAAAACATGTCAGCAGAATCTATTAAGTTGGCAAGCTGACTGTGTAATTTTTTATTTTTATCATTAAATTTATTTCCACTTGGCTTTATTCAAACAATTGGAAACAAATTTCCGAATTAAAATATAAAAAAAAAACTTTAATTAAATCAAAACTCCATCTTCAATTCATCTTTCTCATTTTCTTCAAAAATCAATTATAGGGTTCCATTTTCTCTAAACAACTTCTTCCATTTCTCTTCTCCTTCCACAAAACGATGTTATTCCATACTTTGGAGTACAATTTTCAACAACAACCCCACCCCTTTAGTTTTCCCTTCATCAAATAGTTGAAATCCAACACAATGAATTAGTTGGGATTTAAGTTAAAATCCGGTCATAAATGGAGGATGAAGCTAGACTTGATTCGGACCATATTTTTTTATTAATGTTTAACTCCATTTAATTTTGATTGTAATTTGTTTTTTCATTTTAAAAATAAATGTTAATAATAAAAGATTATATGGAATTAATTTAATTACATAAAATGTAAAAATAACCCAGTCAGCTTGCCTACTCAGCAGATTTTGCTGACATGTTTTAATGAGGGACCAAAAGTGGAAGAATCTAAAATTATAAGGACATAATCTAAAAAATTTTTTACAGGGACCAAAACCGGACTTAGTTCATATTACAGAGACTAAAAGGGGTATTTACCCTTTATATTATGCATATTCGAAATGTTTTAAGGGTGGGAAAATCCCTCCCTAATTATATGGCTACTGATGTGATCGATAAGTATCAAGTAGTCCGGTCCAACCCCAAGTATAGGCACATAAAGCTCTTGTTGTAGACCTCAATCCAAAAGATTTATTACTAATGTTTAAGAGAACTACTTTTAACCCCGCACATCCCCGTAGTTTTCTTAGAAATCACTTCCCTCCAGATTTATCAATATGGAGGGAAAAAAATTTCGCGTTTAGATAGGTAAATCTAAAGTATCTTATGTTTTTTCCTTTTTCAGATCGATAAATTCAGACTGGGTAGCGCTTCAGTGTCTTTTGGACGCCAAAGGCACATGCCTTTGACCCAATCGGATGCTGCCACGTGTCATTGCATTGTTTTAAAAATAATCCTCACACTCTAAATTTAAAAGAAATAATGTATTATAAGCCCACTACTGGGCCCATATCTGAACCTTTGGGCCCTATCTAAACCCAAGAAACAGAACTGTAGCATTGTTTGCTACAATTTAGATTGAGATTGAAATAAAAATATCGGGTAATTTTTCGATAAGTCCCTCAAATTGCTCACATTTTGAGAAAAAGTAACCATCAGAGGTTGCATCCAAAAAATGTCATTAAAATTTACGATCCAATAGATTGAGCAATTTGAGGATTTTTTGAGCAATCATCAAAATATCGGGAGTTCAACCCAAAAATATCAGGAACTCTAAAAACTACAATTGCATTATATTTCAACATCATTTTAAATATGAAGCCATGATTTAGTTCCTCTTAAAATTGATTAGGAACTCTAATAATCTAAACATGCTACTTAATCATACTTTTCATGAAAAAAACATGTTTTGCAGAACATATAGTAACTACTTCAGTGACTTCACTAATATTCTCTTTCATCAAATTTTGTTCCTTAAATCTCATAACATAAACTAAAAACCAACTTCACTAATCACTAATTAAGTACTACTTAATAGATTGCATTCTCATCTCAAGAACTTTTTTGTGAGAATTTGAATGCAAGTAGCTAACAAAAGTAGGACTCTTTGCTGGCCTATACTCTGGCAACAACCTACCAGACTTGTACCTCACACCACATGCATTGCATAGTGTTTTTGGTCCCAATGGTCCTGCCCTCCATTGTGGGGTCCTTTGTGACAAACAATGAGTGCACCTTCTTGCATTTGGAATATGTTCCTCATCATCATCATTAACATCATCATTATTATTCTCTCTATTCTTAACTTGAATAATTCCAACCTCAAAACTCTCTTTCTCTTTCTCCATTTTAACCACTCTCTTCACCCTTCTTTTTGGTTCTTTCTGGTTTCCGCACGCAACCGCAGAGACTTTTTGCTCAGTTCTCGGAGCAATGAGTTCACTATCAGCTAACCAATAAGCTTGTTTCAACAAAGGAGGATCTGAAATCAAATTACCATCACTTATAAGATGTGAATGTGACCAAATTTTTGTACTAGGAGCTGAAAGTCTTTTTCTCTTGCTTCTTGCTTTTCCAGGAACAACAAAATTTTGCAAATAAGATTGATTTTGTTGAGGTTTTTGCATTGTGTTTGAAGGTTTTGTGTTAGTACTTGTAGGTTCAATTTGAACACTAGAAGGTGCTATGACACAACTTGGTTTACTTGAAAAACATTCTTCAACAAACACTGACAACCACTCCATCCCTAAATCCACTTCCTGAAAAATTTGCCACAAAAAACCAAAATTTATTAGCAACAAATTAATGCTACAAACTTTATAAAGTAAAATAGAAACTTATAATTAAACAAATATTAAAGGTACAATCTTTATGACCTTAAAGTATTACCAAATTCCATGCATACACAAATTAATGTTCTACAAACTTTTTTTAACAAAAACTTCCAACAATAGAAAAAAAATATTGCAAAAAACAATAATTAAATTTAGTACCAAAAACAATAGAACACTTACATTACATACATGTAATACAACAAAAATTATCAAAGCTACAAACTTTATAAAGTAAAATAGAAATTTATATGTATACACATTAACTCACAAAAAACACCAAAGCTATAATCTTTATGAATTTAAAGTATTACCAAATTCTATGAAAACATAAATTAATGGTCTACAAACTTTTTTTAACATAAAGTACTAGCAAATTATATGTTTTTTTAAAAATAATTAAATCAAAATTTAGTAGTACTACAAGAATAATGAAAGCCTTAAACTTTATAAAGTAAAATCAACTTGTATAAACATTCACTCAAAAAAAATGTTAAAGATACAATCCTTATGAACTTAAAGTATTACCAAATACTATGCATAAAAATATACACTCTACAAACTTTTTTACATAAAGTACTAGCAAAATATATGCATGCATGTGTATTTATATATGTATATGTGTATGTGTATGGACTAACCGTGTTGTGAGCAGGAAAAAGGTCATCAATGGTAGAAAACTCTTGTTGAAATTCTCCTGAAACTGATACATTGTTGCAAATATCCATGATGTCTATAGGAAAACACAGAGTTAGAAGAAGAAGAGGAGGTGTGAAAAAGAACAGAAGCAAGTTTGGTGTTACATGTCACACAATTCTCAGTGTTCTCTTTTATGGTACTCAGAGCTTCTGTCGGCAGATAAAAGCTAAAGAAAACAAATGAAAAAAGCTAATTAAATTGGTGAAAAAAGTTATATCTATGTCTCATGTTTACACTCACCAATCAACATCATCTATCATTTTACACTATCATGTTTCCAACCATAACTTTTTTTGTGTACCTTTACCATATGTGTTATCCAGCTTTTATCCATCCTTGGTCATGTAATTATTCTAATTATATAAATCATATTTTTAGACGCAAATTTGACAAAAAAAATTGATAATAATTTGAATTTTTGCATATGAATAATTTGCATTGTTAATTCCATTAAATTATATGGTCAATTATGCTCATTCGACCATGGTCGATGAGTATAATAAAGTGTCACGACTCATTAACCATTCATTTAATATTTTTAACAATGATTTTGAACGTCTTTAATCACAAGTATGTAAGATTTTTATGTTTTTTTCAGCTAATTTAGATTAACCTTTCAATTAACTTTTAAGATGAGATTCAAACTCATTTATCTTAGTATCATTGTAACGTGACAATTAAACTTAGGATCGATTCTAGGTGTAAGGGTGGATATTAAAGTTGTTTGCAGATCCACGTAGCTCATATTTTTAGGTTGTTGGATTTATAAATATATTTTTGGTCGTCTTCATCATTTGAGTTAGCTTTTGTGATGAAATATAAGTTCATTTAACATGGTATGAGAGTCTGATAAAGATTGCAATGTGAAAATTATATTGAATCCAAACTCGCGTTAGACAGAAAGGTGCGCATTAAAGTTGTTTGTAGTTTGATTTGTTGAGTTTCCCAGATAGTTGGATGTATAAAATGTGTTTGAGTACCCTCTTCATTTGAATTAATTTTTAGGATGAAATTTATCTTTTAAATTAACTTTTGGAATGAGATCTTAACTCATGTAAGACTATATTTTACTAAATATAATTAGCTATAAACTACAACCATCTGAATTATTATCAAATTTTGTTGCATCTGACTTGTTATTAAATTTATTTATTTTTTACCTTTGAAGAACAATTTTTTATTTTTATCAAATTGATTATTGAAATAGTGTTACAGAACTTTACAGCTAAAGTAATAAGCTTTATGAAATTGTTACAAACCTAACTAAATACAAGCTTAGAACCAAACAAGAATAACCTAATAGTATATTGAAATTGAACAAGTAAAAGAAAAGAATCTTAACAATAATGATAACATTGGTAACTATTTGTTGTCGCTGTAAAAGAATAATGCAAAGAAAAGAAGTTTGAAAATATCTCCTTTGCAATTATTGGCAGCATATATATTTAATTTTCACTTTAATTAATTGATTTTGTTACCCTCACTCACTCACTCACTCTCTCTCCAGCAGAACTGAGAGAAGCACAGACTGGTATTGGCAGTCTTAGATTCTTTTGAAAGCTCGCTCCCTCCCTCCCTCTCTCCCCCCACTTTTTAGCCTTTTGAATTTTGTGGTCCAAATTGGGACTCATGCATGATTACACCCATACAATACAAAGAGAGCAATGGACAAACATATACGGTGAGAAGCAGGTACATCTCTCTTACTCTTTAAGGTTAAGCGTGTCGCTTTTACTAACTTAATTCTTAACTTAATTTTATCACTTGTTTTTAACTTAATTTTATCACTTGTTTTTACTATATTAATCTTAGGTTTAAATCGCTTCTTTTTTTTTTCATTCTCATCAAATATTCTTTTCTATTTTTTCGATGTCTTTTCTAATCGTTTTCTACTTTTATGGAAAACAATAAACTCTAATTTTAAATACCTAATTATTCTGCTTAACTTCACTCAACACTAATAGTCAACTTATTTTCCTAATTGAATGAAAACAATAATTATTCTTAATGAAACAAAATCATATTATTTTGTTGGAATCAATAATATTCAAAACCTACCTTCCTAATTTCCCTCAACACTAATAGTCAACTTATTTTCCTAATTTAATGCAAACGATAATTGTTATCTCTTGCTAAAGTTAACCCATGTCGTTTTTGTTAACCTAATTTTATCGTATGCTTTTCAAATATTCTTTCCCATTTTTTCGTGGTTCATTCTTATCAAATAATATTTCCTATTTTTTCGATGCCTTCCCTAATCGTTTCCTACTCTTATGGAAAGCAATAAACTCTAATTATAAATATCTAATTATTCTGCCTAACTTCACTCAACATTGATAGTCAATTTATTTTCCTAATTGAATGGAAACGATAATTATTCTTAATGAAATAAAATCATATTATTTTTTTGGAATCAATAATATTCAAAACCTGCATTCCTAATTTCCTCCAACACTAATAGTCAACTTATTTTCCTAATTTAATGCAAACGATAATTGTTATTAAGGAAACAAAATCATATTTTTTTGAAATAATATTATTCAAAATTTGCATTCACTATTCTTCCTAATTTTCACTTTAATTTATAGAAAGGAATAGGTACATCTCTTATCTCTTATTTATAAATGTTAACCCGTCAAGCTATCATTAACCCTTTCCCTCCTTTCTCCACGCAATTAATCTAAAAAATCTTTATTGAAAAAAACCTTTGCAGAGATTCGAACCCGAGTCTTAATGGCTTCTTCTCAACAATTTCACGACTAATCCACTGACAATTTTGTCTTACTTATAAATCTTAACCCGTCTCGCAAAATTAAACTTAATTTTAACCTAATTCTCTCGCCTAATTTCCCTATGCACTTTTGCATTTAATGATTATCTAGAGTCAAACTATGTTTCTAATTTCATGCGAAATTTAAGTCCTATTTTTTCTCTTACTTATAAATTGTAACCCGTCTCGCAAAATTAAACATAATTTTAACCTAATTCTCTCGCCTAATTTCCCTCCACACTTTTTCATTTATTGTCAAATATTTACTTTCTAAAATATTATGTTATATTACAGTACCAAGGACGATGTCATGGAAATATTATGTTATGGTACAATACCAACGTATATGTTTCTTAATATTTTGACCTAAAACTAAACTATTTTGTTACCTATTACCGTCAAATATTACCTTCGATATACGCGCGGGTCAATGGTCTAGTAAGAATTATTCAAATAATTTTTTGTAATAATAACATAATTTAAACCTAAAGAATGGTATTTAAAACTAAATTTATTTATTTTTAAGTCAGGAGAGAAGACAGGCATCAAGAGGAAGCACCGACATTCCAACTAGGTTGGCATCCCGGATAACCTCCATCCTATGCCGCGAAACTCAATATTATTAAAAAAGGGGGGAAATATGTACAAGAGGGGGACTAGACCAAAACCCTCGAAATAAGAAAGAAATAAACAAAAAGAACAACATACTAGGGAAATCCGTAATTAGGCAGATCACATCTGTCCCGATAGAAAGCAAAGCTCAATTCTGGAAGTATCACCCAAAAACAACCAAGGGTCGTGGTGCCTTCCTCAGCCCATAATTCACGACGAGACAAATATGATGTGTACGTTAGCATAGATCGCCGCAATGTAACCAGATGATTGCTGGCAATTGAATTCCAAAGCAATAGATTGAGAAGACACGAAAATAACAGTGGGATTAATTTCATTCCCCCTTAGCACCCATAAATTAGGAATCAATGGACCTCTTTTAATAACATAATATTTCAGAACCCCGATACTTTTCCAATATCAAGCGGGAATTTTATCAACAGTAATCATAGGTTCAGCTATAAAAAGCAACAAAAATAAATTTTTAAAGTTACACTAGAGTCCGAGTTTTCAATATCTCTAACGTTCCAATAGAAAAAAATTCATTGAGGAGATGGTGGAAGGTCCCCCTTGAACGGGTATGATACGTCGGCTTCCCATCAAGAAGTTGCTTTTGCATATTTTGTTTTTGCTTTTTAGACAAAACGGGAGTGAAGGAAGCTTCTGCAGCGGTTCTCTGATCATACTCGTTAATACGCTGTCAAAGCTTCAAATTCTGCTGAATTCTTGGGTTATTGTGTTGCTCTAGGGTAGTGTCGTGAGAAACTGAAGTGTTGTCATCTAAATCATGAAAAACTAAAAATATTGATAATAATAGTTATAATAATCATACTATAAATTTATTATAATTGAAAGAGATAATTTTTAAATGTCTGGTACAAATAAGAATCAAACATAAATATATACTGATGAATTAGAACTGGTCTTCCATTATAATCTTACTTGGTTGGTAGTGTTAAGTTTACGATTGCGTGTTGCACGTAAATGATAGCCAATTTAAAAAAATAAAAAAATACACAAATATATATATATATATATATATATATATATATATATATATTAGCCTCTATGCACTTTTTTTTTATATAAATGAATAAATTACTTTCTTTTTTGAGGTAGTTGATACCCTCTCTCATACTTTTCGTTTGTCGTTTTTTGTAAAAGAAGTGTTTGGATTTACTTTTTTTTTTCAAAGTTTAATAGAGCATATTAATTATTATTTTGTGAATAATACTTTGAAACATATAAGATTTACATGTTTTTTATGTAATAATGCACAATCTGGTATTTTAATCTGAAAGTAAAGATAATAGATCTTTATATTTGGCCTTAAAAGTTAAAACTAAAGCTTTCACCAGAGTAATAATATTGACCTAAGTATGTTGGTAGCTTTCTCTATCAGTTTTAAAGTTTTGATTTTATGGTACAATTTTTGCATCAGACTGTGTTTATGACACACTTGTTACTTGTATGTTTCATTGTAAATTTCCAACTAATTGCCTCTTCAGAACATGTGGGACTAAATTTGTCCAAAAAAAAGAGATTAATTTAAAAACTAAAATTAAAATAAAAGGCACATGAAGATGTACTATTGATCATGATCATGTGTCGTGTTAGCATGTTAATCCCCTAAAAAATATCTGAGACCTAAAATGAATATTAATATATTTGAAAAATAATGATAATTTTTTTCAAGTCAAAATAATGATGATTTTAGATTTGATAATGGGGGGAAAAAAACAAAAATTTTACAAGACCAAAATCAAAATTTCCTCATTTTATTATTAGCACTGAAAACATATTTATTTCATAACTACTTGGCCTTTACATCTCTTGTCCTTACTCCCATGACTATTCATAGCACATAGTCTTTGGTCTTTATAAACCATTATGCTGTCTAGTTCAAGGGTTCAATCTCCTATCAACAATATACAATAATTACCAAAATTTTATTGTCATTTATTGATACATACAACTATGTCTTGGTCACAATTAATTTAAATCTCATAGAACCCTACAATAATCCTCACACTATCAAACATTATCCCCAGAAATTCCTAAAATCATGCCACATGTTCCCCTTGTTGGTTTCAATACAATACAACAAATGCGCGCATATCGTACATTATTTTTCTTCCTTTATTTGTAGGCGACTTCTCAAATGGAGAAGTCTCACATAATTTACAATGGATTGATGTTTGAATGTCGTTTGAAATTCTAACAATGATCAATGCTGGTAAAAACTAATGGTATTTTTTATTATGACTGAAACAATTACTTATTTTCTCTTGTTTTCGATGAACTTACGTCAATCAAATCACTATCTCAATAGTAAAGTTACAGAGAACAATGAACTTCTACTTAAAAGTGATGTTCTCGACTATCGACAATATTTCGAGCGATTTTCAAATATTGATTCATAATAGACCATATCTTACACTTCCCCCACCTTGATAATTGACTTCTTTTGTATGCTAAATTGGGGTTCATCTGTATGCAGTATGTATCTTATGGCTGAAATAAGCTTAACTTCATGTATGATTGTTTTGAGAAAGAAGAAAAGGATAACAACTGAATTATAAAGGAAACATACTTTACCATTTTGGGTGGGAATGGGACTAGATAAGGGCACATAAATATGTGGTTGAATAAGTGTGTTGAAGATCACTCATACAAAGTTACTTTTGTAGTAATAATTTTATAGGGTGAGGCATGGAGGTGACTAGAAATTCAATGAAAGCATGTGAATAAACAATAATGTGGTAAAAGAAACAGCCACACATTCTAAAGATATATATGTATGATTGGTCTGTTTTCATGATCCACCAAACTGCTTAAAGTTGCTTTAGCATTACCACATAACTCTTTGCACATTTTATACAACATCAATTCCATGTCAATTAAACCTATTAAATTGCTCCTTAAACTATCACTATCCCTCTTGTTTCTAAACTATTTTTAATTCATCAAATTAGTCCCTGAACTGTCTTTTTTTCTCCTATTTTTAAAAAGAAATTAGGAGACTAATTTGATAAATTAATAATAGTTTAGAAACTACTTATTATATATTTATGTAGTCTAGAGACCAAACAAGAGAGAATGATAATCTAGGGACTAAATTTAAGGTTTACTAATTCCATGTCAACATAAAGAGCCCAGATGACTTTAGCATGAGTGATGTGTTAGAAATATAATATAAAATCATATATGTATCTTCAATTAAAAAACATAAGAAATTTGGCAAAGTTAATTCACAACAGATTCAAGTCATTTATAGCTATCAATAAGACAATAAGGGCATAGTTTGGAATCACATATATTATTAGTACTCTGCAAAAATGTAAAGGGCAAGCTACAAGTACTGCATACTACTGCAGAATCAATAAACTTGGCATTGAACTTGTAGTTCAATCAACAGAAAACCAAGTCTTCAAACTTCCACACGGCGACGACGTTGATGAAGGTTCTACCCTCCACTCGTTCCCCTCACCTAACCAGGTGCTATCATCTCTTGTGTGACCAAAAAAAATACAAAATAGTTGCTAGTTGCTACTTGCATAGATTAAAATTTAGCATCCAATTATTAAGCTTTCAGAGAGGAATATGTGCCAGTTGCACATATTAATTACAGTTACGTAGATTGTAACACTGAAGTAAAATTTCTGGTGCAGCTGGCACATTTACATTTTAATATCAATTTGTATAAATATTCTATCTTATATTTTGAAGCTTTATCAGTCTTAAGATGCATACATACATATCTGTTGACAAAAACTCTCACCATGACAAGATCTAGACCCTTTGCAAGAGGTTAATTAATCCATGATTTGAACCTATAACCACTCGAGAGGGAAACACGATCCCTACCCCAAACATAAGATTGGATGTACACATGAAAGAACAAGTATTTTATTACTGTCTTAAAGTGCACTTCCGAACAACTTATGTCGTCCGCAAGTGCACTTCCATAAACTATAGTTTTTTAGCAGCTACGACAGGGTGAAAAGTAGTGTCTCGCTTGACAGCTACTCCGACTCAACCCATCGGCTGCTGAGAATCCGCGCACACACGCTTATGATGCACAACCATCGCCTAGAATACGCAAGCCCAATAAATTAGGATAAACTCTACAGAAAGATTGGTTATATGAACTATATACATCACCACAGTTCAGAAAAACTTGTGACAGAAGAACTAATGTAGCCCGGTTATTTTTTGAGTTAGGATCCTCTCCATTTTCTCTCTTATTTTTTTGTCATGGACTACAAAATATTATCTAAGAGACTAACCTAAATTCCCTGTTTTGTGTCAGGAACGAGAACGAGACTACACTCTTCAAAATATTAAATTCCATCATGACAAAGTTTGCATTATTAATTTAGCAAATTTTTCATATCTTCAAGGTTTAGCTTCCAAATTAGAAATTTAGATTGGACCATATATATTGTTCTTCAAATATCTCACTCTTGAAATTCATAGCCCAAAAAATGAATACAGAATTTCCTTTACAAGAAATACAGTTTATCTTACCATAGTATACTGTTCTTCATTCATTGTTTATGATATATCTGCTTATAATATAGTTGTCATTTGTTTTTACTTAAAAATATCATATTTTTATTAGTACAAAGTATCTTACAATCTATAATAAGACTCTATTCACGATTCGAAAAATAATTCTGCTGATTCACAATATGAATCTCGATTTGAAAACCATGAATAAATAGCTTGTATGATAATTCAGTAGTATCTGAGAACTCATTTTTAATACATTTAGAAAGAATTCACCTATGCAGCTCTCTTTTCTATGTTCTGTGACCTTGTTGCATTTTGATAATACTTGTTAGATATTTTATAAGCTCCTTCATGCTTCCAATTCAACACTTCACAGAAATCACCAAAATAAACATCAACAACAATGTGGAGGTCAATCAAAAGAGATGCCTATCTTCTTTCATCCCCATGACAAAATGGAAAGCTCTCTCATATCTTCCCTAGTTACATAAATTATGAAAGAACGTCAGAAAATTATTTTCGTAAAATTTTGCATGATGAGATATAATCATAAAACTAAAACTAGCTTTGGTCTTGTATTTAATCGAAGTTCGGGGATAGTTATAGTATTGTATCTGAAACTAGTATATAAAATTCAGGCGAAACCAATCTTAAAACCTCGGGGATAGATTCTCACCTTTCTCTGCCTTGTCACTGACCACAACTGTCTTCAACCATAACACAGGAAAAGGTATAATATAAATGGTTTATTTAATATCTGCAAACATGAATGTCAAAGTAAATGTTATCTATACCATTTATATACAAGGAAATAGCAGAGAATATAGTTTTTCCATTGAAGAAAAAAAAAAAAAAACAGAAAAAAATATAGTAGTTGATAAAACAAATCTATACATGGCATCCATCTGAGCCATGCATTGACACAAGTAGGTGTCACACAAGCATCCGGTTCTTCTAAACATAATAAAAAAAAGTAAAAAATATACATTATACATAATTGAAGCTTACAACAATGAGCTAGCAGAGGTTACACCCGTTTCAAGGTAGCAAGAATCCATTGTTCTTGTTTTCTTTAAGAAATCCATTGTTCTTGTTGTTCCTTGCAAATTGCAGTTTGCACCATCCGTCTTGTCTCCCTCTGTGTCTCTCGCACTCACCAACACCAAAACAGACTGCTGTAAAGCCGTCACATGTTGATGGTGACATTGTACCTCCCATGAAAGTCAATGTTCGTCTATGTTCACTTTCACGATGGTTTCCTATTGCAATTTTCAAACTTTATTTAGTAAGATATCCAATGAACAATAAACACCTTATAGAAAAGGCAAGGTAGGACATTCTAACCAATTACATACATATTCAATAACAGTATTGCACAAGAAGCATCATGACTCTATGCTATCCAAAAATGTATCTAATAACTTCATGTTAGAGATCTTACCACAGGGCACAGGCACAGTCGACCAATAAAAACTATTTTCCGTCTTTGTCACAAATTGCGGGCCACGCCACAAGTTTGAGGGATTCATTCATTTTGGTCAACCTTCTTCCATCTTACCAATAATCTTTACACGAACAACTGCCGACTTTGAAATGATGAAAGCGATATGAATCTCTCACTATGATCACTCGATCTGATATCTTAGAGACATGTTTAATCCAGTTGTGGCAATCCCCACAAACACGGAGATTTTTGAAAACATATAAAGGAGTGGAGCTAGACAAACTGAGCAATCCAAAAGCAATTGCTAGTCTCTCGCTGTGAATGATTTCTGTTGGATCCTTCTGACGTATTTCTGCATCACTGAGAAGACTGTTGCACTGTGGTACATAACCATTTTCAGATGCCCGAAAATCCAGATCTCTGAGATATTCATATATCATATCTGCACATGGGTGATTTTGATCACCAGCGAAAAATGCATGAACTGAATTATTAACCTCAACCCAGCTACGACCAGGCTCTTTCTTAACACCTCGATCTTTCATCATTTGCCTCGTCTGATCCCTACAGCCCCATTTCCCCGACACTGCATACATATTTGAAACCAGAACATATGTTGCTGAATCTTTCGGTTCCAGTTCTAGAAGATGACTTGCAGCAAACTCCCCAATATCAATATTCTTATGAACATTACAAGCACTTAAAAGGGTCCTCCACACCATGGCATCTGGTTGAATTGGCATCTCATCGACAAACCTCTTTGCACGGCTTAAAAGACCAGATCGCCCAAGTAGATCCACGACACATGCATAATGTTCCGGTTTTGGCACCAAATTATGAGCTTCACTCATTGATCGGAAATAGCTAATTCCCTCATCCACCAAACCTACATGACTACATGCTGATAAAACTCCCACAAACGTAACATGGTTCGGCAATACATCAAGCTGTTTCATATCCTCAAAAAGTCTCAGTGCTTCAAATCCACGACCATGTTGGGAATAACCAGTAATCATGGAATTCCAAGAAATCTCATTTTTGTCAGGCATTTCAAAGAAATGTCTCTCGGCATCATCAATTGTACCACATTTAGCGTATAGTGTGATCAAAGCATTAGAAACCTCGGTTTCTGAATCATACCCAGTTTTTCGAATCATGGCGTGAATCTGCTTCCCTATTCTGACATTAGCAATATTCGCAGCAGCGCTAACCGCAGAGCCAAACGTGAAAGAATTAATTTCTAGTCCAGCTTTATTCATTTGAGCGAATATATTCAGCGCTTCCTCAAAATAACCACTTTGTGCAAAACCAGATACCAACGAGTTCCATGATACATTATCTTTGGCATATATTTGATCAAAAGCAGCATATGCTTCTCGTACTTTCCCACACCTAGCATAAAGACTAACAAGTGCATTACCAATTGAAAGATCATCTGAATAACCAAATAGGCATGACTGTGCGTGAATCTGCCGTCCTTGATTAAGTGCTTGGATACCAGCACATGCACTTATTGCACTTGCAAATCCTATATTATCGGATTTTATTCCTTGATCTTGCATTTCTTTAAAGAGGTTAAGAGCTTCGGTGAACTTATCATGTTGTGTGTAACCAGCAATCATAGCTGTCCATGAAACAACATCGTTTTCTTTTAGTCTTCTAAAGATTTTCAGGGCATGGTCTAGTTTTCCATGTTTAGCATACATGTCAATAAGCACGCTAGAGACATACACATTGAACTGAAAGCCGGTTTTCAGTACTTGAGAATGAATCTGTTCTCCTAGATCAGTAGCTCCCAAAGTAGTGCAAGTTTTCAAAATACTTGGATACGTGAATTGATTAGGTACAATGCCTTCTATCTGCATCTGTGTGAATATTTGAAACGATTCGTTTAGATTGTCTAACTGGCCATAAGCTACAAGCATCACATTCCACAAGACCACATTTTCGGTTTCACATGCAAGGAAAAATTCATGTGCAGTTTTTATATCCGAGCATTTTACATAAAGATCAAGCAGTGAACCTTCCACGACGATGTCTGAAGTCATTCCAGCTTTTATCGCGTACGAATGGAATTGCTTTCCATTCGGAAGAGCTCCAATTGATGCACAGGCACTCAAAAGACTTGCAACCGTAACACAGTCAGGCTTTTGGCAATCAAGATTCATTTTCTTAAACAACGCTAAAGCTCTGTTAATATATCCTTGTTGCGCTAGACCTGAGATGAGTGAGTTATACGAAACTCTGTCTCTCTGCGACATACTATTAAAAACCTGCTCGGCAGATAACAAATTCCCTGAACGGGAATACAACGTCACAAGGGCATTGCAAACATATGTTTCCGAAGAGAATCCTTGCTTCAAAACAAGACCATGTAGCTGATTCCCAAACTCAAAAAATTCTATTTTTGTACAAGCACTCAGCACGCTTGAAAAAATATAAGGGGTCGGACAGATTCCTGATGTATGCATCTGACAAAACAGAAGCATCGCTTCTTCTTCATACCCATTTTGCGATAAACTGGATATCATAGCCACCCAAGAAACACTATCCCTTGCCTTTAAATTTTCAAAAACCTTCTTAGCAGAACTCAAAAAACCATTTTTGAAATAGAGATCAATCAAAGGATTGCATATAAAAGGACTACTTTCAAAACCACTTGTTATAGTCTTGGCATGTATTTGCTCGACAAAGCGAAAAGGAACTGCATTACCGCTACAACCCCTCAAAACCACAGCGAAAATCCTCTCATCAAACTCCACATTTTCCCTTAACATTTGCCGGAACAAACCCGGAACACGGCCCATCAACCTCTCTGCAACAAACGTATTAAAAATCCTATTCCAACAAGACAAACTTCTCACAGGCATTTCATCAAACAAGTTAACCGCACAATTCAAATCACCAAATGCAAGATAAAAATCCATAAGCCTTTCACATAAAATCACTTCATCAACAAAACCCATCTTCAAAATCTTCCCATGAAGCTTCAAACCGTCATAAAACGACCTAGAATTCAAACAACCTTCTAATAACCATAAAAAAGTTTGCGAATTTGCACGAACTCCGTGTTGTTCCATGAGATGCAAGTAACCAATTCCACTTGCATTTCCATCCATTTCATTCTCCTTTTCCGGAATTTCATCATTGTTGTGTGCATAGTTTAATGCAGTGTTGCTGAATGCAGAAAAACTGAATTTTCCACATAGTAACTACAGGAAGAAAAAAAAAAAAAAAACTTGTTTTGTCAATAAGAACATATGAAGTACTTTGGTCAAGAAAAAAAGAACAAATGAAGTACCAACAGACACAGACACCAGACACCGAACACGATACTGACAAAAAACTTTAATAAATTAATTGTGTCAGCGTCGGACACCAACAAGTGTCGGGCATCTGATATATCTTTGATCAGAGGTGTTATAAGAAACATGAAGATAAGATAGTGATTTAGTATTACCTTGTGATTGTTGAAAATGGGTTTGGAGTGGAATTTGCATGGTAGTTGAGAGTAGAAGTTGAAGGGACGGAGGATTAACATTTGATTTGTAGTACAAAGTTTTACGTAGAAAAGTTGTTTTTATGTTTCATGGGACTTTGGTTCGTACTAGGAACAGCCACATGCGGAAAGTGTTGGATTAGGTTAGTTATCCAACCAAAGTGAAGTTTTAACTTTTTGTCTAACTATCTAATGTCCACAAAGTTTCGGAGTAAATACTCAAATTCATCTTTAAATTTTCAATAATCAGCTAAATTTGTCCTCTAATTTATCGAAATATCTAATTCGTCCCTTAATTTAATAGACGTCCATCAATTTCGTCTAATATCTCTATTAGTGATGTTTAGGTGTCGCCCTACATGAAATGTTGTGTTGTGTTGTACACATGTCATCCAGTCAGCCATGTGTATGAGGACCAAATTGATGGAAATGCAACAAATTTCAGTTTTAACTTTTCACTTTTAATTTTTTCTGTTTTTCCAATTTTACGCCTCTTTTAATGATCGATTTGATAGTAAGTGTAATAATTTAGAGACTGATTTGATTGAAAATTTTAGAAATTTAGGGACCGATTTGATTGATTTTATTCTAGGGAGTGAGTTCAAGGATGTATGGCATGACATGACCAGTTATTCAACTAAGAGGCCTAAGCAAACACCAGTGAGGGGTCCTGCTCCACAAATTTATGCCCCTAGTGGAGCAAACACCAGTGAGGCTTAACTAAGATACAATTATGCCTGTTTAATTTATGCCCCTAGTTGGGTTTCTTTTTGGCTATGTAATATTTAAGAACACGAAATGTATGACTTATAACTTGTTAATGCCCCATAATTGGATTACTTTTTGCATATGTAATATTCTTGCATTTGTAGTGCAATGACTTAATTATGACATATTTGATGGTATTTTCAAGAATCAAATTGTGTCTCTTTATTTTTTTGTACTTTGTTGTGCATGTATATGCATCAAGGATCACATTAATTGACATATGTTTAACAAATTCAAAGACTTATTTGATGGTATTTTTATATAATGTAGGGATCAATTTGATACATAGACAAATAATTTAAGGACCAATTTGATGGAAATATTTTGAGAGAAATGTTGCTATCATTCATCGTCAACCTCTTTTCATTACAACATTACACACACCTAGTACAATATAGTAGCATGTTAAACAACTCAAACAAACAAATTATGAGTATCAAATACTTAATACTTAATCAACCTAAGCTCGAATTCTTGGACACCAACATTCAAGTACTCTCACATCATCATTAAACATAGAGCTTGAAGATGAATACCGACTTTGCTACCTGTTTTTCCCATACGCCCACCACCCATCATTTCGGATTCAACCTGAACACCAAAGCTTGAAGAAATTTTGGCGATTTTTGGATTTTTGATTGCATAAAAATAATTAGGTTTTGAAGTTTTTAGAATTAGGAAAGAACGTTGTCTTGAATTCATGGAAGAAATTTTGGGGATTTTGGACTCTAGATGACAAATTGTAAAAGTAGGGTTCCAATTTTGGACTATAGATTTGGGGAAGAAAGAGTCGTCGAATGACGACCATTTTCTGTAAATCATGGTTCTAATTTTCTGCAAATCAATCGATTAAGGTCATAAGGTCATACTAATATAGAAAATCTTATGTAAAAGTTTGAGAAAGTTTTGCCAAAAACTTTGAATGAATGAATGAGTATTGGTTATTTATAGTAAAAAAATATACATTTCAATTAGCTCTCTAATATGTATCAAAATAACATACAAATTCTATGCATATGATTTAATCACATTTTCATTTTGATTATAGAAATACATAAGCTTTTGTTTATCCGATATGCCCATAAGGATGTGGAGATATAAGCTCTAAGTTGAATGTCAAATGCCGATGAAGTTGATTTAGTTGGTAAAGAGTTGATTCAACTATAAAGTTGTAGGTATGTTGTGTTGAGGCAAAATCCCTAATTAATTTTAAAGATAATAAACAATTATGATTAAAGAATTAATGGACTTTGATTAAATCTTTGGTATTTAACTTGTGCTCTTGAGTGTTTTACTAAGACAGGAACAAGGTTTATATCATACCAAGATTCAAAGAATCAAAGGACAGTTGAATTCATGATCTAACACTGAGGTCAGAAAGTTAGATCAGAATGTTGCTCAGAGATCAGAATGTTCGCACAGAGATCAGAAGGTTGCTTCTATACAAACCCAGAATCTCAAGAACATCGATCAAGGTCATGAAGGCACATGTGACATGAATAAATGTCAAGGAAGGTACTTCTGCATGGATCAATCAAGCAATAAAGGCATATGCAAGGATTATGTCAAAAAGGATACTCAATGTTCATTTAAGACTATGAACATTGAAGTACTAGGAATATTCCAAAGGAGAATATCATCCTAGAGGTTATATTCACTGCTCTTCATTGTTGTTTCACTATTAGGATTTGATTACATCAAATGATAGTCTTACGAATCATCCTAAGTGAAACAAAAGGAACATTCTGATGATCAGAATGTTCCGCTCTGCACATGCTTACTTTATGAACAGTACACTAGGTGAAAAGCAAAAGCAAAGCAAATATGTCCTGATCAATCAGAGATAGACACGCAGGGGAGTTGGTACAGTACAAGGACCACACAATCCCTCAAAGCATGGGCATGAAGATGCATAATCCACTTTATCTCTCCTGCACCAGTCCCTAGGCAAATATGGAAAAGTAACTTTCTGATGTATGAGGAAAAGCCCATACTTTGGTTATTGCCCAGAAATTCATATGAAAAGCATATGACACGCCCAGAAATTCATGTGTTCATTCATACATGATGAACCCAGATGAAGATCATGATGAACCCGGATGAAGATCATCAAGAACGCAATAACATTCTGAAGTTCATCTTTTGATCAGAATATTCACCCAGATTTTCAAGTAAAAGCTTGTGGGACCCAGGACACATGGCATAACACCATTGGACACCCTACAACGGCTATATGAGCCCAAAGACTCTATAAATAGAGATCAAAGGCTCAGCATTACTTGCACCATTACAAAGCATACTAGAAAACAACTTGATTTTGTTTGAAGCTCTTGCAATTGAAATTGATCATCATTGAAGGCTCTTCTTACCTTCTTGTAGTGTAAATCAATACTCTTTGTTATCTCTTTCGTAGATAATTTCTTCTTCTTCCCCCTTTTCTGTTTGATTCTCAAACATTCAAATCTCTTACAAATTGTAACAAAGTCTCATCTAGCTTTAGGGGTACTAAAGTGTTAGTTTGAGCAAAGGTTGTAAAAGTCTAAGTGGTTAACTTAGCAAGAAGGTGCAAGCCTGCTGAGGCTTAGAGAATACAGAGTTGTAATTGTTCAGGTGAACAAAGATTGTAAGGTGCAGGATTTGAGAGGTTATCTCAAGCATCATAGTGGAAACTCTCACAAGATTGTGAGGAGTGGACTAGCCCACATTGGGTGAACCACTATAAAATTTTGTGTGTTCTTTCTCTCTTCCCTATACTCTTTAATTTCAGTATACACAAACACACACCAGCACATTTACTTTGTTAATCAGTTTTTGTGTATGAACTTCAGAACGTTCTGAAAGTCAGAAAGTTAACTTAACCATTCCAAGTAAACAACTTGAGAATTACTTTTAAGTTTCAGGATAATTTTTAAAAGGTCACAATTCAAACCCTCCTTCCTTGTGACTATTTTATCTACTTCAATTGGCATCAGAGCCCGGCTCTAAGGGCTTGAACACTTAAACAAGTGTTAGAGAAAAGATTCAAGAAGCATGTCTAAAGTCAAGTACATAGCTGAAGGAGGATCATCAAACAGATTACCACTCTTTGATGGATCAAACTACTACTTCTGGAAAGGCAAGATGGAACTCTTTCTCAGATCTCAAGACAATGATATGTGGGCAGTCATCACAGATGGAGACTTTGTTCCAACAACCAAAGAAGGAGCTGTCAAAGATAAAAGTGCATGGTCAACAGATGAAAAAGCTCAGGTATTGTTAAACTCTAAAGCTAGACTCTTTCTATCATGTGCACTAACCATGGAAGAAAGTGAAAGAGTTGATGAATGTAAAAATGCTAAAGAGGTATGGGATACCTTGAGAATACATCATGAAGGTACATCTCATGTCAAAGAATTGACATTGGAGTCAGAAAGTTTAAAGTCTTTGAAATGAGTGAAAATGAAACCATTGATGAGATGTATGCTAGATTTACTACAATAGTAAATGAAATGAGATCTCTTGGAAAGGCATATTCCACTCATGAGAGAATCAGAAAAATATTAAGATGTCTTCCAAGTATGTGGAGACCTATGGTCACTGCAATCACTCAGGCCAAAGATTTAAAATCTATGAACCTGGAAGACCTCATTGGTTCACTAAGAGCTCATGAAGTTGTACTTCAAGGAGACAAACCAGTAAACAAGGTGAAAACACTTGCTTTGAAAGCATCTCAGCAAACCTCATCAGTAGCTGATGATGATGTGCAAGAACCACAAGAACTAGAAGAAGTTCATGAAGAAGAAGCTGAAGATGAACTTGCACTGATTTCTAAGAGAATTCAAAGAATGATGTTAAGAAGAAATCAGATCAGAAAGAAGTTTCCAAACACCAACAACAGCACCAGAACTGAAGCTGACAAAAGCCAAGTCACTTGTTTTGGATGCAACAAGACTGGACACTACAAAAGTGAATGTCCTGACATCAAGAAGGTTCAAAGAAAACCTCCCTTCAAGAAGAAATCAATGATCACTTGGGATGACATGGAAGAATCAGATCCTCAAGAAGATGCAGATGCAGACATGGGCCTGATGGCTCAACTAGATGATGAGGAAGAGGTAATTATCTATAAAACTGATTCTTTATATAAAGATCTTGAAAGTAAGATAGATAGTCTCTTATATGACTCAAACTTTTTAACTAATAGATGTCATTCTCTAATCAAGGAACTTTCTGAGATAAAGGCAGAAAAAGAAATACTTCAAAACAGATATGATGAGTCTAGAAAGACCATACAAGTTTTGCAAGATTCTCATTTCGAAATGTCAGGAAAAACAAAAAGAATTAAACAGAAAACAAAAAGGCATTCTTTCTATACCTTCTGAAATGTAAAAGGAGAATATACTTTTGAAAAAGGAAGTTGAAACATTAAAAAATGATCTTACAGGTTTCATAAAATCTACATAAACATTTCAAAACATCTTAGGATCTCAAAATAAAAGTGCTAAAAAATCTGATTTAGGCTTTAAAGATCCAAGCAAAATTATTGAAAGCTTTGTACCTAAGAAAGCTGTTATGAAAATGAAATGCTCTTTTTGTGATAGGTTAGGACATAATGAATCAGTATGTTATGTTAAGAAAAAACTTATCAGACAAAGTAAGATTAATCTTAGTTCAAAACGTTCTCATCTCAATAGATCAGAAAGTTCACAAAAGGCTGAGAAGGCTAAGAAGACATGTTCCTACTGTAACAAATCTGATCTTACAAGACAGAATGTTGCAATAAGGAAAGATCTCTTAGAAGAACTAACCCTCAAGGACCCAACATTACATGGGTACCTAAAGTTCTTATCTTGTCAAATGTAGGTCCTGCCTCAGGGTGCAAGAACAAAACCATGGTACCTGGATAATGGTTGTTCTAGGCACATGACAGGTAACAGGAACTGTTTTCTAACCTTTGAAAAGAAGGATGGAGGACTGGTGACATTTGGAAACAATGATAAGGGTAAGATCAGAGGTAAAGGCACGATAGGTAAACCTAACTCTGCTAAAATAGAAAATGTTGAGTATGTAGAAGGTTTAAAACATAATCTACTTAGCATAAGTCAATTGTGTGATAGTGGATTTGAAGTTGTCTTCAAACCTAACATATGTGAAGTAAGACAAACCTCCTCTAACAAACTGTTCTTCTCTGGATCAAGGAAAAAGAATTTATATGTTTTAGAACTAAATGATATGCCTGCTGAATCTTGTTTTATGTCTCTTGAAAAAGACAAATGGATTTGGCACAAAAGAGCTGGTCATATAAGCATGAAAACTATTGCTAAACTTTCTCAACTTGATCTAGTTAGAGGGTTGCCTAAGATTAGCTTTGAAAAGGACAAGATCTGTGAAGCTTGTGTTAAAGGTAAACAAGTAAAAATCAGTTTTAAAACTATTGAGTTTATTTCAACTCAAAAACCTTTAGAGCTTCTTCACATTGATCTCTTTGGTCCAGTTCAAACTGCAAGTCTAAATGACAAAAGATATGGTTTTGTTATTGTTGATGACTTTTCCAGATTTACATGGGTTCTATTTTTAAAACACAAAGATGAATCTTTTGAAGCTTTTCAAAACTTTTGTAAAAGAGTTCAAAATGAAAAAGGTTCTAATATCATCACAGTAAGGAGTGATCATGGAGGAGAATTTGAAAATGCATCCTTCAAAACATTCTTTGATGAAAATGGTATTACACATAATTTCTCTTGTGCAAGAACTCCACAGCAAAATGGAGTTGTTGAAAGAAAAAATAGAACTTTGGAAGAAATGGCTAGAATAATGTTAAATGAATCAAATGTTGAAGAGTATTTTTAGGCAGAAGCCATTAATACATCTTGTTACATTTTAAATAGAGTTTCAATTAGAAAAGTTCTTAACAAAACCCCATATGAACTCTGGAAAAACATTAATCCTAGCATATCTTACTTTCACATATTTGGCTGCTACTGCTACATTCTGAACAATAAAGAAAAATTGGGTAAGTTTGATCCTAAATCAGATAAAGCTATCTTTTTAGGATACTCTACAACTTCTAAAGGTTATAAAGTGTACAATCTAAAAACCCAGACAGTTGAAATTAGTATGCATGTCATATTTGATGAATATGATGAACATTCTCAACCAAAAGAAAGTGAAGACACTGAGGTGCCAACACTTCAGAATGTTCCCAGTCTAAACATTGTGAACACAGTAGAGAAAGAAGATGATCAGAATGTTTAAGATCAAACCTTCCAAAGTCCACCTAGAAGTTGGAGAATGGTAGGAGACTATCCTGTAGATCAAATCATTGGAAGCACAATTGATGGTGTAAGAACCAAAATGTCTTTTCAAGATAACAACATGGCAATGATTTCTTAAATGGAACCCAAGTCAATCAATGAAGCTATTGTTGATGACTCATGGATTGAAGCCATTAAGGAGGAACTTTCTCGGTTTGAAAGAAACAAAGTTTGGAACCTGGTTCCAAATAATCAAGCCAAAACCATCATTGGTACAAGATGGGTCTTCAGAAATAAGCTTGATGAAGAAGGTAAGGTTGTCAAAAACAAAGCAAGGTTAGTTGCTCAAGGCTATAACCAACAAGAAGGTATTGACTATGATGAGACCTTTGCACCAGTTGCAAGGTTAGAAGCCATCAGAATTCTTCTTGCATATGATGGACATAAAAGCATTAAACCTTTTCAAATGGATGTGAAAAGTGCATTTTTAAATGGTTTTCTAAATGAAGAAGTTTATGTAAGCCAACCTCCTGGTTTCATAAATAAAGAAAAACCAAATCATATTTTTAAACTCACTAAAGCACTCTATGGTCTCAAACAAGCTCCCAGAGCTTGGTATGACAGACTCATCACATTTTTGATTGAAAATGGCTTTTCAAGAGGAAAAATTGATACCACACTCTTTAGAAAAACACACAACTCTGACTTACTTATAGTTCAAGTTTATGTTGATGACATCATTTTTGGTGCAACTAAAAAGAAAATGTGTGAAGAACTTTCCAACCTTATGCAAAATGAATTTGAGATGAGCATGATGGGTGAACTTGGTTTTTTCCTTGGTTTACAAATTAAACAACATCCAAATGGAATTTTCATAAATCAAGAAAAATATGTCAAAGACATTCTTAAGAAGTACAAAATGAATGAGGCAAAAATCATGGTCACTCCTATGCATCCATCTTCAAGTTTAGATAAGGATGAGAGTGGATAATATGTTTCTGAGAAAGAATATAGAGGCATGATAGGTTCATTAATGTATTTAACTGCTAGCAGACCAGACATAGTGTTTGCAGTAGGTTTATGTGCAAGATTTCAAACTTGTGCAAAAGAATCACATTTGACTGTAGTCAAAAGAATTCTTAGATATCTAGTAGGTACTAATGATCTTGGCCTTTGGTATAGAAAAGGTTCTAGTTTTGATCTTGTTGCATATTGTAATGTTGATTATGCTGGAGACAAAGTTGAGAGGAAGAGTACAAGTGGATCCTGTCAATTCTTGGGACAAGCATTGATTGGATGGTCTTGCAGAAAGCAAAACACCATTGCACTCTCCACAATTGAAGATGAGTATGTATCTGCAGCTAGATGTTGCTCTCAAATCTTGTGGGTAAGAAATCAGCTGGAAGACTACTCTCTAAGGTACACAAGTGTTCCTATATATTGTGATAATACAAGTGCAATTAATCTTTCTAAGAATCCTATTCAGCATTCTAGGTCTAAACATATTGAAATAAAGCATCATTTCATTAGAGACCATGTTCAGAAAAAGAACATTGGATTGAGCTTTGTTGATACTGAAAATCAACTAGCTGACATTTTCACAAAACCCCTTGTTGAGGATAGATTCAATTTTCTTAAAGAAAAATTGTTAATCATAAAAAATCCCAATAAAGATTGATTATTGATCTCTAAGGGCCTTAGACTAAACCCCTTGATATCATCTAATGCAAATCAGATAGATCTATCTCAATCTGAATATTCATCAGAATGTTCCCGAGTTCAGAATGTTCCTAAAGGTCAGAATGTTCAAAACCTGAAATCTAGGTCAGAAATCTCATGCGTAAGATTTTGTGTTACATTTCTCCAGAAATCCTTCTATAATCTTAAGCATTTAATGCTTGGTTATAAGAAGATATGTTTAGGGTTTAACCACCATGTAAAACCTTAACTATCAAATCAACCAACCTCTTCACTTTCCCACAAACGGCTACTTTTCTCTCTCTCCCCTGTTTGTCCGCTTTTTCCTCCTTTCCAATAAAACTGTCATCATTTCTTTCCTTCTCTCCTTCCCTTTTGCACGTTTGGTCTATATAATCAGTAACCACTCCTGATTATTTTACATCTATCTCAATCCAAACTTCTCTCTTCTCATTTCTTTAAAAAATTCAAATCATTTTGTTCTTCATTTTTGCGAAAATGGCAAGAACCAAAACCACTTCAAAGTTTGCTGATCGTGAGAACACTCAAATCGAACATTCTCCATCACCACCACAAAACGCCGCTGCTGATCAAACCTCTGATCAACAACCTTTGAATGAAACCCCTGTTCACACAACTCTTCCTGACGTCATTATCCCTGCTTTTGACACTCCCAAATTTTCTAAACCAAAGTCTTCGAAGAAACCAATCATCAAACCTAGACCCGTTCCTACCAGACGTTCTCAGAGGATGAAGAAATCCTCAAAAGAACCAAAGGTGTCTCATGTGAATCTTGTCTCTGATGAAGAGAAAAAGACAGATTCAAATAGTGAAGAGAAAGACTCCCAAGAGATTGGGCTAACTCCTCATGAAATTGCCATCAACCAAAGAAGAAAGGAGATTGCAACTGAAGTTTTGCCTCTGTCCACTTCAAGTGAAGAAAAGAAGGAGGTAGACTCAAATGATGAAGAGGAGAACTCTGCTTTAGATGATGAAGAAATGGATGAAACTTATGAGGAAGAAATAAAAGAAGACCCTGAGGAAGAAATGGAGGAAGACTCTGAACAAACTCTCATTGAGATTGTTCAAGCTACAAGAAAGTCTTACAAAGATAAGAAAGTTGCGTCTCCATCAAAGGAAGAATCTGCATCTCAGAATAAGGATGAGAATGTTGAGACTGCTGAAGAAAATGAACCTTCTCCAAATAAGTATGGCAGAGGAAAAGACATCACCAAGGTTGATGTTGTTATGAAGGCTCAAAAGCAGACAAGATTGCTCTTAGACCAATGAGCAGATCTAAGTACTTTGAGTTTGATAGCTTGGAGACAAAGGGTTGGGATTTGAAGAAATTCACAGATCCACGAGGATGGACCAACTTTGTATCTCTGCAAGAGCATACCTATGAAGAATTGGTCCGAGAATTCTACACTAACTTGTCTGTAAAACAGAAGAAAAAGGAAAATGAGAACTTTCTCATTTCCTCTGTCAAAGGTGTCCAAATCACAGTCACTCAGGACTTTCTCTCTGAAGCTTTGAAGATTCCAAATGAAGTTAACAAACTATTTTCTTGTTCATGGTTTGATGATCTTAATGTTGACCGAAATCAACTCATAGTCAAATACATCAAAGAAAATCTCACCTTTAACTCCACAAATCTAGTAGATGTCCCAAAAATCCTTCACAACATGATTAGGCACACTCTAGCACCCAAATGTGGCTCTTTTGATGTAGTTTCTGATATGGATCTTTGCATCATCCACCACCTCATGAACAAAACCAAACTCAATCTTTGTTTCATCATAATCCAACATATGATTGATTCATGTTTGACCATCAAACAAACTGTTGTTGGGTTGCCCTATGCAATGCATCTCACTCCCATATTCCAGAAGGCAAAAGTGCCTCTTGAGGGTGAAAAACGCAAGCTTGACTTCATGAAGTTCACCTCTAAGACTTTAGGTCAACTACGCATCACCACCACAAACATGGATTCCTTCACAACCTCTGGAACATCTGAGTCTGGTAAGAGATCTTCTAATCAGAATGTTCAGAAAATCAGAAAGAAGAAATCAAAGACAAAACTCATAAAAATACAGAAGTCATACCTTCGTCTCCACCAGCTTTAAAGATATTCTCCAAAGTAACAGAGCTTGCAAAGGAGATTATGGAAGAAGGAAACACTCAGTTCAGCTCTTTGATTGGAAAAACAGTGAATGAAGAGAATGCTCAGAAGGATAATGAATCATCTCCTCCAAAAGAAGCTATGGATATTGAGAAATCTGTTAAGACTCATGAAGGTATACCTCAGACTTCTAAAGAAAACTCTCTTGATGGAGATCAGAGAGTTGAAGAAAATATTGAGAAGGAAGCTCAGAATGTTGATGAAGAAACTTAGGAAGTGGTTGAGCTCTTGGCTTCCAACATGAGTAGGGAAGAGCCTGCTCAGGATGAGCCTATGGAGTTCTCAACTGGCTTTGACCTCAATATTGAAGACTTCAACTCTGACTTCAACAATGAAGTGTTTCAAGACAGTCAGAAAATCACTCAACATGCTCAAGAAACAGTTGAACCAGAAGTTTAGAAGGTTGAAGTATCTGCTGCCGAACCAGGAGTTCAGAATGTGCAAGTAACTAAAACTATTCAAACTAATGAAGCTGTTGAAGTTGTGGAAAATGCTCCAACTGCTCAAGAAGCTCAAACAGTTGATCAGAATGCTCAAGGTGCTGAGCAGAATCAATTCTTTGCTGATCAAAACATTGATCAAAATGCTTCTAATGAACCTGTTATGTCAGTAGATCCAGTGCCTTTAGCCTCAGGATCTTTGCCTTATGAAGAAGTTCAGCTTATGGCTCAGATAACTCAGAATGTTAACATCTTTTCATCTACCATGGGATCTATTGTTGGTCAAGCAACTTCTTGGTCTCTGATCTTCTCACTCCTAACACTATTCCCTCTAATACTCCACCACCACCACCAATGAAAACCACAAACAAACTTTCCAACATATCTGCCTTATTTGATTCTGTTAACACCTTTGTGACTGCTAACAAAAAGAAAGTTGAAGCCTCTGGTGCTGCTGCACCTGCTAAGCCTTCAAGAGCTGAGAAGATAGCTTCTAGAGCACTCAGGGTTTCCACCAAAACCCACAAAATTGCTTGTGTATTGGTTGATTGGACTGTCAAGGTGCATGCCCCTGGATTGGCTAGTCCACCTCCAGTCTTTGAGGATCCTACAGTTTTTGATTCAGAACCTTCTTCTGATTCTAGGGACTCTACTCCATGAATCTTTTCTGAATATTCCTCCTTATCATTTTTACAGATGACTAAATGGGGAGAAGCTTTAGGATTTAAGTCTTAAGTTTTTCTTAGTTTTAGGCCCTAAGTAGGTCTAAGTGATCAATAGTTATTGGAGAATGAATGGACTTTGATTAATTCTTTGGTATTTAACTTGTGCTCTTGAGTATTTTACTAAGACAGGAACAAAGTTTAAATCATTCCAAGATTCAAAGAATCAAAGGACATTTGAATTCATGATCTAACACTGAGGTCAGAAAGTTAGATCAGAATGTTGCTTAGAGATCATAATGTTCACACAAAGATCAGAAGGTTGCTTCTATACAAACCCAGAATCTCAAGAACATTGATCAAGGTCATGCAAGGCACATGTAACATGAATAAATGTCAAGGAAGGTACTTCTGCATGGATCAATCAAGCAATAAAGGCATATACAAGGATTATGTCAAAAAGGATACTCAATGTTCATTTAAGACTATGAACATTGAAGTACTAGGAATATTCCAAAGGAGAATATCATCCTAGAGGTTATATTCACTGCTCTTCATTGTTGTTTCACTATTAGGATTAGATTACATCAAATGGTAGTCTTACAAATCATCCTAAGTGAAACAAAAGGAACATTCTGATGATCAGAATGTTCAGCTCTACACATGCTTACTTTATGAACAGTACACTAGGTGAAAAGCAAAAGCAAAACAAATCTGTCCTGATCAATCAGAGATAGACACGCATGGGAGTTGGTACAGTACAAGGACCACACAATCCCTCAAAGCATGGGCATGAAGATGCATAATCCACTTTATCTCTCCTGCACCAATCCCTAGGCAAATCTGGAAAAGTAACTTTCTGATGTATGAGGAAAAGCCCATACTTTGGTTATTGCCCAGAAATTCATATGAAAAGAATATGACACGCTCAGAAATTCATGTGTTCATTCATACATGATGAACCCAGATGAAGATCATGGTGAACCCAGATGAAGATCATCAAGAACGCAACAACATTCTGAAGTTCATCTTTTGATCAGAATGTTCACCCAGATTTTCAAGTAAAAGCTTATGGGACCCAGGACACATGGCATAACACCATTGGACACCCTACAACGGCTATATGAGCCCAAAGACTCTATAAATAGAGATCAAAGGCGCAACATTATTTGTACCATTGCAAAGCATACTAGAAAACAACTTGATTTTGTTTGAAGCTTTTGCAATTGAAATTGATCATCACTGAAGGCTCTTCTTACCTTCTTGTAGTGTAAATCAATACTCTTTGTTATCTCTTTCATAGATAACTTCTTCTTTTTCCCCCTCTTCTGTTTGATTCTCAAACATTCAAATCTCTTACAAATTGTAACAAAGTCTCATCTAGCTTTAGGGGTACTAAAGTGTTAGTTTGAGCAAAGGTTGTAAAAGTCTAAGTGGTTAACTTAGCAAGAAGGTCCAAGCCTGCTGAGGCTTATAGAATACAGAGTTGTAATTGTTCAGGGGCTTAAATATGTAAATCGTCCCTGTAAGTTTGCGTGTTTTTGCTTTTCGTCCCTGTATCTTTTTTTGTTCTAAAACAAACCCTGTAAGTTACAAACGTTTTGATTTTCGTCCCTCCCGTCATCATCTGTTACAAAAACGCTGATGTGTCTAACGGTGGCTGACGTGGCGTTGTTTGACGTGGCAAAACAAGCTTATGTGTCCTTCCATGCAAGATTACAGGGACCAAAATCAAAAACGAAAAATTACAGAAGGACGAAATTAAAAATCACTAAGTTACAAAATTTGAAATTAAAAACCTTTCTATCTTCTTCATCTCTCTCTATGTCTTCTTCCTCTCTCTTTCATATTCTTCTTACATGAACCTGTAACATTATTTCCTTGCATTCCATTGTGGTAACCCATTTTATTTCATCTGCGGACAACAACAAGACAACATTGGAACTAAAGTGACACTTCCAGCAGTGATACTTTCACAAAAAAAAAAACTTGAATAACAAAACCAAAATTTGTGCATTGAAAACTAGTTAGGTTTTCAAAGCCAACTTATCACCTTTTTCTAAATTTTCTCCCATAAACATGTACTCATTCATGTGACGTAGGACAAAAAAGGGGACAAGTTTTGGCCTCAAAATGATAAAGTATATATTTGGTGAATGGAGAGATACAAAGTCAGGAGAAGTTACAAATGGTTTCTTTATAATTTCACAGTGAAGAGAGTCTGAGCAGAAGAAGAATAATAATACGGATGATAGAGGAAGAAGATGGAAACATCAAGGATTTTTAATTTCAAATTTGTAACTTAGTTATTTTTAATTTCGTCCCTATGTAATTTTTGGTTTTTGATTTTGGTCCCTGTAATCTTGCATGGAATGACACATAAGCTTGTTTTGCCACGTCAAACAACGCCACGTCAGCCACCGTTAGACACATCAGCGTTTTTGTAACAGATGCTGACGGGGGGGACGAAAATCAAAACGTTTGTAACTTACAGGGTTTGTTTTAGAACAAAAAAAGATACAGGGACGAAAAGCAAAAACACGCGAACTTACAGGGATGATTTACATATTTAAGCCTTGTTCAGGTGAACAAAGATTGTAAGGTGCAGAATTTGAAAGGTTATCTCAAGCATCATAATGGAAACTCTCACAAGATTGTGAGGAGTGGACTAGCCCACATTGGGTGAACCAGTGTGTTCTTTCTCTCTTCCCTATACTCTTTAATTTCAGTATACACAAACACACACCAGCACATTTACTTTGTCAATCAGTTTTTGTGTACGAACTTCAGAACGTTCTGAAGTCAGAAAGTTAACTTAGCCATTCCAAGTAAACAACTTAAGAATCACTTTTAAGTTTCAGGATAATTTTTAAAGGGTCACAATTCAAACCCCCTTTCCTTGTGACTATTTTATCTACTTCAAGTTGTAGGTTCAACTCCTGTTGTCGATGTTACGACCTATTTATTGGGTGATATGTAAGTATATTTATAAGCGTTTTTTGAGTCTTAAGGTGTTTCCTAACTTGATGAACACAAAACTCAATTAATGTGAACTTTTTTTAAAAAATAATAATAAACTAGAATTTCAAATTGCTTAATGCGTGGCCCATGCAGGCATAAGCTCAAAAATTAAGTGGTAATCCCCTGCTTTGGTTTTGAATATGAAGATAAAATACAACTTTTGGAGCTTAAATTCTATTGTTTTACACACAAAGCACTACTTTTGAAGGTTAAGTCTTCGATTGCGAGTTTTGTGGTAAAGGAATGGAAGGACTTTGGATAAATGATAGGGACAAGCAGAAGAAGTTGAGGGTTTTAATAATATTTCTTGAAAATTGCAAATTCTTCATAATACAAAATTTTTTTGATTTGGAAAAACTCGAAAATTGTGTTAGACGAGGGTTTATATGAATTCTTCAAATTAAATTTACGTTGTTGTAATATTATTAAAATCAAAATTTAAAATATATTACTTTTTTTTCTCTCTGACCTAAACGCTCCAAATCTAACCCACCACCTTTAGACTTTAGAGCTTCGGTTCATCTCCTCCAAAATCCAAACCAAGATTGTCATGATGTAGACTCTTTGTTGTTGGTGGTGGTGCGTGCGTGGGTTTGACGGCAGCGCCACCCCAAACCCCTTTTGGGGTTGTTAGGATTCCAGTGCCACCGTCCCCGCGATTTGGTGGCTGCTACGGTTTCCTGTATTTATGTTTCGAGCTTTTCTCGTTCGTAGTCTGCTTGTTACTCGCCGATCAGAGACCACCGTGAAGCTTGATCAGGGTTTTGTGGTGGTCCTCTGGGTCGTTCAACACCAGCAACACCTCCTTGGTGTTGTTTCCGTGTTTGTGGTTTCTCTAAAACCCATGAGGGTATGTCCGTTTTCTTGAACAGACTCACTGATTTATAGGTGGGTTCGTTGGGTATTGTTTGTTTTATGGTTATGCTGCAAAACCTTGTTGTCGTCGTGCTGGTTCTGTTTTATCTCAGACCTGGTTTACTTCACGCATGGTTCAAAGGCTCGAAAGAGTTGTTACTGCCTATGTGATTTGTTGCAGGGACTTGGTTTGTGAATCTATCTGTGTTGACGGTTGCTTTATACACCATACATCAAAAGATAGTTTGATTTTACTCAGGCCTATCTTGTCTTTTGGTAATGTCTTAAATCCGTGTAAATCCTCCTTGATTGAATTCGGACTTACTGGTTGTTGGTACCAAGGTCCAAGTTTTGGTGTGTGTTGACTCAATTTGGGGTCGCGGCGCTGCGTTCAAATGGATGGTTTTGGCCCGAAAGGGCATTGAAGGCTTGTTGTTTTTTTACAAGGAGCAGATGGATCTTGGATCGCCTCTGTGTTGGCAGACGATTCATACGCCAGGAGAAACCCTCATCAGTCTATTTGATGTTGGAATGTTTAGCTCGAAATAGACGTTATGCTTGTTGTTGTTGCATACAGTTGTTGGTTCTTGTATTCGTTATGTGTTGACGGTTGGTCCATACGCCGTACTTTAGGCATCCACTAATGTTGTTTTCATTTTTTCGTATCACCTGTTTAGGTAGATTTACACTTTGTGTGGATTACTAGGTTAGGTTTATGTCTCGCCAGTTTTTTTTTTTTTATTTCTTTTTCCTTTTTTTTAATAATATATGTGAGCACCTGGCAAGGACTAAAATTTGGACTGTCTTCTATTCCTTTTTTATGTCATTGTGCCATTGGCTCATAAAAAAATTATTAATTATAAGTATTAATTTATCATTTTTTTAAGGCTTAAATAGGTTTTTCGTCCCTGTAAATATAGGTCATTTGAATTTTCGTCCATGAAGTTACTAATCCTTCCATTTTGTCATTGCAAATATGAATCATTTGAAAAATGGTCCTAATTACATATGATTAGTAACTTCATGGACGAAAATTCAAATGACCTATATTTGCAGGGACGAAAGACCTATTTAAGTCAACCACCTCGCCCAATCATCACTTGCCACATGGTCACCACGTCGCTAATGACAACCCACCACAGCAAAAAAAACCTAATTAGGATCAAAAGTCAAATAATTAAATTTTGCAGTAGCAGATTGGAAGAATTAGTAACTTCAGAAACGAAAATTCAAATAACTTATATTTACATAGACAAAAGACTTATTTAAACCTTTTTTTAAACATAAAAAATGCTCTTTCAAACATGTGAAAGATTTTTTAATTTTTCCGATATTTTCCACCCAAAATCCTCCGTCCTCTCTAAATTATCGAAGAAAACCTAAAAGTCCGAGTATACAAATACTTCATTAACCACTTAAAGTATCTTGTTAACTGTGTAGAATACTTCATTAACCATTTAGTCGTGTTTGAAAACTAACAAAACCACAGTGAGATTTGCGTTGAACGTGTGGTAGCGATCACTCACCGCACAAACAAACACTTGAAATACTTAATTAACCATATAGAACGAATTTTGCAAAAGAAACACAATACAGTTCCAATATCACCTCTACTCTTTGATTGTACTCAATAAAATGTAGTTGATTGTTGTAAAGCATTGATGACAAATAAGCGATATAGAAAGAATAGCTATAGAACAACATTGTTTTTTAGAGGGACCTGTTAAACTTTAGATAACTACAAAATAACATAAAAAATATTTTTCATTAACATTACAAGGGTAAATAGATGATAAAAAAATGTTAATTTAACTTATCAAAAGAGATTATAAGTCAATAAAATAAATTATTAGTTTATGATAAAACAATAGTTATCAAACAAATCCTTTAAATCGTATGAATTTATAAATTATAAACAATCAAGTGAAAGTTGGTTTATTGTATGGCTTAATTGCAGTTTTAACCCCTAACTTTTACAAAGTTGCGATTTTGGCTTCCTAAAAAAAACTACAAAATGGATCCCTAAGTTTTGCATCTGTGGCAGTTTTGGTCCCCAATGCCAATTTTGATTTGGTCTACGCTGACGTGGCACCCTAAGCGAGATGCCACGTATTATTTTTTATATTTTGTTTTTATCTTAGGGGGCTAAAACTGCTACATATGCAAATCTTAGGGGTCGTTTTATAGTTTTTTTCTTAGGGGTCAAAAATCGTAACTTTGTGAAAATTAAGAGGTTAAAATTACAATTAAGCATTATTGTATTTGTAAAAAATGGAGGCTAACAAACAACACTCTTGTGTTAACTTTTTTTAATGAATTCCTCGGAAGACTTGGTATATATTAGAAACGATTCTTGTGTATAGTGGTGAAATTTAGATACTTTTCTCTCAATAAAAAATGGCTGTTAGATTTAGAAAAATTGTGAATTCAAATCACGTGACGTGAGTCCAAGAAGAAAATGCATATAAGGCCAAACATGTATAACTCCACATCACACTTCTCTATGTCACATCACATGCAAGTCGCAATCCCAATGGTCTGTACATAAGACACAAATGAGCTGCATTCAAAATTCAAATCTCAAAATCAAAAAACATACAAAGGAGGGAAACCGTTAAATACTTCCAAACCAAAGCGCGGTAAAAACCAAAATATGAATATACAAATTCTTTAGATTAACTTCTAGGGTTAATCATGTTTTTGGTCTTTATAAAATAGGAAACTTTTAAGTTTTACTTAATTTTAATAGCTTTTTTAGTCTCTATAAAAAAAAATTACTTATAATTTTAGTCCCTGCTAAAACAAAGTTTGTTTAATTATCCTTAAACTCTTAAATTTTTGAATGATTTTTTTGATACAAGTTTAGAACATTATGAAAGGTTCATTTTCTAAAATTTAGAATTTTTTAATATGAAACTAATTAAATATAAATTTTTTAAAACGACCAAAATTAAAGATAAAAAGTGATAAAATCTTGATGTAGAAATCAAATTTTACGATAATTTTTTGTGAGGAACTTTTAGTAATGTACTAAACATGTCTGCAAAAAATTATTCAAAACCTTAAGAGTTTAAGTATAAATTAAACAAATTTGAATTGAGTAGGGAATAATACTCAGTGCAGAAAAAAATTAGGGACTAAAAGAACTATTAAAATTCAGTAAGGACTAAACTTGAAAGGTCTCAATTTTATAGGGACTAAAAACATATTTAACCCTAACTTCTATTCACTCATGATTAAAAAAATAGTTATGCATGGACAACACGTATCCAATAAAATTAAAATATTATATACTTTAAAAAAATTAGACAAGATGATAAAAGATCTCTTCATTTTAACTAGGAGTTTTTTATTCAAATTTAATTTTGAGAATACAATTGTGATATCCGGTAAAAAAAATTGTGTAGTAGGTTTTTGGAGAGTAATAAGATTTTAACAACAAAAAATTGTTAGTTTTATTTTCTTCTTTTTTTTAAGAACAAAAGCAATAGAAAAGGAGATAAAGAAAGTAAAAACATAAAAAGAGTATGAGAGAATTGTTATAAAGGTTGTCAACTCTTTGTTGTTCAATTTTTTTTTCTAAGTTAGTATACAAAATTTCTGCTGTGATTTAACTAAATGTATATGTAAAATAGTTTTATATCGTGTCATTGTATATAAAATTTTTTGGTAGAAGTCACTATATACAAATAAAATCAAATATTTACTATATTCAAGAAAATGTTTTGTAATTAGTTTTTTGGGGAGTAAATTAGTTTACTCTTTTTTTTTTTTTTACCAAATACTCATTCTTGTGAAAATAGCTAAATTCATGATATGACGTATTATAAATGTGAATATTTTTCTTATTTGAAAATCAAACATTACATTATATGAGTTAATCTCATTCCGTTATGTTCAACTTTCATTGAACTCATTCCGCTTAATTCAATTTACTATTTACTCTATAAATATAATAAAATATCTGTAAGAGACTATATTTGTAAAGAACAATTGTCACACAATAAATATCATTGTTTTGTCCTTAAAAAGAAAAAATATCATTGTTTTGTGTGTCTTACTCCTAACTTTTTTCTTTTTTTTTAAGATTTCACACAGCTCCTGACTTATTTACTGGTAAATTATTTCATTTAAATTTATGTTGAACACTTATTATATCTGTGCATGGTCAAAAACATACTATTTTTTAGTCAAGTTGTAAAAGCATGTTCTTTTTTTTTTTTAGCAAATAAAAGCATATTCTTATCTGTTGTATATATGTTGAGCATTTTTTATTTAACGGTTAAATATGTTTTTAGTCCTTACATTTTGCGTCCCTTTGAAAAATAGTCTTCATATTTTATCTCTGTTATCAAAATTAGTCCCTTATGTTAATTCTCTAACGGAATGATGAAACAGTTAGTGGGTCTACATTTTGCGTGATTTTAAAAAATAGTCATTGTATTTCAATAAATATTTTTTAAAGCCCAAAAATAACAAGAACTATTCTTTATGAAACCACTTTATGAAACCGTCGTGAATTATTCTGATCGGCTAATTAATATATTATCCGACCATACCTTCCGTGAAAAATTGAAAATTAAATTAAAGTGTCCTCTATGTTTGCTAAAACACAACATTCGTATTATGGAATGTTCGAGAAGGTTTCTTCGTTGTGTATGGCATTGCTGAAAAAGGGAAATTATAAATATTGTGAAAAACTACTTCCTAAAACCTTCGCGAATTATTCTAACTAGCCAATCAATACATTGACCAACCATATTTTCCGTAACACTCGAAAATTAAAGTGTTATCTATACTATTTTTCATTAAAAAAAATCTATACTATTTTTCATTCTACTTAAACAACACATCAACATTATGAAAATTTTGAAAAGGTTTCTTCGCGGTATATAACAATGTTGAAAAAGGGAAATTATAAATGTTGCGAGAAGTCACTTACCAAAATCCTCACGAATTGTTATGTTTGGTTAGTGTCAATACATTGATTGACCATATTTTTCGTGAAAATCGAAAATTAAAGCGTCATTTCTATTTACTAATTAACCAAAGAAACACATCAGTATCATGAAATTTCAAAAAGGTGTCTTCGCGGTACAATTTTTTAAGGAAGTCCGCGATACATATCAATGTTGAAAAAAGAGAAATGGTAAATATTATAAAAAAGCTACTTCCTCAAATCTTCGTGAAATATTCTGACTGGCTAGTGCCAATACATTAACCAACCACTTTTTTTCTTACAAAATACATTGAACGACCATGTTCTCCGCACAAAATGAATTTTAAAGCGTTCTCTCTATTTATTAAAGCAAAATATTATGATGAAATTTTTTAGAAGGTTTCTTCACATGTATAGCAATGTTGTTAATCAAATCATCACCTTTAGATATTGGATTTGACGAAAATAAAATTCAACCTTCTCATAAGTCACAATCATAAATTCAAAATAATAACTTTTAAATTAGATCGAAATAGCAAAAGAAAACGAGTTTAACTACCATCCATCAACATTTTACGCATATATATAATAATGTGACAACAAATCATTTAATTTACGTGTAAAATAACCGTACAACATATAATTACTCTTTTAAAAAAAAGTATATTAATTAAATTCAAAGAAAAAATGAAAAGAAAAAGAGAAAACTTTGAAAAAAAAAAAACACTTAAATGTCATTTTCTTGTGGACCCCACCATAGAAAGGATAGCGGTGGAATTTGTACAAAAGAATTTTCCAAAACAATTCAAAAAACGCTTCAAAATTGAAACGCATCATAAAAACTTAATTTCATATTCAAACATTGCTCCATACTTTTCTCTTTCTTCTTCACTTCATAGTTTCTACTTCAATTCTTCATTCCTAATCATAAAGGTACAATCTTTTTTAATTTCATTATTCTTATGCAATAGGGTTTTGTATTATTTTTAATTTTCTGTTATTTCTTTTATTATTAACAAAAAATCTTCTTTTTTTTTTTTCATTTTTCGTTTAATAGATTAAGATTTAAATTAGGGTTTATAAGGGTTTTCAGGTAGTGAAGTTTTTTTATTCAGTTTTGAGTTTTTTGAGCTGACCCATTTTCAAAATTAGTCTTGAATTTTGATTTTGTTAAAGAAAGTTTTGAACTTTTTGATTTAAATTAGTTTTTTTTTTGTATTTAATTGGGAAATGTGAAATTTTGAACTGACCCATTTTTAGATTGGTAGTTTTTTTGGATTTTGTTATGTAAAGTTTTGATTTTTAGGTGAAAACAGCTGAAGAATGAAACAGGGTTGTGAAGTTTTGTTTTATTGAAATGTGAAATGTGAAAAATTTGAACAGACCCATTTGCAATTTACGTGGTTTTGTTAATTTTTGTTTTGAAAAGATTTGATTTTTAGTTGAAAATAGCTGAATAATCAAATGTGGCTGTAAATTTATGACTTTATAGATTTATTTATTTTTGAAATGTGGTTGATTTTTTGTGTTTGTTTGTTCATGATTCTTTGTATTTATTTGATTTTATTGTTTTTTATTTTGAAAAGATTTGAACTTTAGGTGAAATTAGCTGAAGAATGAATGGGGATATGAATTTTGTTTTATAGAATTTTTGATATGGAATGTGGTTGATATTTTGTGTGTTTGTTCATGATTCTTTGTATTTAATTTTGTTGTGTTGTTACTTATGGTGTTTTTTCTTGTTTAGTTCAACAATGGGAAGGAATTTAAGTCCTGTGTTACGAAGAGAGCTTGAAAATCTCGACAAAGACGCGGATAGTCGCAAATCTGCGATGAGAGCATTAAAATCTTATGTGAAAGATTTGGATTTTAGGGCAATTCCTATGTTTCTTGCTCAAGTTTCTGAGACCAAGGAAACCGGTACTGTGTCTGGAGAATTCACAATTTCGCTGTATGAAGTTCTTGCTAGGGTCCATGGTGTCAAAATTGTTCCACTGATTGACAGTATCATGCAATCCATAATTCAGACTTTAGCTTCGAGTGCAGGGTCTTTCCCTCTTCAACAAGCTTGTTCGAGGGTAGTTCCAGCTGTCGCTAGATATGGAATTGATCCAACGATGCCGGAGGATAACAAGAAACATATAATTCATTCTATTTGTAAGCCTCTATCTGATTCGCTCACAAGTTCTCTGGATAGTTTGAGTTGCGGTGCCGCGCTTTGCTTGAAGGCTCTTGTTGATTCAGATAATTGGCGGTTTGCTTCTGATGAAATGGTTAATAGGGTTTGCCAAAATGTTGCTGTGGCGTTAGAAGGAAAGTCTACTCAGACTAATTTGCATATGGGGTTGGTTATGTCATTAGCCAAGCATAACTCTTTGATCGTTGAAGCATACGCTCGACTGCTCATACAATCTGGGCTGCGCATGTTAAATGTCAGTGGAGAGTCTATGGATGGTAATTCTCAGAAGCGGTTCGCAGCTATTCAAATGGTGAACTACCTGATGAAGTGTTTAGATCCAAGGAGTATTTTCTCGGAGGTCGAACAAGTAATTGAGGAGATGGAGCAGTGCCAGTCCGATAAAATGGCGTTCATCAAAGGCGCTGCACTTGAAGCATTGCAAACAGCTAAGAAAGTTGCAAACGACAAAAAATTGAGAGGCATGAAGAGTCCTGCTTCGGTGACGGGTTCCAATTTTAGCAGGAGAGATTTTATGGATGGAGATAGTTCTTCAGGTGATGGAGACCGTACTCCCACTTCTAATTCACCAGAGTCACGTACGCTCGACTACTTCCCTGGATATGGATCCCTGGCCGAGTCTCCTATTTCAACATGTCAGTCTATTCATAATTTGAACTATTCACGTAGGAGTGTCAATAGGAAGCTTTGGAGCCTTGAAAATGGAGGGGTTGATGTGTCTCTCAAGGACGGTCTGTTCTCAAGTGCAGAGGAGAGAAATGGTATGGATCACACGTTTCTGAATGGTGGAGATTTAACTGAGGAGTTTGCTTTCATCCCCAGAAGTCCTAGACATGGAATATCCAAAAGTACCAACACAAGTCCTCTTGTAAGTGTCTCAAATTCTTGTTGCCCTATTCGACATTTGATTTATGTTATCTGCTAATGAATTGTTTATGCATAATCACTATTGTACATACTTGTTTTGCTATTAATTCTCGATCTCTTATTGTAGTACTTTTTATTTAAGTTCAATGACAATAAAAAAAGAACCATCAATTCATGTAATAATTATGCACTATTTCACTTTAAATTTTAATTATAGATTACATTTACTTATCATAATGTTTTTATGCACAAGCTTTTCATGAGCATAAATCAGTTCTGATTTTGAATTAGTGTTCCTTTTTGTTTATTGAAACTTGATGATTTCATAAGCTTACGTATCCTTTCATGTGCTCAGAGATCACACACTGGGGTCAATGTTGACAGCATTCAGATTTTTGACACTCCAAAGAGGCTCATTCGCTCTCTTCAAGACTCAACCGATGAGAGTTCAGGTTGTTCTGAAAAACCAATTCGAAGGTACAGGAGTCTATCATCAGGCAATATTGATTGGAGTCCATCAGCTTATTCTAAATACGACCAGAATGGTATTGCAAATCATGTCAAGTATGACAGCAAAGAAAACGAAAGCTCTTGCGGTGACGTGCAGTATCAAGGAGGATCAGAATCAGTCTCATCAACCGACGACCTTCCTGCTGATGCTGATAACCAGAGGCCTTCTGAAGAGGTTCGTGAAAGTAGAAAAGATCCACAAATTGTTTGCGCTGAAAAGCCACTTCAAAAGACCAAGCGCAGATTTGTTTGCGGACTCTCTTTCGTCATTCTTGCAATGGCCACACCTTTAATTTGGCTCAACAGTCAAGAAGAAGCACATTTCCTTGTTCCTACATAGTGTTTTTTCATTCTAGTGTACAATCTGAGAATCAAGAGAGTTATGGATAGAGTTTAATGAGAGTAGTTGGTTAATTCCAACTAAATGTTGGGAAAGTTTAGTGTAGAAGTAGAAGAACTGTACAATTTAGCACCTTTAATGTGCTTTTATTTTTCTTTGCAAGAGTCTGTAATAACTTTTGGCTGAATTCTACCTTATGCTGGTGTCGAATCCCAAATGCTGTGTTTGGAATTAGATGAATCATTTCTTTATGTTCAGCTAAATTTAAAATAGGGAAAAATATGACGAATGGATTTCGGTACGTTTATAGTTTCGTTTAATATCTGAAATTATCTGAGTTTTTAGAATTTGTATTTCAATGTTAAGTGCATATTTGGATTCACCGTGAGTTTGGCATAATCAAGGTGTTACCGCGACTTTGGGAAACCCACATTGTAGTGGTCTCTAATTACCAAACATGAAAGAACTAGCATGCTTGTGAAAATTTTAAGAGTTTAAATTACGTACGCTATTAACGTAAAAACATCTTACACATGCATCTAATCATGTTTTATCATAAATATATTTTGGAAACAAAAATAAAAGAATGTAGCATAATAATTGGCTATGACTAAATGAATGTGTAAAACTTTTTTATACAAATAAAATCCAAAAGCTAATGTGTTCATGAGTTAAACTTTCGATACTTTTGAACACGCTGTTCAATTAATTTACTCAAGAAAATTGCAAAACAAGCCTGATATTATATATTTGGATTGTGTAGATAAGCTCCTCCTTTCCATACATCTTGTGGACTTAATACTATTGGTTGTAGGACAGCAGCTTGACCAACACATATGTAAGCATACTTGCTGTAACTTTCAATTCCTGATGAGCCTGGACTGAACAGGTATGTTTCATCAAATCCATTTCTTCCAACTAATACTGAGTTTCTTCTACCCTGATTAAAAACAAAAAAACAAAATCATTGGATGTGATCACCAAATAATAGCAACATAAAACGAGTAAATAGTCATTTTAGTCCCTAGATGTGTGAGACAGTGTCATTACTCATTTTATTCTCTTGATTCATCAAAATTACAAAACATCGCTGAGTATATGTTCTATTAATAATAGCAAAACTAAACGAGTAACTAGTCATTTTAGACCCTAGATGCGTGAGTGCCGTTATATTCCCTTGACTATTTTAATCATATGTTAATGTTATAAGTGCTTAATTAAGCTGTTTATTCATAAATGGCCTAAGTGTATGTGCAAGTGTATCATTAAATCTATCGTTGAGGGTGACGATTACATACCCTGTCAATCAGTGTAAAGCTTCGAGGCGCATTCATGTATACAAGACTTATTCTCTCTTTTAACTGTTTGTAGGTATCCATTTCCTCACCACTCATATCTTCACTATCTTCTGCTTCATTGTCCTGATTATTTGTTCCCCAACTTGGCAAAAATTGCTTAACAGATGATTTCCATATTTTTCCGAATCCTTTCTCTTCGCTCGAATTCGGAGGACTCAAAATAAACTCCGATTCAAAAGGCGGTCGGCTATAGTAATTTGATCTCTCTAATCCTATTGCATAAGTTGCTTCTGGTGTGCTTACTGTCAAATGACTCAAGATGGAACCTGTCATTTGAAGAGGGAAAGAGTTTGAGTTTGAGATTTCAACCTCTGAGCCTAATCCATCTTCTTCCAATGTCACAATGTATTTTAATCCAATCTTGTCATATGGTCCTTTGTTTATTAATACTACCTGCATAAGATAGATATCTTCAAGGTATCAAAATATATAATTATCAATAAAAAAATTGTGAGAAAAATCATAAGGTGTTAGATTAGAAGTTTTCCTTTTGTAACCTCAAAAGACAGAGTTCAAATATCGTTCGAGACACTTCTAAAATAACCATTAATACAACTTTAATTATTAATAATAATAACCATTTTTTTGGTGGTGGTCGAGGTTTGAACCCCAGACCTTGCATATATCATGCATTGTCCCTACCAACTGAGCTAAACTCACGAGCACTAATAATAATAACCATTAAACAGACCTGAATAGATTCCTCAGAATTGCCTTTAATATTATGCAAAACCCAATTACTAGGAGACCATGAAACTTCATCATCATTTTCATCATGAGTTTGGAAATTGAAGTTTAAAGAAACACCTCCTTGAATAACAGCATCACCAAATTCTCCTTCAGACACTGCAGTATTAAGCAACTCAACTTTTCCACCGTGCCACATAGGTGCCTTATAGGAAGTAATCAATCCACTTGGCAGCAACATGGTAGCAATGCTTCCATTTTTCAATTCCATTTTGGCCATACAACTTCCACCAACTTCTTCAAATGTGACTCCATGTCCATTGAATTCTTGTTCTAAGTAGTCATAGTTGATTGGTTGGTAAGGTACTGAAGCCACTTTTGGGAGATGAAACTCTCTCTTGTATTGGTTATGTTGAATATAGCTAGGAAATGGTAAAGAAATATGTGATGGTGGTGTGTTTCTAGTAGATTTTGGAATGAAGATATTGGAGCAAAAAAGTGAAGTTGAAGCCATGTTTATGCTTCATAAATAAGTCAGGTATTGTTTCATGGATTAAGGAGGAAATTTTTTTTGTTCCTCTAGTTGGTTTTCTTGCTTGAAATTGATTCATGAGTAGATAAGGTTTTTGATGTTTTTTTTTTCACATTACTATTTAGCATCTCTAATATTTCAAGATATTATTCTAATTTTTGTCTTTTTCTATGAACTTTTGTATCTTTTTTTTTTTTTTTTGTAACATACAACCATGTATTTTTTTTATTTTCTTAAAAAATTGAGTTGTAAGTTAAAAAGATAATGAAATCTTAGTTTAGTTATGACAATAATAATTAACTGATAAAAAAAATCAACTAAAAATTTTCTCTACTTCTGACCAAAATTATTTCAAGGAAAAGTCGATCTGGTCCTCTGCTTCATACATTATTTCAAAGTTCAAACTTACATTGTAACATCTTTTATCCAATTATGTCGATTTTGTTGTTTCATTTTTATATTATGTCAAAATATATTTAATCAATAAATTAGATGATTATTTATTATGACTGATCTCAATAAGTAGTTTTATATCAAATCAATATATTGGTCAATCTAATGCAATTGTTTTAACATCAAATAAATTTTATTCAGTAAACTATCCTTTAATAAAAACTTGTTCTATAATGAAGATGAGATTAAATAACAAAGAATAAACATGAGATAAAATTAACTAGCTTCTGCTTACATTTTAGATCATCAAACATGAACTTTACTGTTTATATTCAAAATCATAGTACTCAACTAAGCTCAACAAAATTCCCAAACAACTGTATACATAGCAACAAAAGAAAATCCAAATGATAGTGTAGAACTGAACACCACTCAAAAAGAGGAAAGAAAATAAATTTACAGACTAAGATCTATTTAAATTCAAGATTCAAAATTTCTTAAGGAGGTTTGTGGGACATGAGTAAGACAGCAATCAACTAGTCTTCATCCATGCCAGGAGCAGGTTGGTCTCTCCTTGGGCCACCAGCAGGTTTTGACATAATAATCTGAAAGTATCAAAAAATACAATCTCCATAAATATATGCAAAGAAAAATAGATGACAATCTTGCACCCTTAATATAAGCTGAATGTATTTGCAAAAGATGTCGGATATAATCGTAGAATAGTGATTTTGGAACAAGTTATTTACTGCTTTTTAAGTTTGATCTTACGACAAAAGTACTTGCAGAAGTGTTTGAGAACTTATAAAAATCACTTATAACATCTTAAGAAGAAGGGCTTTAAAGGTGGCAATCAGGAGTTGTCAATGAATAATTACCTGATCGACTCGTAGTACGGTGCATGCAGCATCAGTAGCATATTTAAGAGCAAATAACCTGAGCAGAAAAGACGATGTTATGAAACAAGTATTCCATATTGTAAGTCTAATTCAACATAGAAAAATAATCAGAAATTTATTTAAAGAAATCTACTTTCATTATTTGCTCGAAAATCTATTTATATAAAACATGCATTAAAAAATAGCTTACTTAGTCACATGTAGATCCCAGACCCTCATGGTCGAGACATCCTTACAAAGACCTGGTTCCAAATCAATGCCAACTTTGGTATTTCCATTAGCATGTTCTGCATAAAGAGAAGATATGACCTCCATTGCATTTAGCCCGGCATTCTCGGCCAAAGTTCTTGGAATCATCTCAAAGCTTTCAGCAAATTTCGCTATAGCATACTGATCCAATCTGTAGAACCATCAAAAAAGTTTATTAAATAAACAAAAATAATGGCCTAAAGCAGAGATACAGTGCCTAATTCCAAAGTAATAATCTGTAAGATAAAGTTCTGCTTAAAAATTCTAAGATGAAGCTTGGAAATACTTTAGAGAGAAAATATATTGATACAACCCTATAAACTGCATTGAACCACAAATAACCAATCATGATAATAAACAGCGAGACATACTCTATGAAGCCCCTGATACAAACACAGACACCAGGTACGACAATGCACTGACACGTAGACACCTTAATAATTTAAGAAAGGGTCTTGTTAACGAGTGCCCCCAGGGCACTCTTTAAGCATTCCAAATTAGGAAATTATTTATTAAAAAAGTCAATTAGTTCAATTTCCAAAGCATTGGATACACAACTTTTCATAAAAAAGTTACTACTTTAGACCTTAAAGAGTGCCCCGGGGGCACTCGTTAACATTTCCCTTAAAGAAAATGTAAGTGATTGAATGTCAATCACCGAAACTTTCAATGTGAAGTGTCGACCCTACATAGGGCATACTTAAATTATATCCCGATAGGTATTTATGCCAATGTCTCATACTCGGATGGAGATGTGTAGCATATATTCAGAAACAATACAGCATAACCATATGCAACTAGTAATCACATTACATTCCCCAAATAATGAATGAGAGATGAATGTGTGTATTCCCACATTGAAAACACGTCTTTTTTAGGAAAAACTTAAGCAAAATGCAACGTACCCTGTTTCCTTGAAGGAAAAGTCTTTCACCCTTTTAGCCAATTCAATTTCAGTTGCAGCAGCTCCAGGTACAATGCGGCTATCCCTGCACATGGCCTGAAAAATAATTAAACAGAAGATTAATCTACAATTAATATTACAATTAGCAACAATTATTGAGAGAAAAATGCATTTTGGAAGTGTAGTTCAAACCGATTAATATAAATTCTTCGGTTTACAGAGGCAAAAGTAACTAACTTCACAGTCATTAAGAAATTTAGTTAATTATAATTAACCCTCTTGATCTCATTAAAAATATAAGTGTATTCTCAAACTTGTTCCATGAGAATAAAAGAGTCATTGAAAACTAAACTAATATCAATCGAAATGTAATTTAGGATATAAATTATTAGAGTGAGAGAAAATTATATTTGTTTATGAGACCAAAATATATGAGCAACTTTTAACTTATATTAAAGACCAGAGGGAGTACCTTGTAAGTGTTCACTCCATCATCAACTGCTCTTTCAAGATCATCTAGGATACTATCGGTACTTCCTCGTAAAACCACAGTGGCCACAGAATTTCCATCAACTTCATTTTTCACAATGGTCACCTGTATATCATATCATAAAGAAGGGAAAATCATATGCCACACATAAAAATAAGAACAAAAATAAGTTAGGGAATAAGCCAATACTTGTAAAAAGAATTACATAAGAAAACAAGGAAATGACGGAACACAAAAATATCGCTTTAACTTACCCTGGCACCACCAATTTCCTCGACTGAAACAGAATCCGCAAATCCAAGATCATCTGGGTTTGGTTGGCAAAGTTTCAGCTGTAGGAGGAAAATAAAATGGATTAGACAGAAGGTAACAAGAGTCTCTATGTAACCAAAGAAGCACAACACTAACCATTGCGACAGAACCAGTTGTTCGGCAAAACCTACGTAGTTCAAACTTTGAACTGATTTTCAGAACCATAAGCCTACAGACAAGAATATTGAACTTAGAAAATAAACTATACTCATACCACGGCTTCAAATAGCATTAGACATTATTTAAAACAACAAAAAAGAGAACAACTGCACACACTTGTAACGTTCACAAAAATGCAAAGCCATCTCTCCTACAGCTCCACCACTGACAATCACTTTCGCACCAGAATCCGCAACTGCCTTGATGAGCTCCTCTACTTTGGCCTCTTCAGTTTTTGAATAGTTTTCTAGCTATACGAATCAAAACAAGTAAAATAAATTCAATAACCAAAACCCTCAAATTATTTGAAAAATGTAAACAGTTAGTTATAAACTATAAAAGGAAAATATTGGTAAAAATCTTAAGCTCCATTAGTCCAGTATCAGGCAATAAATAAAGCTATTGCCGTACACAGTAAGATATGGTTAAAAATCAATAGCACGAGTTATCTTAAAATTGTTTATATATTGCGTTACAAGTTTAAGCTTGAATATTTGAAATAGTTTCTAAGCAAAGGCTCTAGCGAGAAATTTACAATAGAACACCACAGAAATGTCCTGCATATCAGAAATAGATGGAGGCAAAAACAAATAAAAGCATAATTTGAGAAGCTCCATGCTTATACCACTAGACACAAATCTACAATGACAATGACCAGCTAAAATCTTCAAGACTACATAGATTTGTTACCCTATTTTAACCTATATTCGGGAGGGGGGTCGAGCTCCAGCTTATACCACTAGACACAAATCAATAGGCCTCCTTACTCAAAACCTATGTAGCACCAACACTTCAAATTGAAGACGTGTACAATGTCTGACACCGACACTTACACATAGGTTACATAATACATTCAAAAATTCCATTTTCTCGGATTATTATTGGAGTCAACATGTCGGTGTCTTTGTAAGTGGTTCATAACTAATAACAATGAATAAACTTCACAACCAGTTAAAAGAAAAGAGAAAAGCTATAGTAATCAAATTCAATAGTCAATTTGCCATACCTGCTCGGCTGAATGTATGAGAACAGTTCCTTTAGTTTCAGTTGCAGAGGTATCAACACCTCCAACAAACACAGCAACCTTAAACAACATTAACAAAAGATCTCAGTAATAGAAAATATGAAAATCTGCCAGTAAAATTTCATGGAGATGAAAAAATTTGATGCATTGACTTGATGATTTCTAATCAAATTCAATCAAAACAAACAGAAAAACAGATTTTGATATATGATGGTAAAATCATTAGAATTCAACAATAAGTGAGAGAGAGTAACTACTTTTCATACTTACTTGTGGCCGTTTGGTTTCAGAAAATGATTTTAGCTCATTTCTTTTTCGCATTTTTAATTACGAAAAATACCACCACTTAATCTTATGCTTGCTTATTTGGATAGGAAAAGTAAAAACAATTTTAATTTTTAAAAATTGTTTTCTATACAAATAGTGAAAGTAAGGTGGAATATCTACAATTAAAAATGAAAACAGCTTCATCAGAGCCTATATAAATTATGATTAAAAATGAAAACAATTCACAATCACAGTAAAATAAAAATAAAAATAACATCCACACATCAATTTGAGAAAATGACACTAAAGCAGTATATCAACAGTCTTGATCCTGGTATCTTGGTTATTCAATCTTTATACAAAGCAACAACTCAAGATATTTGTTTTTACCACATGGTATCTCAGTTATTCCATCTTATCTACTTGGCTCACTATGTTAGTTGTTTGCTGTAAATTACAACTTGTAATGTCATTTATTATTATAACTTTCAATATTGTTTACTGCATGTAAGTCGTAAGGCATTAGACGGATCATGGGAGAATACATGAAAAGCAAATATGATGGGCCAAAAACAAAAGTACTGCCTAAATATTTACTAAAAAGTGGGCCAAAACTAAAATGTAACCTTCACATTAATCAAAATGTCAAAATAATGAACGAATGAAGAGCACACATGACAGAGTATGTGATATACTTCTGCTTATGTCACTGACGTTACTGATATAGGTAATAAGACTTCTAGAATATTCTATGTTCTAGTTTGTTCTGGCTAGTTAGCTTGACAGTTTTCACAACTGTACATGTGTTCAATTGTTAGCACTTAATTCAAATCATGAGATCCATTAATACAATTCTGTTTACAATTGAACCTTTTCTCTCTCTCAAATTCTCGGCAAACTCTATTAACACAGCGCAAGCAATCATGAGATTATAGCATGGAATCAACCCTCTCCAATAAGACAGCATGTATAAAGATCTAACCTTTACTTTTTCGGTATGCTTTATGCTCCCAACAGCATCAGTTCTCAAAACCATTCCCGGAACAACTGCACTGTTATGTAAACCCCCTCCCAAAAGCTTTGCAACACGAACATTGTCCACATTAAAGTTTGCAGGGTTTTTGGGGCACACTTGGATGCACGCCTGTATTTTTGAAACAAAAGTAAGAATGTTCAATCTCTGTTCTGCTGCAACCAAAGCATCTTCACATAATAAAATGGGACAAGCAGGATATACTCACATCAGCAATAAGTGAGCATAGGTTATCCTCTAGACCAAATTGCTTGCTAGCAACTGCTGCTCTCATTCGAGAAATAACTTGTTCCTTATCACGCACATCCATACTCTCTGAGCCTTCCTCCACAAGTTCGTCTAATATTTCAACTGTCTAAAACATGACAAGCAGTTAGAGGGAGAGAGAGTATAACATTTAAAGGTGAGCCACTGCCAATGTTTTGTTTAAAACCAGATGAAACCAGCCGATTCAACCTACATAACCAGTAACCCGCCAATTTGCGGGTCAGTTTGATCCCAATTGTATGTAATCTTGTTGAACCGGGATTGGATCGATGTTGAAGTGTAGTAGTTCAATCGATTTTTATTTTTGCATTTATTTTTTCCACATTGAACCATGATCCGGAGGAGGTCTCGCAGATTCAATTTTCAGTCTGGTTTTTAAAACATTAGTCAATATTGAGGCTCTCATTAGGAAACAAACATACCTTATTGATTGCTTTAGTATATCCAATGATGATCTCGCTCGGGTGCAAACCCATCCTAATAAGTTCCTCGGCGCCTTGCAAGAGCTCCCCAGCAAACGAAATAGTTAAATTTGCTCCATCCCCAATTTCCTCTTGTTGAGCCTTACTAGCCAAAACCAAAATCTTGGCAGCGGGATGCTGAACTTCAAGTTCATTCACAATTGTCGCTGCATCATTCGTGACAAAAAGCTTGTCCAAATGATTTATAACCATTTTATTCATACCTGAAGCAGAATAAACAACACATCAGTCCAACAACACCATTCTAAATTTGGCCAAACCAAACCAGTTCATTTTCCAATCCAATTCACTTTCTTATGCAAACACAATGAACTAAAAAAATTAACTCATGCAAAAACTTCCCAATCATAAATCCCAAATTCTCTTCATAAATGAAAAAAAAATATTATTCTTCAATTCTCCGCATATTTTCAAGCACAGGACAATCCATATATGAACTAAAATTAAATCATTAAGTAAAAAAAATCACTCATGAACAATCAAACACTTATCATAGATCCCAAATTCTATTCATAAACGAAAAATAAAAAAGTTACTATTTTTCAACTCTACAAATATTCATGTGAACTAAAATTAACTCTTACCACTACATTTCAAAATCTGAACTTCTCGAAATCTTCGATTGGAATGAACATAAAAGTTAGAAAAAAACTAAGAAATGGTGAATGTGATTTTTGTTACTATTTTTATATTCACAGATCCCAAATTCCCTTCATAAAAGATTTTTTTTTTTACTATTTTTCAATTCTCCACAAATTAACTCTAACCACACTGTTCAGTGAAAAATACTAGATCATCATAAAAATGCAAAATCAAGCATACCCACGTATCAAAATCAAAACTTTCTGAATCTGAAAGAAAGATATTAAACTGTGATTCATAAAAAATTGCACAAAAATCTAAGAAATGGTGAAACATCACTCATGAACAAAAATCTCTTCATAAATGAAAAGTATTTTCATACTTAAATTAACTCTTAAGCACTAAAATTAACTTTAAGCACTATGATCATCATAAAAATGCAAAATCAACCACACCCACATAGAAAAATCTAAACTTTACGAATCTAAAATACCAATATTCAATTGGGATTCATCAAAAATTGCGAAAAAAAATCTAAAAATTTATGAAAGTTATTCTTGTTACCATTAGGGCCAAGAGAAGTTCTAGTGATGGTAGAAAGCTGTTTGCAAGCATCGATGTTCTTGAGAACAGCTTCATCGAGACCAGAGAGATGCTTGTGACCCTCTTTCAGCATCGATTGCATTCCGTATGCCATTTTGTGGGAAGAACAAAATCCCTAACCCTAAATTGACGAAATTGGGGATTTGGAGATTTTGTGGTTTACACTGAAAGTGTATAAAGTGTGAAATTGATTCAATCAGAGGTTTTTGGAAGAGAGAAGCTGTTGAAGAAAGAAAGTGAGGGAAAAATAATATGTATCGTCAATTTCTTCAACATTTTCATACAGGGGCAAATTAGTCTTTTTCATACTGAGTCCTAGATTAATTTGTCGTTAGTGTAAAAATGTTAAAGGATTTATTTTGTGTTGATTAAATTGGTTTACACAAGTTTGCTTAACTGCAGGGTTGGAGTTCGAATCTTATACACTATTTTTTTATATAAAATTTAGGCTAAATTGTATTTTTGGATTCTTAACTATTTAGGTAGTATTAGTTTGATCCTCTAACTAAAATTTGATTTATTTTGGTCCTTTAACTTCTCTCCATTATATATTTTGGTCTTTTCCGTTAGTTTTAATTCAAAAATGTCAGGTTTTCTTCATCTTCTTCTCCTCTTTTTCATCTTCATATCATCTCCATCAACATTCAACAACAAGAATCCCAGAAAAAATTCCAGAAGAAAATGAAGAAAACTTAACGTTTTTGAATTAAAACTAACGGAAAGGACCAAAATATATAATGAAGAGAAGTTAAAGGACCAAAATAAATCAAATTTTAGTTAGGGGACCAAACCGATACTAATTAAATAGTTAAGGGACCAAAAAAATAATTTAGCCTAAAATTTATGAGCCCCAACCTCTAAACTATCTGGAAAAAGAAAAAAAAATTGATTTAGACGAAAATTGTGAAAATATCGGAGTGAGTCTTCGGTCTTTTAGAAAAGATAAATTACTTCTTAACTAAAATTCCAGCATAATTGTTTAATTTTAGTTTAAATTTGTGAAAAAAAATATGCTTGCTTTGAGGTTCACTTGAGTGAATTTTTATTTTTAATAACCTTTGTTTAGACAAATTGTTTTATAAAGTTCATTTTCAAGACAACAATTATATGATAATTTTAATATGAAATGATTTTAAGATGCATATAAAATTTTATTCGTTAATATTTTTAAGTGTTAGAATGCATAACAATGCCAAAATATAATGCATAATAACGAGAGAAAAAATCAATAATGTGTGAAAAAAAGAGAGCATAATATTGGGAGAAAAGTTGGATGTTCATAATCATAATAATGGAAGGATCAAACTAATTTTACAACAGAATACGAAATGAGACATCATACAATTTTTAATCTCACCACCGTCAGCTGCAAAGGTCACTGATGTTTTCTATAAAACGCTTGGTTCTAGAATTGAAAGGTCGTTGATGTTTTTTATAGAACGCTTGGTTCTAGAAAAATAACACTTAATTTTCTTCTTTTACCCTTCACTCACTTTAAAGAATCTAAATCCAAAATCTGAGCTTTTGGTAATGTGGTTTGATTTGCTCAACCTATAGGCCAAATTTTGGTGTCAACATAAAAACCCAATTGAAATTTGTAAAGTTAGACCACTGGATGGAGCTTAAATTTTTCTAGTTGAAAAATCAAACCACATGTTTAAGCCACATGATTTGAAACAAAGATCAGAACATGAACAAATCCCTCTTGTTCAAGTTCAACTAATGATATAGTTATATTCTAGGGTCGTATTGAAACTACTTGCAATGCTGCAACCACTACAAAACAGTTGGATCTAAGATCTCAAACCTTCAATCAAATTGCTTGTAATTAGTTGCATTCCAAACCATGAGTTGTGGGAGAATTTCTAACCTCCGTCTCCATAAAACACCAGCAGAATACTACTGTTTCTTTTTATTAGCTTCAAGTCTTTGATTTTGATGTTTCACATATACACAGAGGGACAAACAAACATGCAGAACCTAAATCACCATATCAAACCAAAAAAAAAAAAAACTGAGGTCTAATAGCATTGACACTGCTTTCCATTCAAAATCAAACCAAAAAAAAAAACTGAAAGATATCTTTTTGGATTAAAGAGACCCACTCCCACGCACAATATCAATACTGCCATGTATTTGACTAGCTAATAAAAAGCTAAACTAATATACTCCACTACATGATTAAGATCCAATAAGCTAAATAAAACATTTAAAAAAACCAAAACAAAAACCAACTTTTTCCATACTAAAGAAAAACAAGAAAACAGGATTTGGGGTATTCAAAATCACATTTTAAGCACTCTACTGCTTGACATCGTCACTGATTAAGCTGCTGTTCAAAGAGTCTGCAGGCGGTTCAGTAGGTGAAGTAGGTCCATTCGCTTCTACAAGCTTCTCCCCTGTCCCTGCTGCATCTGGAACAACTGATTCATTCACCAAGGTTCCGTCCTGAGATTTCGGCAATACATCAGTTCCAATAGTTGCCAAATCATTGGACTTGTTGACCTGTAATTGAACAAGGTATTTGGAATGTCGAATCAGTATGACGTCAATCAAATTGCATGTTCTTCAATGTATCTTAGTAATCCTCAATTAAGATGTGTTGAAATAAATGAAATGAGTAATTGTAAAGGTGCATACTATCTCTTTTGACAGTTGTTCCTTAGCTTTTTTCTCCTGAATTGTCTTTTCGCGAGCCTCGTAAAATGCAAAATCATCCAGAATGCATGTTTTGCTTGAATGCTCCTTGAAAATTTTGAGAATTTCGATACCCTTCTCAAACTTGACCTGCACAAGCATAGTTAAGCATTGTTTGTTGAAAGGAGTGTGGGGTTAACGGGAATCGAAAAAAGCCTCTGAGTGAATACCTCTTGAGTGTCCCTACTGTTTGTAACAGGTTTGTTTTCATTGTTCTCCAGAGTTATGTGTCTCAACACATTATTTGGGATATCCTTAATGATACGCCACTTCACAGAAAAGCAACCAGTCCACCTGTCCTGCTGCCAATACTCAACGGTCCTGTCAAAATCAACCGGACTCACCATCTCAGCTAAACCAACAAATTGTCCACTAGTATTGACCTGTAACAAAGACATGAGGCAAAAAATGAGGCCTGGTAAAACAGATAAAATATAGGAATGCCCAACAAAATACTGGATCGAGCGCTAACTCACCGAAAATAGCAAAAATATGGGACAGTCAGCAGACTTTTCCTTGGCTTCCTGATATGCCGCATCTAGCTTCTTGTTGCCATTAGGGGTACTTGTCCACACATTATATTTCATACTCTTGTGGATATCATCCTCGCTATAAGATTTGATGACAAAAAACTTTGCATCAGAATAATTCTCAGATAAATCTTCCCCAGTGTACTGTTGCTTGTCGGGAACTGGAAGCACTTCTTTATCATCATCACTCTTAATGGGAAGGTCCTGTCCCTTGAGTAATAACGTGACAGGTCCAAGACTTTTGTCATTTTTATCTTCAGAGCTATTGGAACCTCTCGGTCCCTTGTTCAGCTCACCAAAGCCATCCGCATTTCTTTTGACATGGTCAAAACCACGGCCATAGCTTGTGGATCTATACTTGTTATCATAGGAACCTGTTCTGGATCCATAAGTAGAACCATAGTTAGACCTGCCTCTGTATGTGTTTCCATATTGGCTGTACATCGTGTTGCTTGGGTACATCCCATTAGGATATCCAGAATACGGTCCCAGTCCAGATGAATAACCATGCAAGTTCTGCAACCCCGGAACAATAGTTAAGGTGAGTTTTGAATACATTCTACCAATAGAAGCGTAAATGTTTGTGCAGAAACAAAAATAGAATATCCTGCTCTACCGTCAAATAGGTGAAATACAACAAACTATCAAAATGTGTATCACCACAACAATAGTCATAGCCAGAATCAAATATCATGAAAATTTCATATATAAATAGAGAGATGGTTGAGTATAATAGATTCAATTGTGAATTTAAGATAGGAAACTATACATACAAAAGAAAAGTTGTCATGCAATCAAGCTTAAGTTGCAAGGGCAAAACAAATGTAAGCAAATACGTAGATCCAGTCTAAAGGTTAGAATCAAGGAGTGACGGAGTGGACATACCGAGTATTGTGGAAGTGGCTGGGAAAGAGATGTATTCCTTTGAGAGGAAAAATCTTTGCGAGGCACAGCTGGCGTAGAAAATCCAGTTTTTGATCCTTGCTTGGACTGCCTATCAGAAAACAGCAAGGGATCTGAAGGGTATGATGGTTGAGTCCCATAAGTACCAGTATATCCTGACACAGGAGCATACGCAGGATAGCCAGCCCTTTGATAAGAATCATTTGACACATTGTTATTTGAAGAATACCCATTGGTCATAGTAGTGGTGCTTCCTTTGTTCATAACTGACGAAGGGACGTGTTCAGCAGTAACAGGGGTTGAAGTTTTCCCTCCATGGACATTGGTCTTGTTAGCAGTAGCACCATATGTCCCATTGGCAGAAGCTGATGGCTGATAATAAGAAGGATACTGGTACTGCTGCAGCCCATAGAGCTTATCATCATGTGGGAGGGATGGAGATGTGCTGGGTGACGGATACGATCCATATGGTGCATAGCCATAACCTTGAGGGTACATGTAAGAACCACTGTCTCCATAAACACCCTGTAAGTTCATTAAACAAAACCTGGCTAAAATTGCTAACATTGTATAAAAACGGCAAGAAAAAAATGATCAAACTGAAACTAGATTCATAAAAAGTCTAGGATTAGTGATCATCGAAAAAAAAATCACAAATAATGCAAAGCAATTTAAATGCTAACATTTACGAAAGAAACAAGAATGAACCTTCAAAAAGTGATAAATCGTGGTTTTGAGTTTAAGCAACAACCCACATCATCAGATTTTGAAGTCAATATATATTAGAAATGACCCAACACCCAATAGACCTAAAATCTTATCCGACATTGTTCCCAACAGGCTTACACCATTTCAAAAACAATGCCCAATTATTAAAAATAAAAGATACATGCACACAATTATCACGAAGTCTAGCAACTAGAATAAGAAGTAGATACCTGTGCCATTCCTCCATTAGCATTCACATAATTTTGGTAAACATTCCAATCGTTCCAATCGCCTTGCCCATCATAGCCTGCAGCGGTAGACATTCCAATAAATACATCATTTTTTCCAGCAAAAATACTAATTTCTCCAATAAACAACCTCCAAAATATCCTCTCAAGTCATAACACCTTACCTTACCTCCATAATAGTATGAAATAGAAGGGTGTCCATTTGGAACATAGCTAGCATTTGGATTAAATGTCTTCGGCACCTCGTTAGCTTGACCATGTCCAGTCTGTGCATAGAAACAGATTATAAGACTCAAGTAATAGACGACAGCTCCATATACATCAATGCTATAATATATAAAACACTCCTAAATCCTCACCTTCTTAGCAGGCTCTGGAACTGCGATGGTCCTAGGCTCAGCAGAATCCAAGGACAAATTCTGCATTAAATCTGCAGCTTCTATAACAATGAAGGTAAAGGAAATTCAGTTTTCATTGAAAGAATCATTTCACAATCACAGGCATAAGAAAATACATTTGCAATGAACAACATAGAGGAAAAAAACAAGAAAAAGTTCAAGCAGCTCAACACAAGTATACTCTCTAGTAAAACTCACAAAGGACTCACACACTACTGTGATATAGCCGCTATTTGACAGCACTTCGAACTAAAAAGTGCATCGTGAAACTAATTTTTTTGGGTGCAACCACAATTAACACTAATCAACTATATCTCCACAATCACATCATGGCTGCAATTTCGCTCACATCCGTCTGCAATTTAATATCTTGATTCCACTGGAATCAATAATATCCATAATTCATAACCAAGTTACAATATATTACAGCAAAATTCAGCAAGAGAAGTTAATTAACCATAGAAAAAAAAACCTAATTACACGTGAACACATACAACTTCAAACCTTCATTGCACTGTAATCAATAATATCCATAATTCATAACCTAGTAAAATTCAGCAAGACAAATTAATTAACATCTGAAAACAAAAACCGTAATAACACACAAAGTTACGTGACCATAATCACATAAAATTAATCACAGGTAAAAACCCTAATAAATCACAGATAAAAAAAAAACCTAATTCTGTGAAATTCAGCAAAACCCTAATTAATCACAAAAAAAAAAACAATAATTCTTCGAAATTCAGCAAAACCCTGATTAATAACAGATAAAAAAACCTAATTCTGTGAAATTCAGCAAAACCCTAATTAATCACAGATAAAAAAAACCTAATTCTTCGAAATTCAGCAAAACCCTAATTAATCACAGATAAAAAAAAAACCTAATTCTTTGAAATTCAGCAAAACCCTAATTCATCATAGATAAAAAAATCCAATTTTTTTTGAAATTCAGCAAAACCCTAATTAATCACAGATAAAAAAAAATCCTAATTTTTTTGAAATTCAGCAAAACCCAAATCACACCAAAACACATAAAAATCTCAAGAAATGAAATGAATCAGTACAAATAAACAATAATTCAATAAAAATGAATTCCATAGCCATAAACTATAGGAGCAAAATTCATTAATTTAAGAAAACAGAGAGAGGGAGTGGCAAACCCTTTCCAAAAACCCTAATTTTAAATCCAAATTAACCAAAAACCCTTTTCAAAAACCCTAATTTGAAATCCTAATTAACCAAAAACCATTTTCAAAAACCCTAATTTGACAAGAAAACCCCTATTCAATCAAGAAAAACCCTTTTCACAAAAAATTAACCAAAAACCCTAATTACGCACACAAATATCTGAAGAAATGAAATTAATCAGAAATCAAAAATTGAATTCCAGAGAGAGAGAGAGAGAGAAAGAGGTATACTTGTGGTGTCAGGTGAAGAAGCAACAACGGTTGACATGGTGGAAATCGACGGCGCAGCTGATGAGAGAGAAAGAAGAGAGAGAAAGGGTTTGAGAAGGGAAGAAGAGTTACGTATTTATAGAAGAGAGAGAACCTTGGAGAAGGGGTCGCCGCTACAATTGGGGTTTTGGACTTTTCAAGTTTAAAAGCCCAAATGCTAGTATTGGGTCTCTAAGCAATCTTGCGGTCGGCGAAGTCAAGAACGTTTGATCAGGATTGGATGATTTAGATTTCAATTTCAATATCGAGATTTTATAATGAATAAAAAAATATCTTGAGATTTGAACGTTTGATCTTGATCGGATGGTTTTGAGATACCGAGTGAGAAGAGGTGAGGACATTCTCTTTAATAGGTTAGAGAGTGAGAAAAGGTGAGAACACACGAGTTAAGATCCTCTCTATTTATGATTATCTTTATTTCTTTCATTTGAAGAAATAAAGACACAGAGAAGTTACAAAAAATATATATAAATAATTGATGATGGTGGGATCCACTTAGTAGTAGAACCCACTATGTATTTTTTCTGTCTATCTTTCTTCGAATTGCATACTCCATTTATTTTGACAAATGAAGATGATTCTTACTCAAAACACTCTCTCTCTAACACACTTCTCAAATTCTCAAGGTATAATGAAATAGGTGAAAACACACTCTCTGGCGCGCTTTCAAACACATTCTTTTTAACCAACTAAAAAAAGTGTATTATAAAGTATGTATTATAAAGTATGTTATAAAAAGATTAGAGTTTGCTTCATTTGTCTACCCTTCATCTACTCTATAGTTATGAAAGAGTTGAATGAAGCAAACCTAAATTTGTTAGAAAATGTGTGAAAGAGTGTGTTGTTTGTAATGTTCTTACATTTTCTCTTTATTCAATCACGCTTGCGAAAATAGTTCTTATTTTCTATAATTATAACTTTTGATCTACAATTATCACGCACTTATTTAAATTTTGGTCTCAACTCAATTTTTTCATCATTCTAGTGGAAGCATGTAGAAGATACGTTTTCTTCTTCAGAGAGATGGTGTGCCCCCATAACAAGAATAATTGGGGAAACCTCTATAAATCCGGTGTCCTTTTTCCATTTCTCTTTAATTTTCGGAAATTCACTTTGATATATGACGATGATGATAGATTAGGTTAATTACTATATGTTTTGTGATTGAATAATTTATAAAACCTAATTTTCAAGAACACTGTTTTCTTCAACACATCTACCAATTCAATCACCTTTTAAGTTATAAATTAACTACATCAAAGTTATTTAGTTTCTTGTGATAGTTATTTCTTGTTTAAGGTTAGGTTTGGTTTGATATAGTTATTGGTGTAGTGGATTATATTGTATATTAATAATTGATTAGTTGATAATAATTCAAGTGTGAATTTATCGTTCTAATTTGAATTGTTGTTGTATCATTATTTATTCTAGTATCGTTGAAGTTATTCAAAAGAGTTTTGTAAAATCACATTTTTGAACAAAGTTTTTATAAAGGGGGATAATCTATCCCCTCCCCCCACACTAATAAACTAATTTGACAAACGCCATGCTCATAAAGAATCAACGAGGAGTCATTCTCACAACCCAAATTGACTAAAGCACATGCACATATTTAGTTGAGATTTAGAAGGATTTTAAAAGATATTTTTACGATGAAAAGGTCTCGTGACATTCGGCCAAGACTTTTTTTGGTTGAAAAAAAGTCTAGTTTGATTAGGATTTTTTAGACTTTTAAAAAAAAATTGTGGTATTCAGTCAAGACTTCTTACAACTTATAGAGAGTCTCGTGGTATTAAAAAAAAATCTCTAACTTTAATAAATTGTTTAAAAAATGAGATTTTTAATGGATTTTGATGGACATTTCAGTAACTTTTTACTTTTTAAAAGTCTTTACTCACATCATGAGATTTCAATTGATTCTCATTTCTCATTTATTTACATTTTTACTTCTATCTTTTCTTTTTTTCCCTTCCTCTCACATCTATATCTCTTTTATGTTCTTTTAATAGATTATGATCTCCAATTTTCTCTTCCACTTTTGTTATGCCTTTTATACATTTATATTTTTCTCATTTTTCATTTTCTATAATGCTCTTCTACACTCTGTCAACCGTTGAAAATTATTGCTGGAGAGACATAAAATAAAAAAGGGTTTATTCTTCTTCCATTAGTGAGAGGTTGAAATTTCCATGAAACTTTGAAAAAGATAGACAACCAATACTCTTTCATAGGGTATTTGTAGTATGTAGGGTACAAAATATTTGAGATGGTCAAAATATTATGAGAGGCACATCTAAGATATACTTCTCATCTACCAAGAATAAAAAGAAAACATTCCAATACAACAAATCATTTCATCACAAAGTGATGGAAAACAAATCATGATCAAAACTTTTGAATGGCTGTACTTGGATCCATTGATTTATTTGATTTATATTCAGGTGATTTTAGTGTGGTAAAACTTTCAAAGAAAATATATATATTAACAAAGTAGAAACATGACACATTAGACACTACAGCAAAATGGCTGCAGTAATTCCAATTTACCGTTGAGTTGAACACGGGATATGCAGGACAAAAATGGCAAAATAACCGCTGGACTGTGAATGGAAACACGACATATCAATGACATATATTATATATAACTAATTGTTTAAGTCAAGTATATGAAGAAAAAAAAATTGGATAGTAATCTGGTGTGGCGCTTGCCACACCATGCCTCACGGTGGATCCGCCCCTGTTTATATTATATTTTCAACAGTCAAATGGTAAAAATATTATTATTTTTTTGAGAGGGAATGGTAGAAAAATTTATTGACGAAACAAAGTTTAATACTCATCATTCTTACCCAAAAAAAAAGAGTTTAATACTCATAAACACGTAGGTCAGGTCGTAGCATTGTTACACTTTTTTTTTTTACAGTCAACTACAAAGTTACTTTTTTTTTACGATAACCACAAAGTTATTTGTAAGAGAAATAATATTTCTACAACCATTTTGTGATAATATTTTCTCTCATACTTAAATTATGTTTTTAATTTTTCTTTTTAATGTTTTGGTTTCCGTGTCAATACATACTTTTTTTATAAATTTATGTTTGTCTCAAAAGTTGTCACACAAATGATTGTTCGAATAACACACCTCTTAATTTATTGATCACCTCTTAATCTGTTCTGGACCGGCTAGAAGTCCAATAACACAAGATCCAATAAGCCAAAGCCTAAGGTATACAAGGCCAGATACGGTGGAGAAGCACACGAAGTCATGTGCAGATTACTGCACAGGAGCACGCCCTGACTCTATCGTCCACGTCATCACCAACGGTTTCCTAAGATGACGCCACATTTCGGGAAAGTTGTTAGTGTTCTCTACCCCTATATAAAGGTGACTCAGCATCACCCTCAAGATACACTTCACTTTTACCGTATTTCACTCATAAACATCTCTCTTATATACCGACTTGAGCGTTGTAGTGCTAACGTATCCTACATGCACCTTTCTCCTCCATCGTGAAGACTCAACATCCGCCAAACCGAAGCACCACAAACAACCGTTCAAAATCATCAATCATCACCAGACATATCCTAATCAAACATCAAATTGATCAAATTCTCATTTCAATTTTTATTATCAGACAACGTAATACTAGATTATTGTCTGACTTAGGCAACGTGGAACACACCTTCGAGCATAAGAAAAATACTTATGATTAGTTTATATCTATGTATCGTAAAAACATAAACCAATTCATGGACATATTTTACTTACTTCTAAACCAGACATATTTTGATCTTTTGGTGAATCAATTCAAGCCTCGTGCTTTTGTCATTTTTGTTAGATAACTGACAACTTTGGTTTGATCACATTTTGACTTTTGTAACCGAGTTATGTTTAAATTAATATAAATTAAGGCAAACCAATATAATTCAAAATTGATTCATATCACCACAAGTTTGGAATAGAATATAGTACAACTAAATCTTGTTTCAAAATAAAAATAAAAATGGAGTACAACTAAACCAGATATAAGAGTTGTAGACATTCCTCTTGCTTTTCTAATGGAGTGAGAATTAATTTTTATTGTTTAGTTTTTTTTTTTTGAGAGGATTTTTATTGTTTAGTGTTTACTATAGTCTCCGGATATATCCACAAGGAGATCATTGAATTATGAAACAAAGTAATGGTTTGAAACTTCTTGGTTCAAATTTTTGAGTTGACAATACTCAAATAAAAATAATGGTTTCACAAGTAGTCACAAATATAAAAAGATTAAAATTAAGATTATATGAGAAAATATTAGAACAATAATACTTGACTATTAGAATAATAGCTGGCATAAAATTTCTATCAAATGTGTTGATCATTTGCTCCATCAAAATAAAATTGTTAATTGAACCAAAATCTATAAAATTTGGCATATTAAACAAGGGTTAAATATGTTTTTGGTCCATATAAATATATCAACTTTTCGTTTTAGTCATTCTAAAAAAATTCTTCAACTTGTAGTCCCTTAAATATTTTTCATCTTCACTTTTGGTCCCTAATTTAAAGTAAACTCATATGTAAAATTCATAATTTTTAATAAAATTTTCCACAAACATACATAATATTATAAGAACCTCTCCCAAAATTTTTTAGAATTTTTGAACAAAACATGAATTTAATATGAAATTCTATATTTTTGACGATTAAAAATTCATATTTAATTTGTGCTTTGTTAAAAAATTCTAATTTTTTTTGGGAATATTTTTTACAATATTCTACACATTTCTGCATAATTTCATTAAAAAATACAAAAATTAACTTAAAAATAGGGACCAAAAGTAGTGATTGAAAAATTTATAGAGACTAAAAGTTGAAGATTTTTTTTAGAGGGACTAAAACAAAAATTTTGTATATTTATAGAGATCAAAAACATAATTAACCCTTTAAACAATGACTTAGATGCATTTTGGTCTCACTATTTTATCTAAATCATGATTTTAGTTTTTCTTTTGTGGTGTCCTTTCTAAGTTTTCAAATGTAGAAAAATAAAATAACAAAAGAGAAAAATACGATGTTTCTATTTTAAGAGTAATTCAAATTTTGATTTCCCATATGCCTTTTCCATTTTACTCCTAGTATAACAAGTTACAAGGACCACTTATGTATTTTCAACAACTTTTCCATTTTACCAACCTTGCATGTTTTTAAAAATACGAAGAACAACATTACACAATGTATTCCTTCAAAAAAAAGAAAAAAGCATTAGACAATGTACACCAACAAATTTTGAGCATAGTCCAAACTTTACTTTTTTTATTTGCTTTTTGTTATTTCTATTTTGCTACAAACATAACAAATGTGTAGGGACCACTTTTGTATTTTCTGCAACTTTAGTCTCTTCTCACTGATCTACCATCTTGGAAATTTGGTACCACTCTATAAATACTCCCATCGAACATTGCTTGAAAAAACGAAGAAAGGTAGAGGAAGAGAGTTCTTTTCACAGAAAGAAAAAGAATGAGTGCTCCAACAGTGAAAATAGAAATTATTGGTTAACGTAATATTTTTGTAGAAGTGTTAGTAATACTCTCTTTTGCAAAACTCATTCAAGCACTTTCTTTTTAATGAGGTGAAACACATGTGTTAATGGATCTCATTGAATGAGTATTGAAAGGAGAGCATTGCTAACATTTTTTTTAAGCGAGTTAACATAATCTTTGTTCATCAATATTGTGATAATACAAATAATGATAAGAAAAAATAGGCAGAGGTAATAGAAAGAAAAAAATCATTTTCATTCTAGATCCTATCTTCAAGAGGTAAACCATTTATTATACTTCTTTGTTGTTATTACATATGCATTATTTCATTAAATTTGATTACAACTCGTAAATAAATATGATGATAGAAGTCATGTAGAGTGAATAATAGTTAGTTGAATAAAAAATAGAAAGACTAAAACTAGTAACAACACAATCAACAATAATGTAAGTATGCAACACAATCACCTAAATTTCTATGTTTACTTTTCTAATTAGTAGAATGATATGTGGAAAAGGAAAGGAGAACCTCTCACACACCACAATTAATTCAAGCCAAAATCTAATATAAAAGTGGAAAAGATCTTCTAACAAATCACTCTCCTGTGAAGACTAAAAATGATTAAAATTTGAATATTTTCTCCTTGTATAAAGAACACTAGAAACCATCAAGTCGACCTCATTTTGATAAGAAGAAGACCTTATCTTAAATAACACCCACATCAAGATGTTGGGGCACATTTTCCTACTCTGTGTTGTAAGTACCTCGTAATTAGTGGTACTAAATACCCTTTTTGGAACAGTTTGTTTGTTTATCTCAACTTCTTCAACAAGAGGAGGAAGTGGAGATAAACAACCAAACTCCTATATGAATGATTGTTAGTCACACTAATAGAAACTTATAACCCAGATGAGGGATGAGGGAAATGAACGTCAACTCAACAACTCGATTTGGGTGATTACGCCATTTAGGGTGTATTCTCCTTCTTGGGAGGGTGATAGCGATTTCATTGGTTTCCATTGTTTTTCATACAAGTACAAGGAATTCAATTTAAGAGATTTTATTAGTTTTTAGTATTTGCATGAACTTTCGGTCTAAAGTGCAAACTAAACAATTGAGGATGGGCTGAATGCAAAAATACAGGGGTATTGGTGCAATATATTAGATGATAAAAAAAATGGAAAAATCTCATCACTTAAAGTAAGCATGTGATGTCTATCCCTTTGTAGCTCTCTGTTCGGAGCAAAAAGTTGTCAAAAATATTTATGTGTGAAATTATTATAAATGAAAGATCTATAGGTCTAGGTACAAAACTTTGAATTTAAGGTGCAAAATAAAACTTTAAGGGTGGTCAAAATGCAAAAAATATAGGACTATTGGTGCATTTTGAAGTCAACCAAACTCAAATACCGATATTTCTTCCATTGTAGTGTTGATAACAAAATGAGAGCTTCACCCGCTTCACATGAAGGAAAATTCATTCGATTTTTGCAAGCATTAATTGATCTTGATCGTCTCAAATGCAAATACCAAAACTAACTTTATTATTCACTCCGTCTCACCATGATTGTTTTTTTAACATTTTTTCTTTTGTTCAAAATAATTGTCACTTCAGAATACTAATCCAACATTTATTATTCTTCTCCACCATTATACCCTTATTTAATGAATTTCGTTCAATTTAACTACTCCGTTAACTATAATTAATAAGAGTATTTTAGTAAATGATACTAATTTTATCATTGAAATCAACATAATTAATCATTTCCTTAATAATCGTGCACAAACCTTAAACGACTAATATTGCTGGACGAAGAGAGTGTAATATGATAAAAAGAACGCATCAATTTCACATTTAAAACAACCCATCACTATTTTTCAATTTAACATTTAAAACAACCCATCACTATTTTTTACATCTAACAACCATTGTATATGTCGTGATCATATCTGGTGCAAATTGAGCTTGTTGCGCTAGATTCCATCCTTCTAGCAAATTAATTGCATGATTAACTGTTGTGTAGCTTGAGTCTGAAACTTGATTCGATAATTTGTTACTCTGCTTCTTCCATAATCTCCAAATAAAACAACAAAATAAACCATGTTGAAATATTTTATTAATTAATTGAATAAAGCAATCTTTAGTGACATAATTTAGTCATATAGTTATTCATCAACTTTTATAAAGTTTATTGTCTTATAGATTATGGGAGCTTCTAATATGGTCCTTAGTTTTAAAGGTTCACCTATGGGCCCATGTAAATCACCTCCTATAGGAAGTACCCATTTTATTTTTATTTTTAGTTTTTGTTAATCCATTTATTGTATTTTTTATTTTAACAATTGAGATTACCTTTATGGCCCTCCACTGAATCCGCCAAAATCATTTTCGCCTAAGTTATGTTCTTTTCATTAGCTAATGTATCTGAATCTGAATTCATTCAGAAGAGATGGATGTAGACTTACCAGTCGATAACAGCACCAAAAGCAATACCGCTATTTCTATTATTTGCATATCTAAGAAACATTTGGTTCATTTTTCTTTCCTATAATTTCCACTATTCTTCCTTAGTCTCATTTTTTGTTTTGATTGGATCTCATCCATTCCATTTATCTTCCATTATTGTAGCCAAAAGCTATTATGGTCTCTTTTTTTTTGACAAAAAAAGTTGTTATGGTCGTGACTCATAATCTTCGGCCCTTGTATCTATAATCTACTTCTTTCGAATCTTCTGAAGAAGCCAAAGTTGGGAACCTGCCTTGCACAAAAGTTCACGACGGCGTCGTTGGTTGGTTAGCATTTTTCGCCAAAAATAAACAAAGGGTGTTTCTCAAATTCAATAGAGGGTCATAAAGGTAATCTCAATTGTTAAAATAAAAACCCCGCTAAACATTTGTATTTGCTAAAAAATGGATAAAAAAACTGAAAATAAAAATAAAAACAGATACCGCCTATAGGAGGTGATATACAAGGGATCATGGGTGAACCTTTTAAATTAGGGACCATGTTAGGGGCTCCTATAGATTATTGTTGTTGAATGATAGAACAAGTAGAGACAAATTTTATGCTAGCTAATTCACTAATTAAAGACATGACACATAAAGTTTTTCATATGGTTGTTGTCATTAAGGATGTCTTGGATTAGTGGGAGTCTCTTAGTTTATGTTCTATACTTTTGTTTTTGGGTATCGATACATATTTTATGTTATGATTTTCTGCATAAATAAAGTTCATAAGGTTATTTTGTTATAACCATTTCTGTATCATTTTATGTAAATATTGAATTTGCAAACTTCATTTTGATCTCACTAAAGTTTTCAGTTGGATCAGTTGGAAATATGCATGATTTAGATCATATTACATGAAATTTCCATGCCACTCTGTAACAGGGACTAAAATTGGAAGTAAGTGTTTTTTTGTAAGGATTAAAAAACCTATTAAAATTAAGTAAGAACTAAACTTATAAGTTTTCAATTTTATAGGGACCAAAATCATATTTAACCCAAAATTATAATTATCAAACTACTCTACATTGAAGCATAATCCAAATGTTGTTTTTCCATTTGCTTTTTCACTTTTACTCTAAATATAACAAACTACTAAGATCACTTACGTATTTTCAACAACTTTGGTCTCCTCTCACAGCCCTATTACAAACCTTGCATATTTTAAAAATAAGAAAGAAAAAACATTACAATTTACACCAACAAATGTTTTTTTTTTTTTATCTTGAGCATAGTCCAAATTTCTCTTTACCATTTTCTTTTTTCTTTTTCCATTTTGCTCCATACATAACGAACATAACAAATGTGTAGGGACCACTTTTGTATTTTCTGCAACTTTAATCTCCTCTTGAAACTCTACCATCCTTGAAATTTGGTACTACCCTATGAATACTCCCATCAAACATCACTTGAAAAACGAAGAAAGAAAGAGGAAGAGAGTTTTTTTACAAAAAGAAAAGGAGTGAGTGTTCCATGAGTGAAAATAAAAATTATTGGTTAACATAATTTTTTTTTGTCTTTCGCACCGGTTTCCGACCCACCAACGGTGAACGATTAATCCGACTCATGCACACTGGTCAAGCGTTGTTCTTCCTGAAAATCGAATCCGGTATTCCTCAGATACATCCTTAGAAGGAACTCTTTACCACTGCAGCCCAAACAACTTGGTTTGGTTAACATAGTTCACCAATATTTTGATCATAATAGGAAGAAATAATAGAAAAAATCATTGGCATACATGATCCTATCTTCAAGAGGTAAACTATTTATTGTACTTCTTTCCGTTATATATGTATTCTTTCAATAAATTAGATTACGACCCATAAACAAATATGATGATAAAGTTCATGTCCATTGAATAATAGTCAGTTGAATATAAATTAGAAAGTCTCAGACTAGTAACAACACCATCAATAATAACAGAGATATTTGGACACCCTTATCATCATATTTTAAAATTCTTACATAGCAGTTTTTTTTTACCATGTTAACTTGATATTTTTGCATCAACTATCCAATTGTATGCACTCTTTTACTATTACTTTTGATGTCTGAGACATCCCCTCACATCCTCTAATCCTCTTATAGTCTACAACAACCTTCCCTTTATATAAAAATTGAATCATCTCCATGAACAAAGTGAATCAAAGATACAAACATGAAAAAAGAAAATGGGAACATATCCCACACAATAATTAATTCAAGCCCAAATCGGTAGTAAACTAATATATCTAATATGATAGCGGGAAAGGCCTTCTCATCAATCAACCTTAAGCGAAGACTCCAAAAAATTGAAACCCCTTACATCGAATGTCTTATCCTTGTTAGAAAAAACCTCACCCTAAATAATCTATCACAAATAGGTGCTTATTTTCCTCTTTCGAGTTGCAAGCTACCTTCCTCAAGTTGGTGAAACTAACAACCTTTCAAACTAGATTGTTGATCTTCACTTATTCAACAAGTGGAGAGTTATTGTCCTCATCGAGCACATAAATACTAATACAAGAAAGATACTTTTCTATATTTTCGTCTTCAATAAGATTTCTAAAAACATTGAATCAATTCAATATTTAGGCGTGTTTCATCTAAAATACACATAATTGCTTTAGGTGGCACACACCTAAATTTCGAATGACTCTCTGATGTTCTTTGGAATTTTCCCGAGTACAAAAATATGCAAGAGAATCTTCTCTTGTACGTTTGCATGTATGAAGTCGATAAGGAGTCTCATCTTGTTGAAGAAGCTGAGATAAAAAACATAGCTCCTCTACGGAGGGACGATGGCCCTATCAGTTTAGTGGGAGGAACTTAGAACTCGGAGCACGAATATGAGCACCGACAATTTGATCTGGGTGAGATTATGCCATTTAGGGTGAGGTTTTGTTCTAACGAGAATGAGGGGATTCATCGGTTTTCATTGTTTCCTACGATTAGAAGTAATTCAATATTTCCTTAGTTTTTAGTCTTCATGTGAACTTTGTACCTAAGATGAAAAATAAAAAATTTAGGGTGGTTCGAAAGAAAAAAAAAAAGGAGTATTGGTGCGTTATATTAAATAAATAAAAAAATAGAAAACCCTTGGCACTTGAAGTAATCATGTGATGTCTATCCTTCTGTGACTTTGAGTTCAGAGTAGAAAAGTTGTCTAAAAAGTTTATATGTGATATAGATTATTATAATTAAGTTCGAGATATTTGGGGTCTAGGTGAAAAATTATAGACTTAAGGTGCAAAAAATAATTAGGGTTATCAGAATGAAAAAATATATGATTAAGGTGCAAAAAAAAATCTTCGTTGTTGCGCCAGAATTCATCCTTCTAGCAAATGAATTTCATGATTAACAACAGTGTAGCTTAAGTCTGAAACTTAATTGTTTGTAAGCTCCAAATAAAAACACATAATAAACCTTTTTTTTTTCTTCCTCCAAATAAGCCATGTTGCTACTTGTACACTTTTTTTTGAAGAAAGAATCACATTTTGACTATTGTAACTGAGTTATGTTTAAATTAATATAACTTTCATGTTAAAAAAGTTGTTTTTTGATGTTTTGAATACACAAATCTCAAAATAAAATTTGCATTTTAAATTTCTTATTAAGTGCCTTAAAGACACTTGTTGGCATTTTTCTTAAATTAATAGTACAAGCTAACTCAAACTAATGATTCAAAATTGATTCATATTGATTACCAGTTTGGAATATAGTACAACTAAATCAGACATAAGAGTTGTAGATAATCTTAGTTTTCTAATGAAGTAAAAGTTCATTCTAATTTTTTAGTGTTAACTATAGTCCCTAGATATATCATCCCTTTCACAAGTAGTAAATCATTGAAGTATGAAACAAAATGAAAGTGGAAACAGATAATAACCTAAGATAACATTATATAAGACCCAAAGGACATTAAGCACTTATGCAAATCTAACCTTTGGTCATTGGTCAATAACAATACAAGCTTCCTACAAGTCAGATTCTTCCATAAGGTAGTATTGTGGGAGGGGATTTAGCTCTTGGGAGAATGAGATTTTATGGGATTTAGGAGAGATAGAATCTTGTAGAAAAGTTACAAACTTGAGCAAGAATTGGGATAAAGATACAGTACAATGAACAAACTTGACTAGTCAATGATAACAGCAATATTAACAATAACAGAAAGTACCATTGAAAAAAAAAATGGAAAGTAATTCAAAAGTTGAATGCAGCACAGTCAATTAAAACTAATGTCTAAGCCAAATGTTCCACTTCTAATCTATGCCGAATTTTCCATTTCTAATTCTAATCTGGAACGTTTTAGCTGTTGGCGCAAATTATAAATCTGCTTGATAGAAGTGAGATTCTCTTCATTACGTTCTTTCAATGTCTGTAATATGTCTTTCGGTTTGTAATTGCTTCTTGTCAGATCATCGACCAAAGACTTCTCTTCGCCACTTAGCCGACCAGCATATGTGCTCCCAATCGCAGTTTCAATTACTTCATGGTTGTGAAATCCACACACTACATTCACTTTCCATCCATCACCATTTCTAACAGGTCTTCCTCTCAGTCTAAATGGACACCCACATTTCTTTGTTCCAGTCTTGCGAGCTAATGCATCCTTGTATTGTCTATATCTTCCACTTCTTTCGCAACCCAAAATCACAGATGTTTTCCTTCCTATCTTCTTCTTTAATCCGCCATTGTCTGATCTTTGAATGATAACAGTAAACCCGTGCTCTCTCCCAATTGCTCGTGCCCAATTCAGCAGATACTCTCGAGTAGGAAACACCTAAAAATAAAAATTAATAAAACTATAATGTTCACAGAATCATCATAACATGACAACAATAACTTTTCCTTAAAAAAAACAATAACTCAGAATTCAATTACCTCTTTAGTGGTGAATGCATCACTATAATCCACAATCTTACTTGGAGGTAAAAATCCCACCATGCGCCTTCAAAAAAATCCAACAATACACCGCCTTAAAATAAACTCAGAAACTAAATTTCACGACAAAACAAAAAATAAACTTCCAAAAACTAAATGTCAAAACTTAAGACATAATGAACTCCCAGAATTTAAATTCCAATGCCATAACACTTGATAAACTTTTGGAATTTAAATCCAGTAAAAATCTGGGCTACCAACAATGTCTTGGCTTGACTCATTTACTGTGTTCTAATCTCTTCCTCTTCTAATATCCATGTAATAATAGATAAATTAAAAAAAGTATGTGAATAACGTGAAAAAGGAGGAACTGACAATATTACATGTCCAAATGATTCTCCATAGTTCATATTTCAATCAAGATGGAGTAACTAAAGATAGCATCCATTTGATTATTTGGTGTCAAGAACTTAGAGGAATCAACTCTCTCAAATGCATCTAAATAGGGACTTAGTCTCACAGCGCCTAAGCTAACACAGAGAGTCATTTACCATAAATTGAAATGGATATATGAATAAATATTTTATCAGCAGACAAGTTTGAAATTAGGTCACCGAGTAAGTTTCATACCTTTCATGTGCAAACACAGGAACAATCACTTCTCTTAGAACCTTTGCAGCATCCTCAGGCAAAACAGGATTGATGTGAGACCCAGTTCCAAGCTCAAAACCAGTTGTCGGAATCAGCTGAGGTATTATCTGTATAAACCAATGACTGTATGCCAGCTCTGACCCATCACCACGCAATGGACTAGTGTGAATCATAAAGTTGTATGGCGGATTGTTCAATTGATAAGACATCTTTCTAAGAGTCGTTCTCATCAAACCTCCAAGATCAAGTGCCTGTAAAATAAATGTCAAGATATAATGGTCAGCCTTTTAGACAATAACCTCCAAACGGGAGAAATTACCACATGTATATATAGTTGGTAATAGTGTGCAATGCATTGCAATTTTGCAAAATCCAAAACTGTATCTATAGCTCAAGTTATGAGTAACGGGTATGTTGAATCAGGAAGTACTATTGTGATAAATCCTCATAATTCCAGTGTCTATTAGGCCCTAAATGTCTATCGCATACAGGACATTGACGTCCTCTTGCTAATTATTGCCATGTTATGAGTTCACCTGTTACACCACAGCTTGTTTTCCATGGCTCAGGGTTTTTATGCAGTTCCAGTCAGGTCATCTAACGGATTGTGACTACCAGATTCAGATGTTGCATCTGTTGAACCTTTTATTTTCTTCCACTATATTTCTTCTCTTTTTTTCACGGATTAATAAACACAAGGTTCTTCCCAACCAGCAGTTTTATGCTGCTTTTTAGTTGTATTTTTCAGTTTTCGTACTATCTTTCACTGTCAAATCACTCTCCATCATGCTCTTAGCCACTATCACGACTCACTGTGCTTATCCCCCTAACATTCACATATTTCTGATAACACCTAGACTGCTGAATTATTTCATAGTTTCGAGAAAAAAATAGTTTATGATTCAAGACTGTGATGCATTTTATGGTTAACTTAAACTTTGAATGATAAATTGAAATGGAGTTGCACTTTTAATTTGTTCATAAATATTAAATTTGAAACACAGCATAACACGATCCAGGTTTACCACACAGGCAGATGTGTGAAAAACATTTGTTATTCAGTTATATTTGAAGGCACATGACAATTAGAACTTAGCATCTCCGTGTTATACTATAATTCCTAATCAAAATTTATGTCCTATCCCGTACGATTAAGGCATCAAATATAATACAACTATATTCTAAAATACCATGCCATTCGAACACCATTTCTTATTTAATTTTTCAATCTGTTTCTGTCACGTGTGTCGCATGTAATCACCCTTATAAAAGATCTAGCATCTAACAATCAGCTGCAAGTCTCACAAAAAAAACTAATACAAAGCCTTTAAATCATGTGTGATACGAGATGCATTTACATTAAAATCAAACTACACATTTTGCATTTCAACATAAATAGGACTTTGCATAGAATGAAGTGTTACCATTTCATCATCCAATTCATGGAAGTGAGCAGAGTGATACCGGGGAACAACCCATATCTCAAAAGGAAATGAAGCAGCAAACGGAACCAATGAAAAGAAGTAGGTAGATGAATCAATCAAAAGATCCTCAAGTTGAATGTCACAAATACAGCACTTCCCTGTCTGATAAAAAAAATCCTTCATATTTCCAAGTCGAGCAGAAACATTGTTTGGAACAATTGGCAAGCCCATGATTTGACTATGAGAATGACTCATTGCTGCACCAGCTTTTTCACCATGGTTTTTAAACACCTTCAAAGATTAATAAAATCAAGTTTAGAAATGAAAAATTACATGAAACAGGTGCCAGAAGAAGACAACCGTCATAATATATTTATATTTATACAGAACAAGGCAAGACTAGGTTCACTGCAATTATTAGTCTTATGTAGAAAATAATAATTAAAACTGTTAGAGTAAATAGAACCATAGTCAGTGATATGCTCTCATTACCCAAAGTCAAATAACAATTATAATATGCCTAGATCATAAATCATAGCTCACTACAGCACTCTGCAAATAGAATAAAAAGTTATATCTAAATGTCCTACTTTCATATTGGAAGTGTCAAACCCCTTACAAACACAACCGTAAAGCAGCCAAAATGATTCAAGCTCACAACTTTTGAAGAGAATAGAACCTTGTAGAACAAGGGCAAAAAAATTAACAAGGAATAGATAGTGAAATCAATGTTAACAATAGCGGAACGCCAAAAAACTGCTATGTTAGATGCCAAATAGTGTTGCCAGCAAATAGCGGATTACAAATAAAAAAAGGGAATGGAGGCAGAGCGTGGCTCAAATACTGAGAGGTTTACATATTATGGTGAATATATAAGTAATACTCATTGACTATTCGGTTTCTAAAATTTATGAATAGGTCCTAATTGGCACACATGCAGATTCTTCAGTTTATCATTTTAGAAAACACTGAACGAAATTAAGCAATCCATTTATTTTGAAGCTTAACAAGGTAATTTTACTAAATAATTTTTTATTTCAATCACAAACAAGTATGAGTTCAATATGAATTTTAATCTCAAACCAGGAATTTTCATTTTGCTAATCAAATAAGTCCAAGTGGCTTGCTTAACTAACAAATTACATTATTCTAAGAACTGATGTGATAATTTCTTCTTTCAGGGATGAATATATAACCCCCACTTATATTGAAGGCTTCCTTTAAAATTAACACATTGGCCTTCAAGATGCAAAATGATCACACACAAACACTACGCATGGTATGCAATGAGGTTGGGTACATCCTCCTCTACCATAGTTAATCTTGTTCGAGATGGGCTGAGCAACAAGGTTTGACATCACCCTAAAGGATTTATTTTTCACAATGAATCAAACCAAATACCTCCCACTAAGCAACATATCTTTACACTTCCTACTTGCCACTAAGGAACATATCTTTACACTTCCTACTTGCAGCAGCATGGTTCCAACCTTGTTGCAGAGTGCATAAGGACTCATATCACCAACTATAAAAAGTTCGACTACTCTCTCTCACATTACCTATTCCAAAATGACCACACATCCATTATCAATTGTGTGCATTTGGTCGTCCTTAAGGCAGCAACAAGGGAGCACACTCTTGTTACTAGCAGACCTAGAATGGTTCCACTGAGCCACCTCATTGCATACCAAGTGAACAAGGAAGGACTAATATCACCAAATAAGAGAATAAAAATCTCACTTCTCTCACACTACCTATTCTCCATTGAAAAACTACTTTTAAGTGATGATAATGTTACAGTTTTCCTTTATTTTATTCTAAACATAAAACTAAAATTGAAAAGCTACAAATAAAAAACATCACATTAGCCTTTGAGAATGCAAAATGATAAAAAAAATTACATATCAAATGCATTTCCGTACAAAACTCAGATATACAAGAGCCAACCTTGTTCGAGGTGGACAAAACAACAATGGTAGACATCATTCCCAAGGTATACCACTCCACACATTCTACCTACTTGCATATCTAACATGCTTCCGCTATACCAACCTAACATGGTTTATCCATCAAGTACATACCAACCTAAGTAACACTAACACTTCAAAACAGAAATCGTATCCAGACTCTGACACGTGCCAATGCCTAACACCAACACGACGCTGACACATATAGTTACATTTAATCACTTCTACTTCTTCTTCAAAAAAAAAAATCACTTCTACTTTCTTAAATTATTATTGGCGTCTATGTTGTCAGTATCGTGTCTAGTGTCTATGCTTCATAGAAAACAACTACCAACCAGGCAATTTTAATTTCACTACTTTCAAATTATCAATTCTCCCATAAAACAACAAAATAATTTTATTTTATTTTTGTAAAAAGTAAGTCCTTAAACGCTTTTGATAGACTCAAAAGGATAACAAGTTCTTGAATTCTGTAGCTAAACCAACCTAGGGTTTATTTATCAAGTGCAAAACAACCTTACATAGCATTGACACTTCAAATTAAAGTCATGTCCAAATACTTCAGATTAAATCCGACACTGACACAACACATATAGATATATTTAATCACTTCCATTTTCTTAAATTATTAACACTATCTACATTGTCAGTGTCGCAATCAATATCATGTCTAGTGTCCGTGCTTCATAGATAAAGACAAAATCACCACACCAACCACACAATTTCAAGAGATAGTACTACTATTTATTCAAACCAGATACATTGTCAGTGTCACTATCAGTATCGTGTCTGGTTTCAGTGCTTCGTGAATAACAACTAATATCACCCCCACCAACCACACAATTTCAAAACAGATAGTGCGACTATTTATTCAAACCAGATACATTGTCGGTGTCACTATCAGTATCGTGTCTGGTTTCAGTGCTTCGTAAATAACGACTAATATCACCCCCACCAACCACACAATTTCAAAATAGATAGTGCGACTATTTATTCAAACCAGATACATTGTCGGTGTCATAGTAGTCAATAGCGGCGCTATAGCGGCCGCGCGGTGCGGTGCGGTGCCGGAACGCTACGCAACAAGCCATAGCATTGCGGTGTGAGATAGCGGCGCTATAGCGACGCAACGCTTCGTAGCGCTTCGCAACAAGGGTATTTTGGACATATTCTTCAAACCCTAAAATTTCAATATCCTCTCTTCCTCTTTCATTCTTCTGAAAAACCCCAAAACACGCCGTTCATCTCTGCTGACCGTGTTTCCGCCGTCGCACCGTAAAACACCACCGTTCATCTCTGCTTGCTGTAACGCTGCCGTCACACAGTAAAACACCACCGTCTCTCTGTTTTCTTTGATCCGTTGCTCGTGTTTTATTGATACCAAACTCTCTCTGTTATTGTTATTGATACCAAACGCGTTGTTCTGTTTTGTTCTGTTGTCTGCTCATATACCAAACCAAACTCTCTGTTGATCCGTTCCTTATTGTTCTGTTTTCTGCTCTCTCTCTGTTATTGTTCTGTTTTCTGCACATATACTGTTTTCTGCTCATATACCAACCAAACTCTCTCTGTTATTGTTCTGTTTTCTGCTCATATATAAAAATTTATGAATGTGTCATGAGATTTGAATGTTATATTTAATTTTATATTAAATATATGTTTGTTTATAATATATAGTATTATTTACATAATTTGTCCAAAAAGTTATGAAATAGCAGTCATTGCGCTATGCGCTATCCCGCTATAGCATTTTTGGGGTCGGCCGCTACGCGCCGCTATCCGATATTAACTACTATGGTCGGTGTCACTATCAGTATCGTGTCTGGTGTCAGTGCTTTTTAACGACTAATATCACCCCACCAACCACACAATTTCAAAACAGATAGTGCGACTATTTATTCAAACCAGATACATTGTCGGTGTCACTATCAGTATCGTATCTGGTGTCAGTGCTTCGTAGATAACGACTAATATCACTCCACCAACCACACAATTTCAAAACAGATAGTGAGACTATTTATTCAAACCAGATACATTGTTGGTGTCACTATCAGTATCGTGTCTGGTATCCGTGCTTCGTAAATAACGACTAATATCACCCCACCAACAACACAATTTCAAAACAGATAGTGTGACTATTTATTCAAACCAGATACATTGTCGGTATCACTATCAGTATCGTGTCTGGTGTCGGTGCTTCATAGATAACTACTAATATCACCCCACCAACCACAAAATTTCAAAACAGATATTACTACTATTTATTCAAAACAGATACAGCCGACATCGTCAATGATGGTCAGTATCGTGTCTGGTGTCAGTGCTTCATAGATATCGACTAATATCACCACACCAACTACACAATTTCACTACTCTCAAATCTTCACCTATTCTCCGGTCAGATAAAAAATGTTTCATGGTAGTAATGACATTTCATTGTTTAAAAATATTCACTAATATTTATTCAAAACAGATACATTGTCAATGTCGCGGTCAGTTGTTAGTATTGTGTCTGGTGTCGGCGCTTCATAGACAACGACCAGTATCACATTCACTTTCATCATTACTCTCAAATCACCAATTTTCCTATAAGAGAACAATTTTAAACCCTAAAAATTTAAAATTTCTATGACAAAAATCAAAACTTTAACAAAATAAAAAATTCAAATCCACAAAAAACAAACCTGAACATATTTGATAGACTCAAGATGAACCAATTCTCTGATCCTATTACCAAAAGCAACAAAAACCTCACCAACCTCCTTTGCGGACAAATCCAACAACTGCTCCGAATGCACAGGACTCTCAATCACAACATCATGAATCCCAAACCCATCCAAAACCTCACCACCGTCCAACACAAACCCATCATCCAAACTCCTCAAAACAGCCGGATTCGGACTCTCAACGACCCTAATCTTCCAATTCGGTTCATCAAACGGAACCCTAAAAATCTCCTCACTACATTCATCTTCATGACCAATGCAATACACACACGGCTTATTCCTACTAGGATTCGTATTATACGTCGATTTCCCCTTAAAGTCCAAAGCTTTCTTAGTTTTATCTTGCTTGAAGATAACCCATTCATTCCAAACCGTTGATTTTCTGTAAACTGGATTTGGATCTTCTTCCTCATCGTTTTCCTGCAAAAAGGGGGTGAAAATTAGGGTTAGGGTTTTCAAAAATTTGAAAAAATCTAAAAAATTGAAAAATTAGGGTTCTTAAAAACGACGAATGGGAGTGTCGTTTTGAAAGTGCTTACCAGTGTTGAAAGAGTGAATGGTGAATTAGGGTTGATTAACAAACGGCGTTTGCCACCAACCGTTTTGGTTCTCATCGTTGCGTTCTGTGTTTCGAAAAAATTGGTACGAATTGTACGAAAATGAAGTTTCGTAGTAGTGATTGTGTTTCGTACTTTGTATTTTGCTGAAAGTGTTTGCCCTAGTGAGTGAGAGAGAGATGCGGCTATTTGAATGAAGAAGGAGGTGCAAGAGAAGTAAATAGTAAATACACTTTTTTTTATATGTTTTTTTAGAATTGAATTTGTATATTTTGTTGATGTATAATTATTTTACACATGCGTCATGGTTATTGACACATCAATTAATAAAATTATCTAGGTTTTTATATGAAGAAAATATGTTCATTGAGAAGAAAGATGTTGGAGTTTAATGCGAGGCTAATGTTTGTACAAATATTTGGTTTTGGATTTTGTATGAGATTTGTAGTGATAATATGTTACGAGACTGTATAAATTATACGGAAGGACATGTCATTTTTTTTCAACGAATATTAGTGTCATATTATTGCTTCGAATCTCGTATTTTTTATCTTCAGCGAAATCTTGTCTTGAAATATTCGAATAAAATTTAACTATGTTTCTAAGTACTTAATCTAGAGTAATTAAATGCTCGATGATCTGTAATTGAGTTTATTTATCAGATGATTCAGTAGTCGACTTTGACAAACGATTTGGTAGTGGACGTTGATGGACGGAAGTAGTGGACGTGGAAATAGATGATTGTAGTGGGTGAGGATTTTAATGATGTTGAACTCCATATGGATGACTAGTTGATGGTTGATTCTTTGATGTTGATCTAGGCGAAGTGTTCTTAACTGGGTTCTAGATGATCTTCTTGAACATTGAATCAGAAGAATTGTCTTGAATGTATGTTGTTCCAGATGGACCATCTTGACCGTTGATCCCACCAAACTATATTGAATGTTGATCCAGACGATATAATTTACTTTCAGAAGATATTATTTGTTTTGTTTCACTTCATGATGGCTATCATGCTTTGATTGGGACTTCATGGACGTTTCTTTCTACGAAAAATAACAATGTTCTCAGAATACAGAGTCTGATAGAGTTCAGACTCTAATCAGAGTTCAGAGTCTTAGCAGCGGAAAGTAGAACAGAGGCAAGAAAGAAAGAAGACACAAGCAATTTTATACAGGTTCCTTCCACAAACCGGAAGTAGTCCTGTCCCCCTTGCACTTCCAAGGAGAGTTTCACTAAAATGTAATATCAAATTACAAGTTGCTCAAACACACAAGTAAGAGACTTCCTTTGCTCAATCACACAAGAAAGAGACTTCAAATGCTCAAGCACACAAGCAAGAGACTTCAAAACAATTACAGAGAATTGAAAAGAGTTTTGAATACTTGATATATAATCAGAGGTGTTCACAAGACAAAACGAAACAGAACAGACTCTATTTTTCTCAGACACTTAGAAATTCTAAAATGTAAGCTTTTGTAAGAATTATCTAAGTTGTTGATGAGCAGTGTTTGCGACTTGGAATATGAGAGAAGAACTTAATTCGCGTGTATATTCTGTTGTATTTTGTTCTTCAAGTCTTCATCTCTATTTATAGAGAATTTGAGAGACGTTGGAAACTGCCAGCTCATCACTTTTTCTTTACCGAAGCTGATTTGACACCTTTGATCCTTTGCTTGATTTGAGGCTTGTACAATGAAATCAAATTCAAATCCATTCAAGCAAATATGGAAAAGTTTCTGTTTTAGTTACTGTTATTCTTGTCGTGTATAGAAGACACTGTGCAGAGTTGGTGGTTGCAGAAACAGGCGTAGGCATAGTGGTTGTACTTTTCGTACGTTATGTTTTGTCAACGCTTTTCAGTGTCTGAAGAATCTGCCTCTGGAGACCATTTGCTTCTGATGAGTCTGCCTCTGAAGAACTTGCTTCTGATGACGTCATCTTCAGAAGCTCTTTCTTCAGACGCATTCTGACTCTGATTTTCCAGGAGCGCTTTCATTCAGATGTTCTTCAAGCTTCAGTCTAAATTTCCTTTGCTCTTTAATTTATTTAATTAGAACCTCTTGTAAATAAGACTTTGATAATGGTCCTGTACACTTGAATAAATATTTAGCATATCCAATTGATAATTTTTAATACCTTGTTATCATCAAAACTTAAGTGGTATACTTGTGAAACATCCTTTGTTCCAACAGATATTGGGTCTAACATCCAAGAGCGAAAAATTCTCTTTAAGATACGGCAAAATCATTATAATGATCGACGCAAATTTTGATGGGACCTAAATTAAAGGATTAGTATCTCGACTAGTGTTGATTATACCTTATACCAATTTAACATAGTGCAGGTAGGACAAACATTTGTGACACTGTGCAGTTCAATTCCAAATGATAATTGTGACAATTAGTGTTTCAAAATTGTTAAATTTATTTAAAATAAGTTGATTTTATTATACAAGATCACATGTCTACTACTCCCCTTGGCCCACATGTTACCCAAAAACTCTCTAAAAAGTTCAATATTTGTTTAAACTAAGTATTGCAGGAGAACTTAACCCAACAACAGCTGTGTGTGCCCTAAAAACCATATCATCTATCTCTTCTTTTTCTTCCTTCTTCTTAGATTATTTAGATTTTCACAGATGGGTGATGAAATGGGTGATCAAACGGATAAAGATAAATTAGTTTGTGTTAAGACAGAGGCTGAAAAGCTTATTGCATATGATAAACAACTAGATGTCACGGTAGCTTAGATGAAGAAGCACATTTAGGATCAGTACGAGATCGATAAAGATGACAAATACATTGTATTTTGTAACATCCTCAAATTTGATGACTAAATTTTTATTTTTATTTTTATTATTATTATTATTATTATTGTTATTATTATTTATTATTAACCCTTATTTTATGACTATTCATATAGTTGAGTAAATCATATATGTTTGTAATTATGTGTTAGTGTTAGAAGATTAGACTAAGTAGAATGTTAGATTGAATCAAACCCAACTATCAATTGGCCAAAATCATATGATAGGATATATGGATAATTACTACATTTAACCAAGGACACTTTAGGAAAATCGACCACACTTAGCAAAACTAGTAAGCCTCTCCCACTTATTTCCACCGCATAATTGAGGAAAGAAAAAAAACATTATAAAAGAATGAAAGAAGAGCGTGAGAGAAAAACACAAGAAGGATACATGCAATTGGAGAGAGAGAGAGAGAGAGAGAGAGAGAGAGAGACGCAAGAGAAAGGAAACCTTCTCATAAGTGTCAGCATAGATGAAGATTAAGCTTCATGTATTTATTCACCCACAAATTACTAGGAGGAAAACCAAAGCCTTTACATTCCCATGGTCATGGGTCCATTGAGGAAAGGAGAAGGAAAGACAGCTAGCGTTTAAGAAAGGAGATGAAGTTGTGAGCTAAATTTTCCTCTTTTGAAGAATTCAAGGTAACATAGTCTTATCTCAAACTCAAAACCTCTATAGGGTGTATTAGGATTCTTGAATTAATTGCATGTTTGGGTAAATTTATGTTCTCATGTGATTATGTCTATTTCTATTACATAAAATTGAAATGCATTCTAGGTGTTTGATGTATTTACTTTGATTCCTTTTCAACTTTAAGAAAATTTGGGAAAGAGAAATTATAGAAAAATAAGGTAGTTACCCTATACCCTAATGTAATATGATAAGTGAATTCATACATTTAGAGTTATATTGTCTTAGTATCTGTTGATATGGTTGTTAAATTTGAGAAAAGATATTTTGTGGAATGAAAAGTGATAGAAAGAAAAAAAGAAGCTGTGATTTTCTATTCAAAAACATTAACATGTAGCTGAACTCAAATACATATAATTTGCATTAGAAACATCATTTCTGGGTGAAACCAGTTGGGTTTGAAAGCTCAATTATAACACTTTGTTATTAGAAAGTTTTTATAATTTTATATTATTTATACGATTTTTATATGGTATTATGAATCAGGCGGTTGTGTTGTAAAATTTCTTTGAAACCTTTTTGCTTAGATTAGGCACATCTTGAGCTTGAAAACTTTATTTTCGATGGGACTAGTTGTGTTTGATAGAAGACAACTAGTAGTTTCTTCGTAGTGAATTTCATAATTTTAGCATGTAGCCAGACATCTCAGCAACCAAGTGAACACAAATCTTATGTTGGAGTTTAGTGTTTTCTTTAAATACTTATAAGTAATTTTGAGTGTGACTTGTTGAATAAGGACCAATTAATAATTTTGAGAATGAAAATTTCTATGGTGTTTAGTGATGTTCATGTATTATGTGTCATGATATGATTGTATCATTGGTTTTGATGTGGGTATGGCTTATTAATACCTTGTGATTTGTTGTTTACTATACATACTCTACTATGTCATTGTTATTACCTTGACCACTTCAATTCACAAGAATAATGTGAATGTGTAGATTAGTGGTAGAATGTACTAAGTTTGAGGGCAGACCCATGTCGTTTACAATTTCAATTAAAAAGTACAATTAATGAATAACAACCGGTAAATAGAGTACTCTGTGATTATGTTTAAGATGATGTTGTAAGGCAAACCTGGGAAACAATGGAAATTCAGTTGAAAGGCAAATCCTAAGTTTAAAGATGACACTGCAGGGCAAACCACCCGACAACAACGGAAATCTAGTTGAAAGACAAATCCTGAGTGTCCAACTAAAGTGATTAAAATTACAATTTATTTATGAATATGAACACCTTTGTATATCACTCTTTGTCTATTTGGTAATATGGTCAATAGTTATATGATTTTATTAGTTAGTAATAATGATGGGAGAATTTTCTCTATGCCTAGTACACTCGGCATGGCTGAAAACATCAAAGTACATTTTATATTCTATGTTACTGAGTTTTGTACTCACTATGTTTGGACGATGTTTTCAGGTTTAACTTAACATTGGAAAGTTGAAAAGTATATCCGAACTACTCGACAACAATTCAATTCAGAGTTCTTGGTTACCAGATCACAGTCAGGGTCATAAATTAGAGTTGTTTATGTTATGCCATATGATTACATTTAAGTATTTAAATTATCATAGTCTTGTAAATATTAAATAATTTATCAAAATTCATTTCTTATTAAATTTATCTTCATCTCTAGTATCAGACATCTTCTCAGATGTTACATATTTCGTGGTAAGATTGTTTGTTTTAATCTTTGATATTAAAGTTAACACGTTAGAGAGAAAAATAAACTTTACATTATGGTAAAATTGTGTTATCATTACTTAAATGAACTTCATTATATATATATATATATATATATATATATATATATATATATATATATATATATAAAGTGAGAATGATATTTTTATGTGAGAATGGTAGGAATGATTTTTAACATTTCAATTAAAAGTTAATGATTAAGATTTAAATGCTCTATTAAAACAATCATGTGTCTCTTCTTCTTAAACATTTATCATTTGACAACTAACTAAAACTGACAACACTAACTAACATTCTTAATACTTCCCTTCAAGTTGGGAGAAATATATTATATATGATTGTTTGTTTCAAGTTTTAATATTGGAGTTCACAATATTTAGAGAGAAAAATAAACTTTTTATTATCGTAAAATTGTGTTATCACTACTAGAAATTAGACATTTTGCAGCGACAATGAACTTGTTGGCAATAACATGCATATACCAACCACTAGTTTAAGTTATTGTAATAAGTTATTATTTTTCTAATCAATATTATTATTGCTGCGAAAAATGACTTATCCTAACAACAATTATTATCGTTGGGAATAATACAACTTTTTTATTTGTATTTAACAATGACTAATTTTAGTCGTTGTAATAAGTTATTATTTTTATCAACAACGTTTTTATCGCTGCGAAAAATTTATCACAACAATTATTTTCACGGGGAACAATACAACTTTTTGATATGCATGTAACAACAACTAATTTAAGTCATTATAATAAGTTGTTATTTTTCTCAACAATATTATCGTCGTTATTTTTCTCAACAATATTATTGTCGTTGTGAAAAATAACTTATTCCAACAACAATTGTTCTCGCTGAGAATAATACAATTTTTTTATATACATATAACAACAAATTTAAATTGTTGTAATAAATTTTTTCAACAGCAATATTATTGTTGTTGTGAAAATAACTTATCCTAACGACAATAACTAACTCTCTTAACACTCTCCCTTAAGTTGGAGATATAGATTACATAAGATTGTTTGTCAAGACATTGAATATAAGCTAACTGTCATGAGTCTTTTATTTTACACTGACCAATTTTTTTAATATGTTTTTTGCACTATTGTTATTAATTAATCATATCGTTTACGATTTAGACATTATGAAAGGTCATGTTGATGAAATACCTAGATTGATGGATGCATGTAAGGAAAAGGTGATCATTGCACTTTAATATTAACAGAATGGAGCCCAACAAAGTCCCTTGTTATAAATTATTTAGGCTCGTAACATTTTTATTTATTCAATCAATGTTAATTTTTTTTTGTATATATTTACCAGTTGAATTGACTCAATGTATAGTCTGAAAAACGTAGAAAACGTTATGGTGTAATCGATGAATGACAAGCTTCCAAACATTGGAAAGTCAAAGTTAAAGGACCTTCTGAATAATAAACCCATCAACAAGCTTATGCAGATCATGAGTCTAACATTCAAGAGTACATTTTTTCTTTTCTTTAACATATGGCAAAATCATTATATTGGTCGACCCAAATTTTGATGGAACCCACATTAAAGGATTAATATTATACTTAATTTATATAATGTGGACTCCTCTGATAATGAATAGGAGTGGACTTCTGTCAACCATGAACACGCCAATCATTAAGGTTATTATTATTATTATTGTTGTTATTGTTGTTGTTTTATTATTATTATGGATGTTATAGTGTATAAAAAAGTTTTGCAAGTCTAATTTAATAAATCTATATTTAATAAATCTATATTTTCTCTCTTTGCAGGCTACTTCATCATCTTGTTCCATCTAGGCATTTAAGATCATAAGGAGCTTATAAGAATGGAAGAAAAATGTTGATTCGTCTAGTTGGAAGATAAAGTATTACAAGTAAGTTGTTTTTTTTTCCTTTTCTTTTTATTGTAAAAAATGTATGTTTTTTCTAGTATTCGATATTCAATTGTTATTAGAATTTATAAGAGATTCTTTTGGGTAAGTGGAAAGAAGATAATCAATTGTTAACCCAGCAGTAATTGTCAGTGCCCTAAAAAACAAATCATCTATTTTTTTTTCTAACTTCTATTTAGATTATTTAGATTTTCACAAATGGGTAATGAAATGGGTGATCAAACCTATAAAGATAAATTAGTTTGTGTTAAGACAAAGGCTGGAAAGCTTATTGCATATAATAAACAACTAATGTCACAATAGCTGAGATGAAGAAGCATATTCAGGATCGGTACGAGATCGATAAACCATAAACCAGTACATTGTATTTCGTGGTAACATTGTTTGATTGTTTGTTTTAATATTTGATATTAGAGTTAACACTTTATACAGAAAAATGAACTTTTCATTATTGTAAAATTGTGTTATAATTATATGAAAGAACTTCATTATATATATATATATATATATATATATATATATATATACACTAGCGAAAACGTTTGAAAATTATGAACGGTATTTTTTTATGAAATTTTGGTTTTGATTAAAAATAAAAATACAAATGTTTGTTGTTTTTTTAATGACACAAACAATAATCTTTATTATAGAAAAAAATTGTTTAAGAGTATAATCGAGATTTTGAAAAAGTAAATATAAATATACTCATCTAGTTTGTTATACTTTTTAAATAATAAAGGAAAAAAAACAGATAAACATATATTCATATCGTGTTTGTTACATTTGTTTTAATATTTAAATTTATTCTTATCTATTTATTAACTTGTATTTAAAATTAAAGGTATTTTTGGAAAAAAAAATTCCAACCCAAAAGTGTGCTGAAAGGGGTAGTTTCATTCATATATATAATGATGAAGTTCTAACTTAGAGAGAAAATAATAGAACAACATTTAAGAAACTAAACTGTTTAACAGATATCAATTAACAACTAACTAAAACTAACAAACGCTAAATAACTTTTTTTAACACTCCCCCTCAAGTTGTGAGAAATCTTTATACTAACATTTTAGAGTTTTTAGAAATGCACCATTCCAAGATCCTTTGCTCTAAACATGTCCACCTCACCATTCTCCTACATGGCAATTTTTTCTCAAATTTTTCCTTATTTTTAATACATGTTAAATGATTACAATATTAAAAAAAACCGTTTTTATAATCAAATAATTATTAAAATTTATGTTACATTAAAATAATTGGTATGTTACAAACAAATAATTATTAACACATAAATCTTAATTGAAAAAACACTAATTACATTAAAAATTTGTACGTTACAATTGAATAATTATTAATATAATTATTATTTCGATTAACATTTATACGGTACATTAAAAATTTGGTACGTTACAATATTATAATAAATAACTTGAATAAATTATATTCTTAATTTTGGTCTGTTACACTATCACACTAACTTACTAATTAAAAATTTGTACGTTACAATCAAATAATTATTAAAAAAAAACCGTTTTTATAACCAAATAATTATTAAAATTTATGTTACATTAAAATAATTGCTACGTTACAAACAAATAATTATTAACACATAAATCTTAATTGAAAAAACACTAATTACATTAAAAATTTGTACGTTACAATCGAATAATTATTAATATAATTATTATTTCGATTAACATTTAAACGGTACATTAAAAATTTGGTACGTTACAATATTATAATAAATAACTTGAATAAATTATATTCTTAATTTTGGTCTGTTACACTATCACACTAACTTACTAATTAAAAATTTGTACGTTACAATCAAATAATTATTAAAAAAAACCGTTTTTATAATCAAATAATTATTAAAATTTAAGTTACATTAAAATAATTGGTACGTTACAAACAAATAATTATTAACACATAAATCTTAATTGAAAAAAACACTAATTACATTAAAAATTTGTACGTTACAATCGAATAATTATTAATGTAATTATTATTTTGATTAACATTTATACGGTACATTAAAAATTTGGTACGTTACAATATTATAATAAATAACTTGAATAAATTATATTCTTAATTTTGGTCTGTTACACTATCACACTAACTTACTAATTAAAAATTTGTACGTTACAATCAAATAATTATTAAAAAAAACCGTTTTTATAATCAAATAATTATTAAAATTTAAGTTACATTAAAATAATTGGTACGTTACAAACAAATAATTATTAACACATAAATCTTAATTGAAAAAAACACTAATTACATTAAAAATTTGTACGTTACAATCGAATAATTATTAATGTAATTATTATTTCGATTAACATTTATATGGTACATTAATATGTATTAACCGTTATGATACTATTTTTCTATATAAATAGTAGTGCTTTTGGGTACGAGTACAAAACAATCACGAAATACAATTCTTATTTTTCTGTTCTCTGGTTCTCTGATATCTATATTCTAAGTTATTTATGTAATTTTTCCTAATTTCAAGAGAAATGACTACAAAACACGACTTCATCTCTGATGTTTCTCCAAGAAAACAATCGTGGGCATTGGTTGTGAGGGTTGTGAGGGCTTGGTTTGTTCAAGACTACAAAAATAAAAAGCTACCATTTTCCATGGAGTTGGTTCTAATGGATCGAAAGGTGCTTTTTCCATATTGTTTTTGTTTTTTTTATTTTTTGCATTTTTGTTTAAAGTATAGTGTTTTAATCATTGTTATCTAGGGTGATCGAATTGGTGCATCTATACGAAGAACATTGATCTATAAGTTCAAGGAACAGCTCCAAGAGGGAATGGTGTTCACGATTTCCTCATTTGATGTTGCTTGCAACAGTGGTTCCTATAGACCATCACGCAGCGAATACAAACTTAATTTTACAATCAACATAAAAGTCAAACTATCTAAAACTGCTTTGATACCAACAAACGTGTATTCGTTTACACCTTCACCTGATGTTTTCAATGAAAATTACGACATCAACTACTTGGTTGGTAAGTGACTATAATTTTTGGTGAAAATAGTTTTATTTTTCAATGTTACTGTTTATATTCTTATAATAATAAGTTGTAATTTGATCGATATATTAATTTATGTTATATATGCAGATGTAATTGGAGTCATGACTGGAGTTGGTGTTGAAAGAGAGTATGAAAGAGAAGGTGTAAAAACTAAGATGAATGTCATTGAATTGGATTCAAATGGGTAGGTTTGATTTTTTTGTAATTGTTATTTTCTAAGACCTAAATTATCGTATTTTTATTAATATTAATATAATATTTGACAATTTTAAATAGGTATCGTTTTAAATGTACTCTTTTTGGAGAGTATGTTGAGGAGTTGAACTCTTTTCTATCGTCCGGTGAATCTGAAAATGCTGTTGTAGTCATTATGTTGGCAAAAGTTAAATTGTTTCAAGGTAATAGTTTATTACTATCAACTGTGATTGTTTATATATATATATATATATATATATATATATATATATATATATATATACTTGATTGATATACTTTTGTATCTTAATGGTAGGAAAACCAACATTGCAAAATACATTATCTTCAACTAGAGTCACCTTCAATCCTGAAATTGATGAAACAAAGGAACTAAGGAAAAGGTATATATTTTTACAAAAAAAATTAATATTTTTTATTAAATTTTAATATTATTGACAAATATTTTTTATTACAACTTTCTTAGGGCAAATACAAATTCTCCAGCATCGGGATTGATCCAGTTACCAGATTCATCTCGCATACCTATAAATGAAGAGTTTCTCAAACTTACTCCTAGGACCACTATTGAGGAGTTGAAGAATGTTAATAAGGTTTTTTTGATTTATTAGCAAATCTACCTTGGTAAAGTTTGTAGCCCTTTTAGTATAATGTTATTTTGTATGGTGATGCAGGACACTTCTTTTATTGTTTTGGGAACAATAAGTGAGATTGTTGATGAGAATGGATGGTGGCACACCGCTTGCTCATGCAACAAAAAGGTGTATGCTGACTCAAACATGTACTTTTGTGAAAAGTGTGATCGTCATGTTGTGCATGTCATGCCTAGGTATATGTTAACTTAAATTTGTTGATATTTTTCAATTTGCGTAAAGCGCTATCCTTAAGTTTGTTATAACACATCTAAGTGTTTAATGCAGGTTCAAAATCAAGATTCGAGTAATTGATGACAGCGGAAGTGCACTTTTTGTTTTATTTGATCGAGATGTTTCTGGATTGCTTAATAAATCATGTTCTGACATTATTGAGTCCAACAACGTTGTCGTAAGTATTTTTTCAACCCTTTTTAATAATACAAATCTTTACTATTATATTTACTCTGGATACATTTTAAATGATACACAAATAAGAATAACAATTTTAAAATACTTTTATTCTTATGTTATTTTGGCAGGGTGATCCATCTCATGATTTACCCAATGAGATTACACAATTGGTTGGTACTAAGTTGTTGTTCAAGGTTGACGTGAGTGTTGGATTCAACTCTAGGTATGAGCGTAGCTATCGTGTTATGAAGCTTAGCAACGATCCGAATATTCTTTTAAAGTTTAAAAAGGTTGAGACACTCCAGGTATCCTAACACTAATTGTTTGAAACAATTTTTGAACACATTAGTTTCCTTAATGTATTACAAAATTGTAAATTTTATTGTTTGTGTGCATGTTTAAACAAATAGGATGATTTGGTTGAACCTGCATTTCATAGCCGATATGCTTCGAAGACAATTGGTCTCGAGAAAGACAGTGTTGCCATGGTATTTAACAACTTTTTGAAGTTTATTTTAATTGATTTTTCGAATGAAAAATAAATGGGATATTGTAATTATAATATATAATTATTTTACTCTAAATTGACATATTTTTTATTACAGGACTTAATGGATAAGTTTTCTGAAACAAGTCCCACAACTCCATCGTTTGTGGACCCAAAAGGTGTTATTGAATTAGATTATGAATCATTTGCACCTCCTAACAAGAGAATGTTACCAACAGATGAAGATTGTGGAACAACTAACGAAATTGTTCAACCTACTAAAAAGATTGTGAAGATAGAGAAATAGTATCTTTAAGTGACTTTGTTCTAATTTTAATGTACCAAAATAAGGTCCATGTCATTGACAATGGAATTACTATTTTTCAATAAGGTTCATGTCATTAGCAATGAAATTTCTATTTTCAATTGAATAAATCAATATTGTTTCATGTATTGACCCTTCAATGAAAAAATATTTCAATTTTCATATTATCAATCTACAATTTACATGTGTCTTAAAATTTACATAAGTTCTAAAATATATATAAAGCTTGAAAGCCGTTTTTTATTTCAAATAGTTTTCTTCTATGGAAAAGAATTATATAACCTTAAAAATTAATTATAAGCAAGAATTGCATTTTTTTTCAACGCTATGAAATTATGAAGATGATGTGGACATCTTATAAAATAATTCTTGGACATAGGTTTAATTGGACTTTTTTCCTTATCACTCAAACTATTTAAGCCCATAAAAAGTGGTTATTGTTTGCGTTAGTAATGGTGAATTATTGCCACAGTTTTGAATCCTAAAAAAAAAAATAAACTTTGGGATAAAAATCAACTTTTTTTTCACAAAGAATTTCCATTTTGGCATCAAATCTTTATACTAACAATTGAGAGTTTTTAGAAATAGTCTATTTAAGAATTCTCTACTCTAAGCATGGCCACATCATCAAAATCTTACATGGCAATTGTTCCAAAAAATTCTCCTAAATTTTAATTCATGCTTAATAGTAATTATTATATAATAGCCGTTTTTAACTTCAAATTAATTTTTTCATAAAATACAAAGTCAGTTACATTCAAATAATTATTAATATAATAGGCGTTTCGATTATGTTTTATACTATACATTAAAAATTTGGTAGGTAACAAAATTATAATAAAATTTGGTAGGTAACAATCAAGTGTTTATAACTATCAACTTGATTGTTTAATATGATTGGGATGTAAAAATCTATTTATTTACTTAAATCATTTTATTTGTTTCCTTAGGGATAGGAAAATCAAGGTTACAATTTTTTTTTCATCAACTAGGATCACATTCAACCCTGAAATATAGAGACAAATGAACTAAAGAAAATGTATTATTAGTTTGGTAGAGAGAATTTTTGGTCACACTTTACTTATGTCTTTTCTATGCTCCATATTTTGGTCACACTTTAACTTCAAAAGGTACCATATAGATTATGATATTAGATGAATTTAGTCTTTATAATGGAAAAAAGTTATATATGCAATCGAGAGAGTTGGTACATATCTTATGCCTTTTTATTCCCCGTGTTTGGGTTTGTGGGTTTCGATTAGGAACTTTGAGAATGAGCGATGGTTCTTTTTGAAAAATGGAAAACAAGGATTTGTAAATCAGAATTACGGTAATGTAAAAGGAGATTAATTTGGAGTGTTTAAATTTCTGACCCTTGATATCCAATAAAATAAAATTGAGGGAAGATATTAAAGAAAATTGTTTTCTTATTTTCTCTCTCTTCATAGATAATTTGTTATTATCTCCAATATTTTTTTAGGGACTCTTTCCAATCTTAAATATAAATAAATAATTAATTTTTATAATCTCAAATAATTTTTTTTTCCCGTTGAACCAGGAGAAAGGACAGTCATCAAGAGGAAGCATCGACATCCCAACTATGTTGGCCCCCCGATGAACCCACATCCTCTACCGCCAATCTCAAATAAAATATAACTTACTTTGTCTCTGTTTAGTGTTGTTTTTCCTATGTAGTATTACAGAAATAATCAGATTCAATAACTCAAAACTTTGTAACAAAAAAAAACCAAGACTTACCATAAATGCAAGTATTGCTATGATCACAACTCAAGCTTCTCTTTATGGTAACCTTACAAAGCTAACAAATAGTCAAACTATTTCTGATTTTCTTATTTTGAAAACTTATAAAATGGATACTCATCATCAAAGAACACCAAAATTATTGAGGTTATTTGACAACCACCAATCATGGTTGGATAAAGTGTAACACTGATGGCATAACTTAAGGCAAAGACCAACAACTTCTGTAGGCATCTACAAAAACAATCATGGAGAGAGTATTGGTTGTTTTGTTTCAAACCTTGCAATTTGTAATGCTCTATTTGCTTAGATTATGGCAGCTATTCTTGCAATAGTATGCTTACCCAAAAAAATTGGCATAATCTTTGGATTGAAAGTGATTCAAAATTTGTTACCTTAGCTATCAAGTAATTCAAATTGTTCTTTGGCATATAAAAAATAGATGGCTTAATTGTCTTACTCTATTGCAATCAATGAATTTTATGATGTCCTATATGTTTAGATAGGGAAACTATTGTGAAGATAAGTTGAGTACTTTAGGGCTGTCTATCAATGATTTTATTTGATGGTCTTCCACACATGTTTAGATTAGGGAAGATTTAGTTAAGAATAGACTAGGTCTTCTATGTTATAGATTGTCTCAACATTTTGAGAGTTTGGTTTGCCCCCTCCTTTTTTTGGATCCTACTTTTCATTTTAATACATTTATGGTGTGTCCTCCATAGGTTGTCAATTTATTAAAAAAATGTTATGTATCCTAAAATATATTTTAATTTATGTAAGTTTATTTTTATTGACTTTTATATTCTCATGAAAGAAAGTATTAATAGATGACACATTTTAGAATGTTGTATTATTTATGAAACCAAGAAAAATAATTGATATAACTAAATTTTTGAATTAGGTATTTTTGTTTATAATTATGATCGGACAAAGTATTGAAATTAAGTAAAATAAATAATAATTTTATTAAGAGTGAAAAATTAAAACATAGGTAATCATATCCATTTGATAAATGGATATATTGAATGACCGATAAACCAAAACTAATATGAACTCTTACTAATTTTACTATAAAAAAAAATGAACTCTTACTAATTGGTTAATTTTTTAGAAATATATTAATTATTTATTGTGTTTTTATCTTTTAGCCTTAATTGTACTTTTGTTAACTATTTTATTACTTTCACAAAAATAGTCATCTCTTTATAAAATTTAACATTTTTTTACCACAATAAATGATAATTTATTGTTTCAATTTCAAATATAAGGATAAAAATACCACATAACACAGAAATTATGGATGAAAAGAACCAAAAACAATGTTATTTAAAAAAATCTGTTAATATATAAAACCTGTTAAAGAATTTTAAATAAAATGTATCCCGTGCTTGGCACGGGGTGTTACACTAGTACATTACATATGATTGTTTTATTGTTTGTTTTAAGATTTAATATTGGAGTTCACACTTTATAGAGAAAAATAAACTTTTTATTATTGTAAAATTGTGTTATCACTACTAGAAATTAAACATTTTGCAGCAACTTTTTTTCAGCCACAGTGAACTTGTTGGCAATAACATGCATATATATACCAACGATTAATTTAAGTTATTGTAATAAGTTATTATTTTTCTCATAAATATCATTATTGCTGCGAAAAATGACTTACCCTAACAACAATTATTATCGTTAGGAATAATACAACTTTTTTATTTGTATTTAGCAATGACTAATTATAGTCGTTGTAATAAATTATTATTTTTATCAATATTTTTATCGTTGCGAAAAGTGACTTATCCCAATAACAATTATTTTCACGGGTAACAATACAACTTTTTGATATGCATATAGCAACAACTAATTTAAGTTATTGTAATAAGTTGTTATTTTTCTCAACAATATTATTGTCGTTGCGAAAAATAACTTATTCCAACAACAATTATTCTCGTTGAGAATAATACAATTTTTTTAGATACATATAACAACAACAAGTTTAAATTGTTGTAATAAATTTTTTTCAACAACAATATTATTGTCGTTGTGAAAAATAACTTATCCCAACGACAATAACTAACTCTCTTAACACTCTCACTCAAGTTGGGAGATATAAATTACATAAGATTGTTTGTTTTAAGCTTTAACAATGGAAAAAATGTTTGATGTTTTAAGCATTTACAAGTAATTATACAATTACTTAAATTACAAAGATATGCTACAATTACTATTTGATTATAGTGATATAAAATTAGCCGAGACATATGATATAGGTCAACGAACCTTTTATTTACACTGACAAATTTTTTTAGTCTTAATTATACTTTTGACCCCCTAAGTTTCCAAAAGTTGCGATTCTGGCCCCCTAAAAAAATCAACTCTTTTCTGACCCCTTAAGTTTACATTTTGTTGCAATTTTGGCTCCCTTACCCAATTTTGACTCATTCAACGCTGAGTGAGGTGCCACGTGGATTTTTTTTTATTGCTATAATGCCAAGTTGGATTTTATGAAAGGAAAATTAAAAAAAAATTGGAAAAAAGAAAGAGGAGGCACGTGACTTGCTTTTCACTAAGTTTACATTGTGAAATTGGCCCCCTTTCTTTCATAACACCATCCATCTTCTCATCGTCTTCTCTATCGCTCTCTTTATCCATTCTAGGGTTTGTGCGAATCAGTTAGAGTACTGTTAAGTTCTGGTAAATCGTTTCAAATCGAAGAAAAATTCAGCCGATTCTAGGGTTTTTGAGTTCGTATTTTTGGAGAAGATGAAGTGGGCTGAGAATGGCGCAAATAACAAGGATGCTGGTGGAAGTTCTGTTGGTGGAAGTTCTGTTGCTGGAAAAGACAAGGGCAAGCAAAAGATTCCAGACCAAAATGTGTCAAAGTAAGTTACTATTTTTGTCTTATTTTACTTTGTTTGTTTAGTGTTTTGAACTTTGTCTTGCATGTGGGTGTTTTGTCTTGTTGTGGGACTTTATTGCATGTGGGTGATTTGTCTTGTTGTGATTTTGTATAAAAACCTTGCATATACCTTGTGTAAAATATTAGGCTTTGTCTGTATTTGGTATTTTTGTATGGTTGGTGAGAGTATTGAATACAATATTAATGTGCTTTAGGGGCTTATTTTATTTGCTTGCATATACCTTTGCAAAAGCTTGCATATACCTTAGTCAAGTATTGATTATTATATTGATTTTAGGGCTATTGAGGACCACTCACTCAAGATAAGGTTCCACTACAATGGTTACTTTACTGTTGACCCTCATGTTTGCTACAAAAGGGGTGAAACTTACGAGTTTAAGGGAACTTGGGACTTAGATGAAGTGAACTTAATTGATTTGAAGAAATTGGTGAGGGAAGTAGGTGTGAAGGGGGACTACAAAGTCTGGTATCCTGTAGCTGGGGGAGAAGTCAAATAAGGTCTTAGAATAATCAAAACTGATGGAGATGTGGTAAGGTTCATCAATGAGTATAAGTCACAGGAAAGTGTGGACTTTTACTTGGAACATCTAACCTTGGAAGAGCTTGACAACATATATCAAGATGAAGAATTTTTCTATTCTGGTGATGAACCTGAGAGTGAATCAGATCCTGAGTATATAGCTGGGGAAGGTGAGCAGTCTGAGAATGGAAGGGTTGATGGGGTGTCTCTAAATGACAGTGACTATGATGAACAATTTGACTGGACAACTGTGTTGCCTGACCAGCTAATCAATCAAACACCTGTTAATGCTTCAAGTGGAAGTGGTCAGGATATCGTAGCTGTTAATTCTTCAAGGAACCCTGATGCAACAACCCTAAAAGATTTTGATGATGAGTGTAACGCCCTACTTCTATTAAAGCGATAAATCACGCGAATATAATAAATATTCAAGAAATAGACGTCACGTCTTCAAATAATTCACAATTGACATGCATAAAAATTTCAACAAATAAAACATCATAGCGGAATATATATCATACACCTCAAGTAGCCATGTCATCAACTCATAAATATATCCACATAGTATAATACTCAAATCCCGACATATGGGCAAATCTCAATGATAAAAAAAATAAATCCAAAGCAACATAAAAGACGCCGTTCTAGATCAAAGCTTATCTAAGAAATGAACGCAAACAACCAACGGAGGTAGCTCCCGCTATCCTCGAGCACTCACCAAGCAATGCTAAACAAACTAATCATGCATGCCGTCTACCAATTCATACAAATAGGTAGGCGGTCCACCACAGACCACTGGGGGTTAGCTTCACATCAATCATAATCAAAAGCATAAACATGAATAATTAATCATTAAGATATCTCATGGTTCATAAACAATAACATAGGTGCATTTCAAATATTCACCAAATTGTCACCAACAATCTTCAACAAGTATATGATTCATCGATCACAAATAATCACCAAGCACACAACATCGACAACACGTAAGTCACATCAAGCACATAAGCAATTATGACTCATCCTAACATGTAATGTGCCTATACCGACTCTAGACACGTGTGGTACCAAGTCACCTCCGAGGTCGTCACCCCTGATGCCAACTGAACATCATAGTCATCACGAATAATCACCCCGAATAATGGAATACATAGCATTCGTCACCAACATGGATATGAAATCCGACATCAACAATGTGTGGACCTATGACTCAACAACAACATTGCATATTTCATACAACTTCAACAATCCACACCAACATATTTCAATAGATGCTTACCCCAACAATTTCAACACCAATAGAATGTAAGAAAATTCACCAACAACATATATGCACATAACATATATAAACACCAACAACATCACCATAGAGATTCAACAACTTCATATAAATCTCACAATTCAAGTAAAGGAGAAAATATACCACATTACGATAAACATCATATTCAACACCCATCAATCGTTCATACATCTATGTTTATTCATAACAAACCATTCATAAAAGATTTTACAGGTAATCAGATTCAATGATTATTTTCAACCAAGTTCGTTTAATATAACTCACGACTTTAACAATTAAGCCTATTGAACCAAACCAAGAAAAACAACTCAATTGCCTCAACTATGTATGTACATTAATCACATATGAATGTAGGTGTACATACATGTGCGTTTCACCGGCCAATTACTATGAAATCTCACAAATCACAAAGTTCGTCTCACATTACCACTTTTCCAAAAGAATTCCATCACGCTCTAACTGCTTCAGTTGCTTAGTAGTCAAAAACTCAGCTTCACTCTCTTCTTCAGCAGAAGAAAAATACACCGTCTTACTAAAACAATTAATATGAACACGGTTATACTCCAACCAGTTCATACCTAGTATTACATCCATTCCACTTAAAGGCAAACAAACTAAATCAACTTCAAAGTCTCAACCAAACATCGACAATGGACACTGCAGACACTAGAGAAGTAGTCTCTTAAAATTGTTCCAACAACATGTTCATGAAAATTCATAAATAATACGTAAGGAATAGAAAGAAACAACAAAATTTCCCATCTTGTTACGTAAGAGATTAGAGCCGTAATAGAAAGCAACGACAAAATTTCACCAGAGGTCGTGCTCAGGCTAGAGAGCAAGAGATTAGAGCCGACTTTGCTGCTGGTGGTGCTAGGTCGCGACACCATTTTGGTGAGGACACTTATGAGGAGCAGAACCCTAGCACCTGGATTGACCCGGACCTTATGCAGGACTGAGTGGGCTACTGATGGCTCACTCCTTTTTGATGTTTTTCTTTCATTTGTTTCAGCAGTTTTTATGTACTTTTATTTTATGTTCGAACAATTTTCAGTTTAATCAGTTGTATTCCCTATTTTGTATTTATTCCTGAACTTGTTTATTATTGATGAATTTATTTGTTTCATTGACGTTTCCAGTTTAGTAACAAATGTGTGTTCAAGTGATGTTTCCAAAAGTTCATAAGGAAGAGTGACTTGATTCAAAGGCGAAGTGTACGACAGTGCTAGGTAGTCACAACTTCCAGATATCATAACTGTAAGGTTCATGACCAAACTTTCTTTTTCAATTTACTTATATAGAGTGTCCATGCTGCTACATTTCTAGAACTTGCATTGTTTCTTTACTGTTGATTGGTTTTTTTATCATATACACACTGAGGCAAAAGTGTTTGGTCCTGTGAGCCTTTTTCAAACCTACCCTGATTATATTGAATTATTATTTTTTAGCCAAGTTGAGCCGGTAGGGTAAAACTTTTTGTTCGGTGACAAACTACATTACAAGCTTAGAGACCTTTTAGGATTTTTCCCAAATTGTTTCTTCTGAGTTAGGCATTGTAGAATGTTGCTAAAAATTAAGTTTGGGGTTGCTTTTGGAATTTGCAACCAACCAAGTTTGGGGTGGGGGAACTAGAGAACATAGAACTTTACATACACAAAAAAATGGTGTATAAAAAAAAACAAACAAAAGAAAGAGATATAGAATGAAAAATGGGACGAAAACATTGAAAATTCGAGTAACTTCAAACTCGAAAGTCCCAATGGTTAAAAATGTTCTCTAGCCCCGTCTTGACAAAAGTTGTGATTATAGGTGAAAAATGAATGAGATTGTGCTTTAAACTGTCGTAGGAATGCCGAACTCACATTTTGTGTAGCCTACTTATCCAAATATTATCCCACCTTCACCTAAGCCCCGTTATAACCCTGAAAGACCTCAAGGTGTGTATTGATATTGACTTTAATTGATGTTTAGAAACTCTTCAAGCGTATGGTAATATGTAGTGTTGCATGTGATTGAGTGTGAACCCTATTCATTTGTTACGTGGAGTTGTGAATTGGTGGATGCATTCAAGTCAAACTAGCTCATCTTTAGCTAGTAGGGAGATGAACTTTTTGGTTACCATCACTTGATCAGGTACTTGTTATTTTACTGTCGATTGTCAATGTTGCATGTAAATTCCTTGAGGACAAGGAATGGTTTAAGTTTGGGGTTGTGATGACATGCTGTCATTACGTAATTTTTATGTATATATTATCACATTATGGAGTTCACAAGGCAACTTAAGCAGCAAGAAAAGCAAGAAAACGGAAGAAATAGGTCAAGTCACAAAACGTGTCACGTTGGCTGAAAAACGTGACACGATTTCACTAGGCAGAATGCATGTTTTTGGTATTAAGGAGAACGTGTCACGTTGGCCAAAACGTGAAACGATTTGTGAAACCCTAATTTTGTTTCTTGTTACACAAGGAAAAACGTGTCACGATTTACTTAAAACGTGACACGTTTAGGCGAAATTCTGTGCCTATTTAAGCCGATTTACGAATCTTGGAGAGCAAAGTGCGATTTTGACATCAAGGCAACTGCAAGGAGGACGATTTCTTCATCCTTTCACCAGTTTCATGTATGTTTTAATGATTCAATTGATTATGCTATTTGTAAACATTGTTATGAGTAGCTAAATCTCTTAGAGATTGGATCCGAGATGATTCTGTGTAAACCCTAATTGACTTTATGTTGCTGTGATGAAACTCTATTTTATATTAATGATTATCTAGTTTTATTCAATTCAATTGTTCTTAATGCTTTTTATATCCTGATCAAATATAAATATGTTTTCGTGAGAATGAATGACTACTGACCCTAGCTTTCAACTTAGACCTAATTGAATTGTTCTAACAAACATGGTTAGTCTAGGAATGGATAATCGTTTATTAGTGATATTAGGTTAACGTGCTTAAACCTTCAAGAATTATTAGACCACCTAAGGAATTAGGGGCTATAGTTTAAGAGGAGGGTCCTAACTCAAGGGATTGATTAAGGCTATTTTGTTAACTATCGTGGGACTAGAGAACCATTAATAGGAATAGAGTACAACAACCAATTAGGGGAAACATAGAGGATTCGACGATCCGATCTCATCTCTCTCCATATTTTCTTAAACAACTTTTATCTTTTTGTTATTTTTGTTATTGAAACAAACAATTTTACTGCCTAGTGGCAAACCCATAATACCCTTTAACATCCTTTTGAGTAACAAATTAACTTATTGCGATTAAAAACAATCCTCGTGGGAACGATAATTTTTACTACTTCGATAGTATTTGGTGCACTTGCCAAACTTCTATCAATTAACATTGTTAATACTTCACATAATTATTCATTAATCTCTTATTAACTCAATGACAACTCGACGACGACGACAAGGCATCAACGACGACACAACACTCGACAAATGCAAGGACAACGACCCCAATATGCATGTGGTACCAATCAAAGCATAAGCCCTCAACGTGTTAGAGTAATAACTCTCAGGGCATAAGCCATCAACATTTGGAGTAAAGCTCCCAGGGCATAATCCCTCATCGTGTTAGAGTAATAACTCTCAGGGCATAAGCCCTCATCGTGGTGGAGAAAGCTCCCAGGGCCATCAACCCTCATCTTTTAGAGCAAAGCTCTCAGGGCCATCAGCCCTCATCTTTTACGACTATGCATGGACTCATCAACCAATGCAACTCAACAACTTAGACAACATCTTATAACTTCATCATCTTGGACAACATCTTACAACTTTGACATCTTAGACAACATCTTAGAACTTTGACATCTTAGACAACTTCATCATAAAATTCATATAAAATCAATCATAGGAGATTCGCATATCAAACCAAAGCTACTGGAAAGATAAGGCATATATCATCAATTCACATGTTTAAAGCTCAATTCAAAACAGAAACAACTTTAAATGGTACAAGAATCCAACATAGGCAATCTAACAAAACATAACTCGCGAGGCGAGGACATATACTCGCGGTGGCGAGCTCACAAGAAAAGCTACTCGCGAGGCGAGGAAGGCTACTCGCTTAAGGCCAGCAAAACTGGGTAGCTACGGCTTTATGACCATTTTTCACCAAAAATCCCAATTTTAACTTCTTGATGCCCAAAAGTGATTATATAATTAGTCTAATAATTTTTAATCATCAAAAGGCATTCAAAATCATATATAACTTGACCCAAAACATCTTTTTCCCAAAAATCACTATTTTCTACTGAACAGCTCGCTAGGCGAGGAAGAACACTCGCTGTGGCGAGTCGGGACTACTCGCTGGGCGAGTAACATTGCTCGCTAGGCGAGCTACCTACAACAGCTCGCGAGGCGAGGATAATCGCTCGCTGGGGCGAGCGATGACATAAGGGTCTGCGAACAGACCTCTGTTCTCACCCTAACACTCCAAATTCAACCTTCTAAACCCCAAATCTGTTAGGAATCAATACCTACGTGTAATCTACGACTTAGACATCAATTTCCTACATTAATTCATGCAATTACACACTTTCTACCTTGTTTTCATGAAATTTAACCTAATTCCCAAAATCCCAAATTCACTACCTACAACATGTTAAATTCAATTTCAGAATTATTAACCCATTATTAGATAAAACTAGTCCCACCCTTACCTTGGATGATGAAATCGCAGACCTCTAGCTCTTCCTCTTGTCTTCTCACTTTTCTCCCAAAAACTGTTTTTACGTGAAAACTATTCTAACTCTAGGTTTTCTATTTTTATAACCTAAGCCAACTCTCATAATTCACGTACGTCCACTAAACTCCTTAAAATTCTATTTCAGCCCCACAACTCTAAATATTCTATTTTATTTTCAAATCTTATTATATTTTTAGCCATAATCTACTAAATAAATAATTAAAGCCACTTAGTAAAATATCACATATCACATATTTAAATAAAACATATAATTAGACTCTAAACTCCAAAAAATAATCGAATAAATAAATAGGGTGTTACACTGCTCGCTTAAGCGAAGGGTTGCTCGCTTAAGCGACCAGCTTCCAGTAACTTCTGGGCTCGCTCGCTTGAAGCTCACTTGGGGCTCGCTCAAGCGACCTATGTCCAGAACCTACTGGGCTTGCTCGCTTGCATGCTCGCTCAAGCGAGCACTCATCAACTCTGTCAAAAAGTTTCGGGTTTCAACCCCTTTTCACCCAAAATCCCAAATTTTGATCTTTCAAATGCCCCAAACTCGTCCCAAAAGATGTTTACAGGTCTTATACATAAAAAGGCACTCAAAGATACACAAATCTTGAAATGAAAACATCATTTCATCATAATTCAACAATTCAACCAACTTCACCAAACTTTCAACAACAACAACAATTCCCATCACCAATTCACAATTATGAATACCCAATATATTAATTCATCAACAACACATCCCAAAACAACAACAACAACAACAACAACATATAATCATGAAATCGTCCACAATTCAACAACTACAACCTCATTCTTCATCAATTTCACACAAACACAAAACATACCCACATATATACATTTAGGCATGCAAATTCAACATCAACAACACAATTATCATTCAATTCACATACATGAACATATCATCAAAACCTAAGCACGAATTTCTACAATTAAAACTCAACCAAATAATCACTTATTCAAATAAGTACTTTTGAACATGGGTAGAAAAGAGATGAAAATTAAAAGATTATGGTTGAATACTATCCCCCTTACCTCAATCTCCAAGAATCCTAGCCTTGGCCTCACTTTAGCTCATAGAATCATCAACCCTCTTGCTCTTCAAGCCTCTTTCTCTTCTAACCCTTTTCCCTTCTTTTTCTAGCTTTTCTCTCTCTACCTCTTTCTAATGTTATGAAATGAATTGCTCAAACCCTAGTCTTCTCTTAAGACATAGGTTATAAAGTCACACCACTAATGGGCCTAACTCTCAAAATGTTTTATGGGTTCAAACTCTAATTAATCCAATCCACTAGTTTCTATTTCATTAACGTTAAAAATAACGAGTAAACACCGACTCTTAATTAATTACTACAACTCACTTACAATCTTAGTAAAATAAATGGTTCTCACTCAAAACGCTAAAAATAACCCTCAACCGAAATTACTAAATTACTCTTGCTCACCAAAAGACTAAAATACCCTTCTAACACGAAAAACCCAAGAAATTACACCCCAAAGATAAATAATCATACACAAACACATATAAAACAAATAAAAATAAAATAACGAAAAATCAGGCTGTTACAATGAGCATGGAGATTCATACTATCTAGACAGTTCTTGCTCTTCTGAAGATGAGAGAGGTAAGCAAAAGTTTTCAATGTTTAAGTTGTGTGATGAAATTAATTATAAGGTAGGACAATTATTCACAAATGCTGAGTTGGTGAAGAAATCTGTTAAAGAGTATGGTTCACAAAAAGGAAAGATGTTTGGACTAAGATGAATGAGAAGTACAAGATTGTGGTTAAGTGTCAGCCAAAATGTCCATTCCACATGAGATTTAGTAGATCTGAACCAAAAACTTACTTTGTTCTTGCTAGGTATAACCCTGACCATAATTGTTATCCCACTGGAAAACTTAGGTTGATTAAGACTGCTTTGTTGGCTAGGAAACTGGTACCAATTCTGAAACATTCCCCTGGTATGAAACTTAAGGATTTGCAATCAACTTGTAAAGATAAGTGGGGAGTTATGTTGAGTCACTTTAAGCTTTATAGAGCTAAGACAAATGCTTTGGATTTGATTCATGGTGGAATAGATGAGCAATATGCTCATCTCAGAAATTATGCTGAGGAGTAATCCAGGTAGTACTGTTAAGATTAAATGTGTAGTTGGAGATGCAGAGCCAGTGTTTCAAAGGATATATGTTTGCTTCAATGCTTGCAAGAGGGCTTTTGCAATAACTTGCAGGCCCTTTATTGGCCTTGATGGATGCTTTTTGAAGGGAATGTATGCTGGACACCTTTTGTCTGCAATTGGGAAAGATGGGAACAACCAGATGCTGCCTATTGCATTTGCAATAGTAGAAGCTGAAACAAAGGAAAGAATATTGAATTTTTCTTCGATTTGAAACGATTTACCAGAACTTAACACTACTCTAACTGATTCGCACAAACCCTAGAATGGATAGAGAGAGCGATAGAGAAGACAATGAGAAGATGGATGGTTTTATGAAAGAAGGGGGGCCAATTTCACAATGTAGACTTAGTGAAAAGCAAGTCACGTGCCTCCTTTTTCTTTTTTTCCGATTTTTTTTTAATTTTCCTTTCATAAAATCCAGCTTGGCATTATAGTAATAAAAAAAAATCCACGTGGCACCTCACTCAGCGTTGAATGAGTCAAAATTGGGCAACGGGGCCAAAATTGCAACAAAATGTAAACTTAAGGGGCCAGAAAAGAGTTGATTTTTATAGGGGGCCAGAATCACAACTTCTGAAAAGTTAGGGGGCTAAAAGTGTAATTAAGCCATTTTTTTAATATGTTTCTTGTACTATTGTTATTAATTAATCATATTGTTTACAATTTAGATATCATGAAAGGTCGTGTTGATGAAATACCTAGATTGATGGATGCATGCCACAAAAAGGGTGATCATTGCACTTTAATATTAACAGAAGGGAACCCAACAAAGTCCCTTGCTATAAGTCGTTTAGCCTTATAACATTTTTATTTATTCAATCAATTTTTTTTATGTTTTTCTTTTTGTATATATATACCAGTTGAATAGACTCAATGTATAGTCTTAAAAACATTATGGTGTATGTCGATGAATGACAAACTTTCAAATATTAAAAAGTCGAAGTTAGAGGACCTTCTGAACAATAAGCTCATCAACAACCTTATGCAGATCATGGGTATAATATTCAAGAGCAAAAAATATTTTCTATAAGATATGACAAAATCATTATAATGGCCGACGCATATTTTGATGGAATCCACATTAAATGATTAATATTGTACTTAATCTACATTATGTGGAATCCTCTGGTAATGAATAGGAGTGAATTTCTGTCAACCATGAACAAGCTAATCATTAATGTTGTTGTTATTATTATTATTGTTGTTGTTGTTTTATTATTATTATTATTATTATTATTATTATTATTATTATTATTATGGATGTTATATCAGATAAAAAGGTCTTGGAGGTCTAATTTAATAGATATATATTTTCTCTCTCTGTAGGCTACTTCATCATCTGGATTTGTCTAAGCATTTACGACCCTAGGGTGTTGGATTTTTTTTTTGTCTTATTGTAATACTCCATTTTATATTTATATTCTTTCAAATTATAGTGGGTGTAACACCCCGTTTTTCCCAACACATAAATAATATATAATAAATCAGAGTTTATCGCAAACAGGATGACACATTTCGTTCTTCAAAATATCATTAAATATAAATAGAGTTAATTTCACTATTTATTTAAACAACTTCCTTCGATAATTTAAAATAATGTCGCAGCGGAAAATATTCACGTTTTAATGGAAACTTGGCACTAAGGCCTCAACATTAACAACGTAATAAAATTCCAAATCCAAAAGTGGTTCAACATCAACTTATAAAGAATTACGTAACAAGGAAAACAAAACATATAAATATCCACATCCCGTTACGTATCAGAGCATGACTCCTATGACGACACGAGGAATCAACTCACATCAGCGGTTACTCCTGGTTATCTGCACGTTACCCACATAGAGGCAACATTCAAACAGAAGGGGTGAGATTTCACATTCAATAATAATAAGCAACAATTCATGTAAAGAATTAATCAAAACAAACAACAACAATTCATATAATTCCAACTACAATCATCATTTAACTCTTTCAACAATGCAGCAGCAACGACTCGACAATGCAACAACAACTACTCAACAAATGCAGCATAATTATGCATGTGGTACCAACAGAGCTACAACTTCCTTCGCTAAAGTCGTAATTCGACTTGACAGGCTACAACCCCCTTCGCTAAAGAACAATAAAGCTACAACTCCCTTCGCTAAAGTCATAATTCGACTTGACATGCTACAACCCCCTTTGCTTGACAATGCTTATGCAATGACACAACTTAAATGCAACAACAACAACATCATAAAATCATATTAAATCAACCACAAAAGATTTTCACATCAACTCAAAGCCACTGGAAAGACAAATCAATTATCAACAATTTTCATGTTTATGACAAAGTCCGACTCAAAACAGAAACGTGTGAAAAGACACAAGAACGCAAAACAGGCAGTCTGCTACTGAACAACTCGGGAGGCGAGCACAACTACTCGTTGTGGCGAACTCACATATGGACCACTCGCTAGGCGAGCAAGATCAGGTAGCTTTGGGAACTAGACATTTTTCACCCAAAAATCCCATTTTTAACTTCCCAATGCCGAAATTTGATTCTAAAAGTTGTCTAATCATTTCTAAACATGAAAAGGCACTCAAATTCATATAAACCTGACCCAAAACATCATTTATACGAACATCCATTTTTCTACTGAACAGCTCGCTAGGCGAGGAAAACACTCGTTGTGGCGAGTTGGGAACTACTCGCCAGGCGACTAAGATCACTCGCTGGGCGAGCGATGACATCTACTCGCTAGGCGAGTTTGAGCACTCGCCGTGGCGAGCGACGACAGACAGGTCTACGAACAAACCTCTGTTCTCACTCCAAAACCCCAATTTTGACAACCCAAACCCCAAAATTGATAGGAAACATTACTTACTGTTATTCTACAACCTAGACATCACTTTCTTACATTAGTTCATGGGATTGCATACACTTTCAACAATTTTGATTGAATTTAACCTAACTTTTATAACACTAATGAAATTCAACAAACAACAACATGATTAAACCCCTTTCAGAAATTATATGCTTATGATTAAAGAAGCTTAGTCCCACCATTACCTCTAGTTTTGCGAATTTGATGATTTCCTACGGTGAAATCTCTCTCTAGGTTCTTCTTGCTATTCCTCCTTGCCTCTTTTCTCCACAACCCTAGTTTTTCCTTTTTCCGCTTCGTTGCTCTCTTTATCGGTAACCCTTCTTCTCTAATTCTCTTCTCTATTTATAAACTTTAATTGAGTTTGTTACTAATCTTTTCATATTACTACCCGCACCTCTTGAATTGTTACTATTATTTAAATCATTAAACACTACTCATCTCACTAACTACACCTCTCCTATTCTTAACCTAACAAATTCCTCTTATTCCAAAACTGCCCTTACGCCTCATTAATATAATTTAATTATATTCATTCACTAATAATGTCATACTAAACCACTAATAAATACTCACACCTAATATAAAAGTCACACATCGCAATTATTGAAATAAAATATGACAAAAAGACACTAAACTCGATAAAATAAATAGATAATAAAAATAGTGCGTTACAGTGGGAGTATTTAAAATTGTATTCTAAGAGTTCTATTCTGGATAAAATACAAAACTATTTCACACACTTTTATTTTAAATAATAACTCTTTGTTATTATACTATTTTATATAATTAAATTTTAAAGTCATATTTTTGATATGCTAAATTAAAATATTGTTAAGCATGTCTTTCTATTTTTTGTATATGACCGAAGTTCGATAAATTAAATACAATTGTTTATGCATTATATTATTTATCATGTTCTCTTAAAACATAAACATTGTTGATTTGTATAATTGTAATCTCACCTATGGTGAATACAATTATGCGAATTTTGTTAAATAGATTAGCATTATATTGGTGACAATCATACCCTATCGGTGTGTTGTTATTAATATAATTTTGTTAATACTCAATGTACCTTAACCTTTTATACTTATGTCAAATATAATTGAGTACCCTATCAATATTTAAATTTTGAGACATAGGAATTGTACATTGTGATGATATAGTTCTTACTTATTATCCTTAAGCTCTTCGAATAAGATTACAACAAGTAAGTTACTCAATTAAAAGACATGTAGCAAACCACATAAATTTTGCAATCCAATATTATTCTAATTTTGAATTAAATTTATACTCAAATGCAAGGTAATAAAAACCGGACCGGACCGGCCGGTTCAACCGGTCTAACCGTGAACCGGATCTGTCTCCGGTCCAAAATGGCCTAAAAACCGTTCTATCATAAAACCAGAAAATAAACTGAGAAACCGGTGAAAAACCGGTGAAACGGGCCGCACAAAACCGGCGGTTCATACCAAAAAAAAAAACAAACGAGAACTATGGCTTGTTTCAATTTCTTCTTTTTTCGTTTCTTAACCAAAGGTAGCATGGTGAATCCCTCATTCAAAGAATTCATTTAACAAATTCAGATTCAGATTTATGAAGAGTTGAAACATTGTGATTGAAAAATGATAAATTATTCATTCAAAGTATTCATTTAACATTGAAAGATGATGAAGAGAGAATTGGACACTATGATTCCATTCAAGAAGAAGAAACAAAGATCCAGATTTAAGAAAAGTTGAAACATTGTGATTGAAATATATAAGAAAGAATGAAATGCAATAACAGAGAGTAGCTAGTGGCGGCTTTTGTTGTCAATGAACAATACTCCCTCCGTCCTGAAATATAAGCAAAAAAAAACTAATTTTCTTTGTCTCAAAATATAAGCAAAAAAGACAAACTTTTCTCCTATTTAATCTTGTTTTTTTTAAAATCATTTTTTTCAAGAAAAACTTTTGTTTATTCTCATAAAATTAAATGCAAATTACATTTAATTTTCTTTCTCTTTCATTTTCTCAATAACTTATAGCCAATAAAAATTGTTTTTCCACCTTCCTATAAAACTTTTTTCAAAGAAAACACAAAAAACTATACTACAAATTCTTATGTTTTGGTTTTCTTAATAAGTGTATTTTTTTTTTTTTGCTTATAATTTAGGACGGAGGGAGTACTAGTTAGGGTTACATATTATAATACAAGTGGGCTTGGCTGCCCCTCTCAAGAAAGGTGGGGTTGGGCGACATATATATAGAGATATATAGGTGGTATTAAGTAAGTAAACTTTACTCCCTCCGTTTTAAAATGAGTATCACTTTAGCTAATTGCACACAAATTAAGGAATAAAATAAAGTAATCTAATGTCATATCAATTTTACCAAATTATCCTAATCAACTATTGGTTTGTTTTTCATTAAAGAAAAAATAATACTTTGGAAGTAGTGTAACATAATATTAATTGAAGGGTACAATTGAAAAGAAAAAGTTATTATTGCATTGAAAACTGAAAGTGACATTCACTTTGAAACAATTTTTTTTTGTGGCTAAAACGACACTCATTTTGAAAAGAAGAGAGTACTTTTATATTTTATTTTGGTTAATATAGTAACAAACATGATTTTTTTCCTTCAAAGAATAACAAACTTGATTTCATATTTAAATAAAATAAATGGTTTTATTTATTCCAATCTTACCTATTTTCTATATTTCTATATATAAATGAATTACTTTATTGAAAACGGTTCAATCCCGGTTGAACCTTTAAACCTCGAACCCTTGTCTTTACCGGTTTGATGTTCGGTCTGGTTTTGATTACCTTGCTCAAATGTTATTTTTTGTATATATACATATTTTGGATTGCTACTATCCCTATGTGATGTGAGTGGCAACATGATCATTATGTGATAGAGAAATAGTTGAATATTTATTTAAAAAATATTTTTAAACTTTTAAATTCAACTATCATTATCATTCTCTATCAAGTGGGAGAATCCTTGCCATGTATTGTGTAACGTGATGGACATACCCTATTGGTATGACATTAGTATACATAATCATCCTTTTATGAAGAAAAAAAAACTTATTTGTTTACTAATCATTCTCCACCAACTGGAAAAAATGTCATACTTTAACAAACGAGGAAAATTCTACATGTCAGTTAACTATATCTTATAAACAAAAATATTTATTTGTTTCATAACTCTAGATATAAAATTATTGCAGAGACTTATATTGAGGATATCAATTATATTCCTTTCTCATAAATTATTATACACTTCCATATCCTTTTATATTATTTTAAACTTATTTTGTAAAAACAATATGTCAAAAAGTCCCAAAGTTCTTAACAACTCCATTGAATTTTTATTTATTTATACCATTATTCTAAATAATTATAAATGGTATATTTAAGATATTTAATTATACCATTTTAACTATATTTTGACATATTTTATAATATTGCTATTCTTTAATACTAAGTTTACGACTATTTTATCTTATATCCTCAATAATAATGAAGTATAAGTCTCATGTATTTCCGCTACGTGTAACCTAATCTTTTCTCAAATGTGTGTAATTATAATTTTAGCATTTGAGTTTTGAGTGAGTTACTAAAATATTGAATAGAGTCTCATATCTTATTTTATAATGCTAGAGACTTATCTCACTCATATGATGATAAACCTTTTATATAATCATCATACTTTGTCATTTAAAGGTCACTGTTTTTATAAAATTCTTTGAAATTTTATTTGTGAAAATGAGGTCTTGTGTTATAAAATTCTTAAATGAAAATTTACATTCTCCTTAATTCTCAATGCAGAATATGTGGTTAACTATGAAACTTAATTCTTGATAATGTCTGCCATTGATAAAATATATATACATAGGGTTTCATACTATCATTGAGTTACCACTTGTGTTAATAATTCTACTATACTCGTGCAAAATATGTGGTTAATTTCATGAAACACTATTAATTAAAATTATATAACAACTTATGTTGATAATCTTGCACTAGTAATCAGGTATCCTACTGTTGAATATTACATTATTATAATATTTCTATATCAGTGATCACTAATGAGAATCCCACTCAGTCTTGTTTATATATATGTGTGTGTGTGTGAGATCAAGAGAAATGTGTACACAATATCATATACATACAATTTAAAATTTTCATCATTGTCATATAATCTTGAGCACACTAAAATATGGCATACCTTAAGAGACTTTAAACTTTAGTCTCATTCTATTATATTGAGATATATATATTAAAATTATTTTAAGTTAATTTTGTTGGAATATGCACAATAATCTCCCAACATGCAAATATATATTGTGCTTCTCTTTTTCCAATATTTCACATTTTGTGAGGTCATAAATAATAAGTACAATTAATAATATCAATACTTCTATCGAGCATGATATTGTGTTCTTGAAGTACTTATAATATAAGATAATCATAACTGTTCGTTCATTATTGACATTTTAGTGGCCACATTAATCCACATCTTATTTTTCTTTAAACCAAGTGTCTATGTTAATCCATGTTGAAGATTCTTGAATTTCCTATTTCTTTATGGATTTTCATATTCACATTTTTTTCTTCTAAAAACTTGGATTAATTGAATGTCGTAGAACATTTATCGATTTTGATTAAAGGTAATTACACTCTCTTAATAGACTATCCCTATAAGTAATTACTATTCTTATACCTATGTGTATATATGACTTTTATAAAATTGAAAATTCATTGGCAGAACTACTAACCACACTTATATATATGAGCATTGCAATTCATAATGATTTGATTAACTCTATGATATTTTGAGTTAGTGGGAGTTTGTTATAGAATTTTAAATGCTTGGACCGTTATTGGATTACATACTCTTAATTATATAATGTTAATCCATATTCATTATCCTTATCCTTATGTGAAATGTAAGTATTTAACGTGTATGATTTTGTTTTTCCTATCAGATTCAATTTATGCATTGTTAAAACTTGTGTTTCTTATATTGTTATAATAACAAGTGCTTTTATAAATAGTTGATACTTTAATAATTGATCAAGGTTATCCAAGTGGGAGACTGTTGGATTTTATGGATTAACCTTAATCAATAATTAAAATAATATATTATTATATCAATTGTTAATTCTAATTATAATATTGCACTAAATAAAAGGATATTTATTAATGGGCTGTAATTAGAAACGGGTCATGATGGGTTGGACCATTTATCAAAGTAAGCATGTTGAGAGGTCCCTTTCCCTACTGATGCTTATATATACTGACTATCCCATCAGGTCAGAAAACTGTTTCAACGCTCTCTCATTCTAACGACATCAGGAAGGGAGAGAAGAATCTCTCAACCTACTTTGTTCATGTCTCTCTGGCAACATTATTCGATTCTCATCATCCATGACGACTCAAGGTACACATTTACTGTATTTCATATATAATATGCCATGATTTTGTATCTATGATTTTGGGTAAACTATGATAAACATCCTTCATAGGGAACTTTGAAGAATGGAGGGAAAAAGTTGATTCGTCTAGTTAGAAGATAAAGTATTACAAAATAAGTTGTTTTTTTTTTCTTTTCTTTTTATGGTGAAAAAGGTCTATTGTTTTTAGTATTCGATAATTGTCATACCCTCATTTTGAACCTAAAAACACTCGTTCAAATTTCTCCTCTATGATACCTTTCCAATTCCCTATGCTTTACTCTGCAATTTTCTACCGTGCCTCAACTGCATATTTTTTTTACTACTGCTGTCTTTAATTTTCTTGCATATAAAACCATCCAGAATGTTTTCTTGCATTACAGGTCCTTAAAAAAAGAGTTTCTAAAACCGTTGCATATTTTCCTACATTTTATTCCAATTTTTTGCATAAAATCATACAAAAAAGGTATTTTGGTCATTTCCTACAAAGGAACCCATTTTAGTCCCTACAATTTGTCCCTGAGTCTTTTCAACTTGTCTGCATGAATCATTAATCAAATTTTGTCCAAAAATCATCTTAGTTTTGCATTTGAGTCAGTTTGAGTCAGTCTGAGTCGTTTTAGTCCTTAGGGGCATTTTGGTCTTTTCACATCAAATGATTTTGACAGAGAGGTATTTTAAAATACCTCATTTTGGTAGTTTGTCCATTTTTAGTCCGTTTTGTCATTTTTAACTGTTTCACTTTACGTTTTTTCAAATTTCATTTTTTACCAATTTTATTTTGTTTTAATTGCAAATAAGTCCAAATTTTGTTTTAATTGCAAATGAGTCCAATTTTGACTTCAAAACAGTCCAATTTTAGTTTTTTATTACTTTCAAAACAGTCCTTGTTTCTTTCTAAATTGCAGTTCAGTCCTTAACTTTTTTTAATTGCAGAATTAGTTCTTAAGTCTTTTTTCAGTTTGGTCCAAAAAATGCCACGCAAGCAGTCCACGTCCAGGTGTCGTGTTCCCATTTGTTCAAAGGCCACATGGCAGCCTATATAAGGCCACGCACTGTGCAAGTCAGAAAAAGGTCCACAAGAATCACTCCACATCAGAAACAGAATCACACTTTCTCTCTCCATTCAGTTAGATCAAAATCACAACAAACTCAGAAAATTGAAGAACACGAAGCACAAACCCTAAAATTTCCAGAACTAAATTCAAGCCAAATCCATGGAAATGGCGTTAGCTCTCAGAGATTCAATGGTGAATCTTCATCATTGAGCTATTTCCTCTGCAATTCAAGCACTGAATTTGTCGCAGAAAGCAACAAACCCTAATGCGATCACAGAGACGAAATTGAGAAGAAAAGGGAAAGAATTTCAAAGGTTCTGAACCGGCGAAGAAGAAAAAGGAAAAATCACCGGTTTATTTTCGGATTTCAAGCCAAAATCAGCAAACAGAATCAAATCCAAAGATTTCTGAAGATCACGGTTCGAATCTCCGAATAAAACACAGGTGAACACTGAAACTTACCTCTTTCATACTCAAGAACATCAACGAGTCCGAATCAACGTAAATCCGTAGGAGTTCAAAAGGTCCGGTTCAAAAAGAATGAAACCCTAAAAAAAATTTCGAAACCGTAAAGGATTTTAGGGTTTACAACGTGAATCAACTGTTGTAAACCTATGAATCCATGAGAAGTTTCATCAGAACAAAGATTTGAACAAAAGAAAGAACCAAGAACCGTTTGAAATCCGTGAGAAAAGATTCAAGATCTACGGTGATTCAGTGGATGCATGCGTTTTCTAGTAAAGGATTCATGTTTAGAATGATTAGACGGAACGTTTGAGCCATAATTTGTGAATTTCTGGGTTGATTTGAGTGAGTTAGGGTTAGGGTTTCATAGCCTCGCCGGAGTGAGAAGAGAGAAGAGAGAAGAGAGAAAAGAGAAGAAAGAGAAACGTTGTGTGGAAATGAATGAAAACCGGGTTAGAACCTTTTATATAAGGTGCTGGACCGGGTTGGTTCTGACCCGATCCAGCGCCCCACGCTTTGGACCGTTTGATCTAGATCCTAATGGATCCGGATCAATCCAACACCTCAGAGGCGTTCTGGAGATCCGGATCCATTCACCTGCATGGGTTTGGGCCGGGTAGCGCTGGGTTTTTGGGTTTCTTTCCGGTTCTTCTTGATTTTTGCTATATTCACCCCTGTTCTTGCTACTTGGATCACGTGTGCGTTTTAATTTCTTCACAAAAATCTCAAAAAAATTACTATGTATATTTGACCTATTTTGACTGTTTTGTGATATTTTACATGCTCAAAATTGATAAAAAATAATATGCGCTAGTTTTTTATTGATTTGTACATTTTGTATATGTTTGTGTGTAGTTTCTCGCGTAATTTTTGATCCAAATGTTTGTCATGTCACATTGATGTTTAGCGCTTGATTTTGCGATATGATCATCTCTGATTTCTTGCAACATCATCGATTCTTGTTAAGTTTGATTTTTGTTAACATTTTAGCAATACTTCCAATCTTGTTAATTTGATTTTTGTTTACAATTTTGCAAATCTTGTTAGTTCGGATGTTTGTTTACAATTTCGCATGATTTTCAATCTTGTTAGCTTGATTCTTGTTTACAATTTTGCAATGTTTTCAGTTGTGTTAGTTAGAACCTTGTTTGCATTTTTTTACAATATGTTCAAATTGTGTAAATTTGATGTGTGTTTCCCACCTTTTGCAATTTTTCTCCAACCTTGTTAAATTGGATTCTGTTTACTATTTTGCAATATTTTGGATGTTTGGTGTAGTAATATTTTCAATCTTATTAGTATAATTAGTTAGCTTTTACCTTACAAGTTCACATGCTAGTTTCTAATTTTGCAAAGTTTACCTTTTTTTCGTTTCTTGCTTTGTAAATAATGTTAGTTTGCATGCATTTTCCTTTCCATCTTTTCATACTTTATCATCACCTTTTCCTTGCTTAATATTTTGCTATCATTTCATATTGCTTCACTAACCATTTTATGTCTCATGCATATTGAAAGCTCCAATTCATCTCCATTCTTTAAGTTTAGGTTCCATTCAATTTCTCAATGATTAGGTAGTTTCCTTTATTTTAATTTCTTGCAAGACCATAGAATGTAAACTAGGGCCAATGTAAAGGACAATGGACACTATAATGATGTACACCGACACAAGCACCGACACGCACACACGTTGTATGACTTACCGTTAGATGTATGTTTAGGAAGCGCAAAACTTAGAAAAATCATTTTTCGAAAAGTGTTAGCAATTCCATCACTTGAAAACATTTTCCAATAAACCTTGGAGTCAAAACTCCATTGTATTTTCTTTCCTTTTCTTAATCAAATCCAAATGAAAATAATTCTTACTTAGACCTTTTTGTAAATAATTGACCAACCTCACCGTTTTATTTTCTCAAGCCTTTACGGCCTCTTCCTCTTCTTCAAAACCATTTTCTTTTCTAAAACTAAAATCAAACCAAAACTCACAAAGCTTTTTTTCGAGAGAGAACTACATGGAGTTTGATCCCTTAAAAGGGTATGTAGGCAAGAGGTCAAAACCTCTCCAAGTCCAATAAAAATAAAATCTAAACACTTCTTTCCCCCATTCTTAAAAACAACCTTTTCAAAAAATAGCATTTAAAATAAAGTGTAAAAGATAAATCTAGAAAAACGGTTCCTATAGAATACTATAGTCGTTACGGGTGCCTAACACCTTCCCGTAGCGAAAATTGCCCCGAACTTAGAATTTCTAAGGGTTTTCTCAATTTTACCCTTCCCCAAGAAAAAATAGAGACATCAATGATTGAAAGGTTCAAGCCTAAGTAATGACTTGACACCCGAAAATCGCGATGACAATAATCAATTGTTAGAATTCATAAGGGGTTCCTTTGGGTGGGTGGAAGGAAGATTAGTTGGGTGAGGTGGAAGATTGTTTTGTTGGAACAATAGTCAAAATTAGTTCAAAATATTTTTGTTACCGAAGAGATTACTAGGCTGAGTCGCGGACTAGGTCGCTCTCTTTAAGACGTTTCGTGGCACTGCCCAAAATTGTGCAAGCAGACTATCAACCACGACGTCCCCAAGATAAAACCACCCAGCTACAACTGTTTCGGAGTCCTACTGCACTATAGGATCCGTTCTAGAAATACACCTTCATATATGGTGCTAAGACCACTCTAATATGACATTGATACCACTCTATTATGGTACTAGGACCAATCTAATATGGTGTTTCCACCACTCTAACCTCTAACTTCTCTAAGGGTATAAAACATAAAAAGCCACTATATTATTAAGATCATTTTTATTTCCGAAGGGACGATATATATCAAAAGGGACTATAATCTTAATAATACTCTTAATTTCCAAAGGGACAAAGTTTACCGAAGGGACTATGTTCTTAAGACCATTCTTAATTCCGAAGGGACATTATAAACCGAAGGGACTATGACCTTAAGAACACTCTTTAAATCCGAAGGGATAGAAAAAGAGGAAGAAGAAAAGAATAGCTCGTCAACACAAGCTAAAGGAGGGAGAAGAGAGAAAAGTTCTTTGACAACTCAAGAGAACTTTTGGGGTGAGTAGAAGTGAGGGATGAGGGTTCTATTTATAGGTGAGAAGCCAAAGATGAGTTTCAAATCCAACGGCCAAGATCATTTGACCATTACAAAAATAATGGTTTGACATCTCCTCATAAATAAGCAATAATTAGAAAGTTGACATGTGAATTTTTTTTTTTAATTCACATAATAACACTCATAGTGTTCCAACAGTTTGCAATCTATAAACAAATGGTGACCTTGGAGTGAAGGATGCAAGAGTGGTTAATTCGAGTTTAATAGCTAAGTGAAGATGGAGGTTGTTGAAAGGGGATGAAACTCTTTGGAAGGAGATGTTAGCGGAGAATTATGGCCAAAATCTAACCTTTTTGGTAGAGGATGGGAGATTTTGTTATATATACATAAAGAATCAAAATTATTGAAAATATTTCACAAGAGACCCTAGTAACATCAAGCCGTCATTTTAGTTCTACTATCAAGTCCCTAACTTGTATGCAACCCATTCCAGCCTTCTATGTTGAGGTCCATTTTCTAGAAACCGTTCCTTCTTTTTCCTTAATAAATTAGGCATATCATCACAACAAATAGACATTGTACCAAAGACATAGTTCAAGTGTTTCAAGTGACTGTTAACTGGTGTTTTTGGTAAATAAGAAGACTTGTTTTTATTATTACAAGCAGGATCAAACTAAAAATCATAGAACATGTTGTGAAATCTTTTGCCAGAAAATGCATGAGTGTTCATCATATTCATAGGTTGCTTTATGAATTAAACAATTTTTGCAACCAAAAGGCAAGTCTATCAAATACTAGGTCTTGTTAGACTCTAGAGAAACCATCTCATATTTTATGGCTTCTTGCCATAAGTCAACATTCAAGGAAGACAACACTTCTTGAAGGCTAGTTGGATCCTCTTCTAATGTATAGACCATGTAATCATGTCAATACTTCTTAGCAACTAGTGCTTTCTTACCTCTTGGAGGTTCTGTTACATCTGATTCGATGTTCTCATCACTGCTTCTGATCGCTGTGATCAGTTACAATGCCCCCACTAGTAGAGCTGTCAAAACGGGCCGGGCCGTACGGGCCGGCCCGTTTAGCCCGATTAATTTTAGGGCTTGGGCCTTAAATATTGAGCCCGAATTTTAATAGGGCTTTTTAGCCCGGCCCTAAAAAGCCCGGTACCCGTTAGGGCTAGCCCGAACGGGCCGTGGGTAGCCCGTTAGCCTGCATAACAAAAAAAATCCTATAAATTATATATAATTTTTCAAATAATTCTTTACTTAGTTAATTATCAAAGTAAAAAATAAAAGTGAAAATTCAATGAATTAGCACATATAAATGTAATATAAAATTATATTTACTCGTTTCGTTATTTATAATTTTAAAGATCGAATATATAAATATCTATAACCATAACGTATCTAATTTATTTAAAATTGTTTTCCTCGCCGTTTTAGTTTACGACTAGTGTACGAAAATGTTTACAATTTATTTTTGTGCTAGACATTATTTAAACATATTAAAAATATTATTTATAGAAAAAAATTATAGGAGTATTTTATAATACTTGTTTTAAATATAAAAAATGTAATTTTTAATACGGGCTGGCCCGTTAGCCCGCGGCCCGTGTAGGGCCGGGCTCGGGTAGTATATTTCAAGCCCGTTTTTCAACCGGGCTTTTTGGCCCGGCCCGATAAAGCCCGAAGCCCGTTAAGGGCCGGGCCGCCCGTTTTGACAGCTCTACCCACTAGTGCCCCCACTATTTTCTTAATTTAAAAAGGGGAATTTAATTTCATAGAAATCATCATCGTTTGATTCTATGATCACATTAACATTTAGGTCATAAAACCTATACTCTTTCATGTTAATTTCATACCCAATGAATTCACATTCATAGGCTCTACTAGTGAGTTTTACTCTCTTAGGATTTGGAATCCGAAGATAGGCCAAACAATCCCAAGTCCAAAAAAATAAGACAAGATATATTGTCTTTTCTTCAAAATTTCATAGCTAGAAATTTGTTCTTAGATTAAAGCACTCTATTCAGCACAAATCAAATAGTTGATAAAATTTTCCCAACAATGAGATGCACCGCCAGAATTAAGCACGATGACAACAACTGACCCGGTAAATAGTATATTCTTTATAACTGCTTTACCGTTCATATCAAGAGAGTAAGATGCAATTGTTTCATGAATAATTCCGTGCCATTTATAAAAACTCATTGAAATGTGGAAATTATTTTGTGCTTCTATCACTATTAAATCGCTTGATTTTCTTATTGAATTAATTTTCAATTTCAAAAACTTTGATCATAACAAGCACACACCACTTTTATTTCTCATGAGATTTACCAAAGTATAGTCTAAATAGTCAACAATAAAAGTGATAAAATATCTTTTCATATCTAGTCAAGTTATCATTAAGTTCGCATTCATCATAATAAATTAAATCCAATTATTTAGTTTATCCAAATATTGATTTATGCGACCGCTTGGTTATTTTTAACTTGACTATAAAAAGTCTTATATATTTTTTTTCTTTAAAAAATATAACACATCTCATTCTACGATATAATCTTGAATATGACAAATATCATGTGATTATTTTATTTTTATTAAAAGGCTCAATGCATGATATTTGTTCCATATCTTAAATGTCAACCAAAATTATTTCAATTAATGGAAACAAAATGTCAAATATACAAGACATTGTTTTGCATTAAACAAAAAAGTCTTGTTATTAAGTCAATACGGTTTTGCATTAAACAAATATGAATCCAATAGTAAATTCCATAAAACAAGAATTAAGTACAATGAAACATATATGCCGTAAATGTCATTAGATTTTCTTTGTAAAAATTTCCTTAATAGAAAATTTCAATCCATACACCAAATAACCTTTTTAAATCAATTTCTTATTAGAAATTTTAATTTCTACCTAAATCTTTTGCACAAATTAATTTCCTTCATATAAATTTCTTAGACAAAAAAGTCTCTCACTTGATCCACCAAAAGGTTGATCTTTAGTATTCATAATAGTGAATTACTATCCATTCAGGTAAGCCTGTAACGCAACGCTAAACCTGTTCCTACACTTTATCGTGTTCTTTTAATCGGAGTATTTCTATAGCTCTTTTATCCTTGTTGTAGTTTACAACAAACTAGTAATTTCTTCGGTCGATATGGCAGAACGAATCGTCTTAAAATTGTTGGAACAATAGTCAAAATTAGTTAAAAATATTTTTGACACCGAAGAGATTACTAGGCTGAGTCGCGGACTAGGTCGCTCTCTTTAAGACGTTTCGTGGCACTGCCCAAAATTGTGCAAGCAGACTATCAACCACGACGTCCCCAGGATAAAACCACCCAGCTACAACTGTTTCGGAGTCCTACTGCACTGTAGGATCCGTTCTAGAAATACACCTTCATATATGGTGCTAAGACCACTCTAATATGACATTGATACCACTCTATTATGGTACTAGGACCAATCTAATATGGTGTTTCCACCACTCTAACCTCTAACTTCTCTAAGGGCATAAAACATAAAAAGCCACTATATTATTAAGATCATTTTTATTTCCGAAGGGACGATATATATCAAAAGGGACTATGATCTTAATAATACTCTTATTTCCAAAGGGACAAAGTTTACCGAAGGGACTATGTTCTTAAGACCATTCTTAATTTCGAAGGGACATTATAAACCGAAGGGACTATGGCCTTAAGAACACTCTTTAAATCCGAAGGGACGGAAAAAGAGGAAGAAGAAAAGAATAGCTCGTCAACACAAGCTAAAGGAGGGAGAAGAGAGAAAAGTTCTTTGACAACTCAAGAGAACTTTTGGGGTGAGTAGAAGTGAGGGATGAAGGTTCTATTTATAGGTGAGGAGCCAAAGATGAGTTTCAAATCCAACGGCCAAGATCATTTGACCATTACAAAAATAATGGTTTGACATCTCCTCATAAATAAGCAATAATTAGAAAGTTGACATGTGAATATTTTTTTTTAATTCACATAATAACACTTATAGTGTTCCAACAGTTTGCAATCTATAAACAAATGGTGACCTTGGAGTGAAGGATGCAAGAGTGGTTAATTCGAGTTTAATAGCTAAGTGGAGATGGAGGTTGTTGAAAGGGGATGAAACTCTTTGGAAGGAGATGTTAGCGGAGAATCTATATTATATAAATTTGAGAGTTTTTCTAAAATTTATATATGGTAAATGTAAGCATCAAAGAAAACGTGACATATGACATCATGAAAACAATGCATTTGATAGTTGTGATAATGTGACATGTGGCATCATCAAAACAATGCATTTGATAATTGTGATTATGATTAAATCAGTAGAGTGTTAAAAAGAATATTTCTCTAATGTAATCCTTTACATAATTGTGATTAATATTTTTTTAATTTATTTGCTATTTTGATGATTTGGTCAGTGATATACATTAAAGTTACTTATTTCTTTTGATTGCATCTTTTTCATCATGTCTCTATTAACCTTATATTACTATAAATATAGCCTCTGTTTATAAACATTTTTCACAAATATTGATCTTTTGCTTCTAGCAATTTCTCTTTTTATTGCTCACTAATTCTGTCTTTTTTTTTTATATATATATATGAAGAAATTCTGTGTATTTTTTTTATTTGATTTTGTTTATTTTTTATATTTTACGTTAATAGTTGGTTGTAACTATATACTAACATATTTTTTATTTGATTTTGTCAAGGGTTTTGCACACAATGCATATGGCATGACGATAACAGTTCATTTTTTATTCAAGTTTCATCTTCTATTTCAATTTATTTTATTTATCTAATTTTTTTTATAATCTTTCATACGTTGGTAGTTTAATTTACATAGGTTTGTAAAACTAATATTGTTGTCTTATCAACAAAATCATGAGTATTAGATTGTGGGTCTCCCTTTGTTATTTTCACTTTCATTTTAATGTTTAGATAGATGCTGACTTATTATGTTTCAGAAAAGAAAATAAATGCTAACTTTTTCGCTATTTGGCACTTTGTTTTCATGTTAGCAAATTTACCAATAAATTTAGACATTCGATTTTGTTTTCTTTAGGTCTTTTCCTCAACAAATTTTATGATAGATGAGAAGAAAATATTATTGAATCAAGAATGTCAAGATGAACATCATATCTCGATATAATTATGGCACATACTCATTAACAAATTGTGTAATTCAAAAACGTCAACATGAACTTAGATTTGGACTAATATTGTAATTAAGCCTAAATGAATTAAATTAGTATTAATATGTAATTGATCAGGTGTCCATGTTTAAAATAAATATTAAGACGTAAATTAATTTCCAAAAAAACTAATAATTTTATAAATTATTTTTTTGCTAATTTGTGGCATTGATTTTTCTTTGATTAAAAAAAAATTAGATAACTAAATGTGAATCTATCTTATTGGTGTTTTTCAACAATGAATATTTTGAAAATGAAGTTTATAGACAATTTTTTCGGAAATTCATGGAGTTGCAATTTTTTTATTTATATCTATCTATATCTCCATCTCTTATAAACATTTCCCTTTTTTATAGTACACGTGGCATGATTATATTGTTAGGTGCATTTTAATGTTTTATTTGATTTATACAACAAAATGTAATATGCAAGAATTATAATGTGTATTTAAAGTTTTTTGATTTACTCAACAAAATGATATGAATCTTGGTAACCGAAAATTTGATAATAGGAAGATGCTTATTTTGGCAACCGTGATTGAATCTACAATTTTGGCAACCAAATGATAATGATTTTTTTATTTTTTATTTTTAATAATTGTTGTGTCCTTATTGTGATTAATCAAGTAAAAATTATAGGCAAATTCTACGGTACACCAAGTAGTTAAATCAATAATAAATGAGTTGTTTTTTTGATAGAAAAATTATTATTTTATATCATTGACAACTATAATAATTAAATTTAATTTACCAAAACCTTTGACGAAATAAAATTGAATTTTTATTACTCATAATAATGAATATTGATTATTTTTTATGACAAAATGTAAATTTTTTAATATGATCCTTATAAACAATGAAATGATATTTTTTTTCTTATGAAATGATGTTTTCTAAAATATAAATATTGACAAATAGCTTTTTATTTCATAAAAATTATTGTTAATTTATAAATTTTGTGAAACAAGAGTACCGGTACACTCAAATTTGTGAGTGTACCATAGAAGTCCCCAAAATTATATGGACCGAAAAATCAACTTTAAAAATTATTTTTTTATATATTTTTTTTAACTTTAAAAATTATTGTTTTGTTATTGGAAAATTTTAGTATTTATATCATGCGAAAATGATTATTTTTCTTTAATAAAATATTTCTTTTTCAATAAATTTTAATGTCCTACGAAATTAAAACTAATATTTCTTTTTTAATTTTCGAAAAATAAATCAAGGTAGTCAAATTTTCCTATCAAACTTATTAGGTTATATTTTGATTTGCATCACAGGAAAATATTCGAATCAAACTTTTTTTTAAGGATCCAATCATACATTTTTTTTTACCAAAAGGATCCAATCAAGCTTATTAGACCACATTTTGATCTGTATCAAATTGATTTTAATTTTCATTAGATAGTCATTAAATGAGTAATGAATTGTAACATTGATAAATATTGGTCAAAGCAAAACATTTTTGTATATATAAGGAATGATTTTATTTTATTTTGGATGGTGCAATAAGGAATAATTTAATGGTGCATAAAAGTCACTAATTAATTTCATATTATTTAGTGCTTAAAAAATGTTCATATTATTCTTCACAAAAGAAGTTAAAACAATTGTGATAAGAATGAAAGTTTTTTTCGAAGGAAGCGATAAGAATGAACTTTTTTTTAATTACTCATACATTTCTAATTTACTCATATACTTTCTAAAAGTGTTGTCAATACTTATGCGTTTTTATTTTATTTATTTTGCACATGAAGTAATAAATTATAAATTATATTGAATTTTTAAATCTATACATTAATAGCAGTGATTTGCTTGAATTGTTTTTCTATAAATATTGGTTCCCATTTTACCATTCCTCACACCGCTTTGACTGAATGTCAAATTTTTCGTGTTTTCAACAATTTTCTCTTTCATTTTTCTCATTTTTTTCAAAGGCTTCAAAACCAAAAATTGGGGGAAAAAATCAGACAAATTATTCTAAAGTTAATTAAAAATGTACAAAAGTAAATCAAAGTATTTTAAAAAAAAAGTAATTCAAAGTAAAAAATTATTTGTTTGGTATTATATTTATTTGTTATTATTGTTTGAGGGAAATACAAATTATTTTACATGTATAGTTTATTTTACAAGACATGTCTAATAATTCCTTAAATAAAAAATGACATATATAATCAAATAGAAAAATAGCTTAAAAAATGAATTAATCGTACTTTTTTTACCTATAGATTGTTCAATCATGTCTACCACCATAACAATCACAAGTGATAACCTTTCCCTATAATTTTCTTTCCTCTCTTATTGCTTCTTTTATCCTATAAGAAACCATTTACTAAAACAATCACGATTTTTTTCAGAGTAACAATCATAAGCCTTTTCAGAGGAAAATCATAAGTCTTTGTGACATCTTTACATTCCACTTCTCATTTAATGCTTTTTTTATTTGTTTAATTTATTTAATTTATAAAAATTGAAATGAATAAAATGGAATATTCTATAATTTTATATACACTCTTATTCATATCTCAATTCACAATAAATAAAAAGATTATACTCCAATTGTATGTGTGGTTTCTTTTACGGAAAAATTGATAACATTAAGCACCAAAATCATTTAAATAAATAAAAAATCTCACTTTAATTTGGCCTACCATTTTAATCTTCACGTTAAAAAAAATATATACTACATTGTTACTATCATCATGAAAAATCATCACTTTATTTTCTCACTTTTTTTATAGAATATTTCTCCCTTTTTTTTTATAAGTGGGTAACTTTTCACTTTAATTTGATGTAATTTTAACCTATAAACTATGATAGGTATTTTTTTTAAGATACAGATTATGATATCTTGTGGATTAATTACTAATGTTTTCTTACTTTTTTTTATCTAAAGCTGTTTCTTTTTATATTTTTACGGTAATTTTTTTTTTGGCTTTCGCACCGGTTTCCGACCCACCAATGGTGGACGACTAATCCGGCTCATGCGTAGAGGCATGCGCACTGGCCAAGCGTTGTTCTCTTGGGTGCAGTAATTTTTTTATTGTACAAGATTTTTATAGTCATTTAGTAAGCAATCAATGTAATGACAATTGACACCATTTTTTTGTGATTGTTTCATTTTTTTTTATTTACTATACTAATTACTAATTTCAATCAATGTAAATAATGATCAAATTGCTTTGATTGTGATTGTCCAACATATTTGATTTGCACTCTTTTGCTATAAATAAATACAGAGTTAAAAAAGATCAAATGTTTCAAATTAGAAAAACTAATAAGATTTATGATTGATCACGTTTAACGTTGGTTCACCATGAACATCTAGAGTTAAAAATGATGAAATGTGACTTTTGTTGATGACATGTCATTAATAAAAACAACAAAAAGTTGCAGCAGTCAGATGTACCGATAACTCAGATCTTGATCACATAGATGACAAGAATTAAAAATAATGTTTTATTTACTAAAAAATAAATTTAAATAAAATAAAAATATCAAATTTGAAAAAAATGTATAGTTAGAAAAATAAAATGTTTGAATGTTGGAAATTTAGAAATTGAGAGAAGCAATATTGATATCGTGTGAAAAATATTGACAAACAATGTTTGAGTTAATGCAGAAAAATTTAAAATAAAATAACAATATTAAATTTTAAAAAAATAGATAGTTAGAAAAATAATACGTTTGAATTTAGGAAATTTAGAAATTGAGAGAAGGAAGATTAATATGACTAGAAGGAAGATTAATTGTATATACCTAATATAAATTAAGAGGGTGGATGAAAGGGTGAAAGAATTAGATAATTTAAGATTGAAGCATTGGTGCACTGACAAAGTTAGTTCGAGAAATGATGTAGGCATTATTGTTGATACAGAATCAAAGAAGGATATCGTGGATGTAAATAGGATAGGAGATCATATCATAGCTATAAAATTTATAGTGTAACAATACATTTTTAGTGTTATAAGTTAGATCGACAAATGGGGTAAACATTATTGTGGATGAGGAATGAAAGAAAGATATTATAGATGTAAAAAGGATAGGAGATCATATCATAATCCTAAAAGTTGTAGTGAAACAATGCATTTTTAATATCATTAGTGCTTATGCATTCCAGGTAGGGTTAAAAAACGCCTTAAAGTAAAGTTCTAGGATTATTTATGAGGTTTAATTCTGAATATACCACTAGGAGAAAATATTTTTCTTGAAGGGAACCTAAATGAGAATGTAGGGAGTGTTTTGAAGGCTTGAATGTGGGTATGGTCTAAGAGAGATAAATGTGGATAGTAAACTCATATACAAGGGTCAGTTGCAATGATCTCAGATAGATTTCTTTCTTATTATGAAATCTATCAGAAATATTTCTTTGGTTTGTAAAGTATTACTTGGAGATAATTTGACTACCCAACATAAATTATTAAGGAGCTACGGTTGGACTCTAAGGATCAATTGGTGAAAAACAAGTATTTCCAACATAAGATTTTAAAGGGAGGTTTCGCGAAGCTACATGGAATCCCAAATGCTATGTGGGACAAGATGACACATTAGATTAAAAAAGTAGCAAAAGAGACACTAGGAGAATAAAGAGGTTTTGGTCCTAGGGGTAAATAATATTGGTGGTGGATCGAAAGTGGTCAAAGTAAATGAGAATCAAAAGGAAATGTTTTAAAGAGCGGTTTGATCACAAAAAAAAGAGCGGTTTAGGTGTAAAAGGGCCGAAATTTGGGAAAATTATAAGAGACATAAGAAAGTGACCAAGAAAGCTTTGAGCGGGGGATAGAGAGATCAATGGTTTTGAGGCAGTTGACCGATAAATGCGTGATATCATTTCCAAGAATGATCCCCTAAACGAGTTTAGACCTTTTGGTGGAATGACAACAATTTTCGGTGGTGATTTTAGGCAAATATTGCATGTTGTCCGAAAAGGATCGAGGCAAGATATTGTTTATGCATCAATCAATTCATCAACAATATGGGCTTATTGTAATGTGTTGAGGCTTACTGTTAATATGAGATTGGATGCATCTTCGGTATCTGCAGAGCAGGAAGAAATTGCTAATTTTGGCAAGTGGATACTCTCAATTGGAGACGGCAACTACACTTCGGATGAGAATGGTGAAATGAAGGTAGAAATTCCTGAAGATTTGCTCATATCGGACACAACAAATCCGTTGATGTCGCTTATAGACTTTGCGTATCCTGATTTGAATGATAACCTTGATGACCAGCTATTTTTCCAAGAAAGGGGAATATTCGCACTAACGCTTGATTCAGTTGAGCATGTTAACGAATATATGATGTCACTGATTCCAGGTGAAGAGAAAGAGTATTTAAGCTCTGATTCTGTTTGTCGATCGAACGAAAATTCTGATGTCCAGAGCGAGTGGTTCACAACGAAATTTCTTAATGGTATTAAGAGCTCTGGAATTCCAAATCACCGGTTGAAACTAAGGGTAGGATGTCCAGTTATGCTGATGAGAAACATCGATCAGGCCAATGGACTGTATAATTGTACAAGGCTGACAGTTACACATATAGGGAAGAGCACGATAGCTTGTATCGTAATCACAGGAAAAAGGGGGGGTGGGGGGGGGGGGGGGGGGTACTAAGGTATTCATTCCTAGGATGAATCTTATTCCGAGTAATCCAGAGCTACCCTTCAAATTCAGGCGCATACAATTTCCATTGACGCTTTGTTTTGCAATGACAATAAATAAAAACCAGGGTCAATCTTTATCTCGAGTGGGAGTTTGTTTTCCTAAGCATGTGTTCACGCATGGGCAACTCTATGTCGCTGTCTCTCGAGTTACTTCTAGAAAAGGTTTGAAGCTGCTCATCTTGGATGAAGATAATAATGTTTGCAAGGAGACCACAAATGTTGTGTATCATGAAGTTTTTCAAAAAGTTTGATCATTGGTTATGTTTTAGAATTGTTGTTGCTATAATTTAGAAAACTAAAGTTACGTATTGTTTAGAAGTCGTTTTTTTTAATTTCTTTGTAAGGCGTATTGCTCATTACAGGACATGCAATTTCTATATAAGTAGATCCTCTTGGCATTAACTTTTAATTGATGCACTTTTCAGGTATAACAATACACGTAACTTTTTTTTTTACATCGTTGTTATCTTAAAATACAATATTTACATTAGACCATTAGTTTTGTAAAAAATAAAACAAATAACAATCGGCGATTCTGTAGCCCAAACCATATTTATACACACCCGTAAAAAATTTAACGTTTGCATTCCCAGACTAGGTGTATACATCTGACATTGGCTATTATATAAAAAAATACAAATTTTTAAGTTTTTATGATCAATAAAATACATTATGTCAACAAATAATAAGGTACAGTATCCTTCAAAAAAATAAGGTACAGTACGTCGGCGTATTTTTGCAAAAATATTACATATGCTAAGTTTAACAATGAGTAAATTTTATACTACAAATAATTATTATAAGTATAAATCCAAATATTTTAATCGCTATGTGCAATGTTTAGATATTTAAAAATATATACAAAATTAAGATGATATTTTTTCCATGTCAAATTTAAATTATAATCACACTTATACCTTTAAGGTAACATAATATAAAATCTATACATTTAAACAAAAAAAAAAATTATTTCCCGTGCTTGGCACGGGTCACTAAACTAGTTATGGCCAAAATCTAACCTTTTTGGTAGAGGATGGGAGATTTTGTTATATATACATAAATAATCAAAATGATTGAAAAGATTTCACAAGAGATCCTAGTAACATCAAGCCTTCATTTTAGTTCTACCATCAAGTCCCTAACTTGTATGCAACCCATCCCAGCCTTCTATGTTGAGGTCCATTTTCTAGAAACCGTTCCTTCTTTTTCCTTAATAAATTAGGCATATCATCACATCAAATAGACATTGTACCAAAGACATAGTTCAAGTGTTTCAAGTGACTGTTAACTGGTGTTTTTGGTAAACAAGAAGACTTGTTTTTATTATTACAAGCAGGATCAAACTAGAAATCATAGGACATGTTACGAAATCTTTTGCCAGAAAATGCATGAGTGTTCATCATATTCATAGGTTGCTTTATGAATTAAACAATTTTTATATGAAAGTAAACATCTTTCGACGGAGAGAAGTAAAGAAAAATGCAAGTAAAAAAGCTCAAAAGTTCAAACGCAAAAACTTAAAGAAATGTAAATTGCATTGCATTTAAATGTAAAGATACTTCGACAAATTAGTTTACATACATTCTATATGACTCTTTTCTCTAGACGCTGGTACTTTAAGCGCTAGAATTCTATAAATGATTTGCGACCCGTTTTTCCTTTGAAAAAACTATTATTTATACATAGAAGAAATAACTGTAAAAAGCTAAACTGCCACAAGCTGCACTTCTTCCATTGAAAATTGGCTGTCCCCCACATCTCAATGAGAAACCGCTGCTTTTGAATTTGAATTTTTTTCCCTTCGACAGAAACTGCTTGATTTCGACCAAACCTCTCAATGAATCACCTCTTGTCGAACTTCACAGCTATTGAACTTCCCAGACCATGTCGAAATCTTCATGCTAGAGATAACATTTTTAATTTTTGAAAGAACAAAAGTCAACTCTCTTTGACTGAATTAATTGAACATGTCGAAATTACAAGCTAACAATAATTCGACCAATGGTATCGATATTTAATGTGTGAATTATGCATGCTTTTTCTAATAAATAATTGGTTTAAAGCTTGTCTTCCAATCTTTTCGGAGATGAACGAAACTTTAACTTATTAGTTAATGGTTCAAATCGTAAGATACCTTTATACGAAACCATATAATTTTGAAATAATAGATTTAGATATATTTTAAAAATTATGGGGATTTTTGGTGATATTTTCATCATACACAATTTGGAAAGTTGTGTCGATTGAATAAATGTTTAGTGAAAAGATATGCATGATGAGATTTGAATCCATGCCCCTAAGATGAATTGGTGCATTTGCCTAGCTATCTACATAAACAAAATGTCTCCTTGATTTGGATGTTGGACGTGTGTTTCTTGTTCAATGTCTCCTTAATTTTCTCAACTCTAGCAACATCAACATCACATTTCTCCAACTGATTTTTATTTTCTTCATAAGCAGCCTTGGAGTATTCAAATCAGGTTTGATAAGAACTCATTATCAAACCTGAGGCTTTTCTGCTTAGCTTTAAGATCCAATAAATTAAACTTTTGTTGCTAGCGACATGATCTCGTTGATGGGTAATATGTAAATATTTTTATCGGCATTTTCTAAATTTTAAGATCTGCCTTGACTTAAGAAACATTGACTCCCAAATCGCCTTAACTTTTTTGAAGCAAACAAAGAAATATCGAAGTGTCATTGTTACTATCCTATATGAAAATAAAACCAACCCATGCGTTTTTTAGTAGAAAAAATTCACTTCATTTCATGATCAATAATGACCATAATACATGGAGAAACATGCGGAAAATGGGAATAAACTGATGCGTGTGTTTGTCTCTTAACAAACTTAACTTCAAAGATTGGTTCAATAAAAAGAATATACGTAAAATACTACAATGGAAAATACAAATTCAAAATTTATAAATATCTTCATTGTGAAGTTTCTGTTTTGTAATTTCAAAAATAAAATAATATATAGGCATGTCGAATTGTGATTTTGATGAGAAATTTCTTAATTAAAAGCACGTTAGGTTGCAATCTTGTCATAATCATAAGACATTGCCTATCTTTCACGTGCCCAATCTTTTTTCTTTTTAAAAAATGATTACTCTTTTACGATTTCATCATAATTATGTTCATTTCAAACCTTAAAAAATGGTAAAAAAAAAGAGAAGGAAAACAATGAAAAACTTTTGTTCTCTTTCACAATACATCACAAGAGAGGGTGGAACCCACTTAATAGTAGGGTCCACCACATACTTTTTTGTGTCTATCTTTCACCAAATGACTTGTCCATTTATTTTAAACAAATGGAGAGGATCTTGACTCCACAAGAGAGAGAACTTGAACAATCACAAAAACTATGAATGTGAGTCATTGATTTCCTATGCTTTAAAAGTCATTTGACTCATAAGTCCCACTACCTTTCTAAGTAAACCTAAAATCCCACTCTTGATCACGTCTTTTTCCTCTTGGTCACAAATGACAACGATGGATCGTTGTTTCATGCATACATCAAAGAGGTAATTGAAGCCGAAGAGTTTGAAAAAGAACATAGGAAAAAAAAGTGAGATGACATTGGATGGCGGTTTCAGAAATCAAACTCATTTTGTATTGCTGAATGATGATTGTTCGATTCGATGGTCCAACTCTGAAAGTCCTAGTGGAAATAGTGAATTAACTACTAATGAAAATATTGAGTGTGGCACAATGGTGGAAGAGATGACTGAGGGAGATGGATTGGTCAAAGTGATAAGAGACGTTGACCCCTTAAACAAGTGGTTAGAGGTTCGATCATTGATGATTAATCTTGCTAAACAGAGGTAAAAACTTCATACAAATAACACGATAACCTAAAAAAAAATGTATTTACCAACTCACAAAAATAAGAAACTATTTTGACCGATGCTTATAATTTTAGACTAATTTTCTTATTCACTCTAAACATAGTCATTCAAATATTCAACTTCCTTACAAAATAATCATATATATATAGACAAACACATGTCAAAATGATCATGCATGTTTCAGTTCAGCCAAGATCCTAAAATTATAACCAACAGTATAGAAGCCATGGAGATGTCATCATGTCAGATGTGTAATCCATTCTATTATTTGGTTTCAAACCTTAGGCCAGAACTTAAGGGAATCAATTATCTCAAATTCATCTTAAGAGGGACTTGGTCTTTGCCATACAAACTTAAACAATTGTGTGAGTAACACTTTTATTAGCTTATAAAAGCAGGACCTTGTTTGGATAAACTACTTTATTAAACACTTAAAGCATACATGTATATCATATAAGTGCTTCTGTATAAGCTGTTTCTATAAAAAAAAGATAAAATAAAGTCGAACCGTTTTCATATAAGTTATAAGCTACTTTCATAGGCTATCATGAAAAGCTTATGGAAATAAACTAAGTTGTTTTCATAGGTTCTCTCAAACAGTATCACAAGTGTTTGTGTCAGTAGTTGATGAGCTCAAATATGTTAATCCAAACAGGCCCTAGGTTAACAGTATGTTTCTACCCTTTTTGTTCTGACTTCACTTCTCTAAGAATCTTTGCAGCATCCTCAGGGAAAACAGGATTTATGTAACATCCAGTTGCGAGCTCGAAACCTGCTGTCCCGATAAGTTGAGGTACTATCTGTATAAACCAATGATTGTATGCCAATTCTGACTCATCGCCATGCAGCGGACTTGTGTGTATCATAAAGTTGAATGGTGGATCATTCAACTGCAAAGATATCTTCCTAAGCATTTGTTTCAACAAACCTCCAAGATCAACTGCCTGTAACATAAATGTCAGGATAACAAAGATTAACTTTCAGACCATAAGCGCAGAATTGGAGAAATTACGACATATATATTTAGTTGATAATTGTGTGCAATAGTGTATCATATAGCAATACAAAAGGTTCAGTGCTATGCTAAACTAAACCCATAGCATTGCAAAATCCACAACTGGTGGCAATAGCTCAAACTATCTTTAACAAGGATGTTCAAATTCAATCTACTATGATTATCATAGACATTCGGTAATAAAAAGGGATCTATGCAAGGGATCATCGTAGGCGAGTAGAAGGGGGAAGTTGAATGACGTAACTTCATTACAATAAACAGAAGCATAACAGTATCATGAGGTAGCTAGGAACTCACTCATTTCTGGTTAGGACAGAAAAGGTGCTTTCAAAATCACTTTGCCGTATTCCTTCTTTGATTACACGGATCAGAGAATTCTGAATAATACGGAGGGGTTCTCTTCACCCTAACATGCTTCATTCTATATTTAATCTGTCTTTTCTGTGCAAGCTTTGAATCTATCAAACTGTACCGGAATGGATCTAAGAAGCCAAACATAGGTCATCCTGTAATCTTAACTCAGGCCCAAACAAAGAGAAGAGGGAGCTCTTATCAAAGAGTACAACTATTATCAGATAAGGAGGATTTAACTATGAAACCGTAACTTGGTATCAACCCATGTATCAAGGGGAAAGTGCTTAAACCCTTGTCAAGATAAGGATAACAACGTGTTCAAACTCAGGATAAGCATGACGCTTTAGCCAATCAGATTACTTCAACCATAGGTCATCGGATCCCAGAACTACTATAAATAGGGGGAAAACCCCACTGGTGTAGACACTTCATAACGTGTTCAGATACACTTTTTTCAGACCGGGACAGCGACAGTACAGCAGGATCAAAATCCTAACACCATTTCAGATCGTTTTATTTAACATTTCGTCACATGTAATCACCCCAATAAAAGATCTAGTATCTAAGGGCTGACAGAACCATAACAATCAGATTCAAGTCTCGTAAAATAAAACAACCAAAATTGAGCCTTTAATCCATGTGTGATATGAGATGCATTATAGTGAAAACCAACTAAATATTTTGCATTTGAGCATTCATAGGACTTCGCAAAGAACGTAAGTGTTACCTTTTCTGCATCCAATTCATGGAAATGAGCAGAGTGATATCGAGGAACAATCCATATCTCAAAAGGAAATGAAGCGGCATAAGGAACCAATGAAAAGAAGTATTTCGACGAATCAATCAATAGATCCTCACGTTGAATTTCACAAACAGAACATTTTCCGGTCTGATCGAAATAATCCTTCATACTTCCAAGACGGGCAGAAACACTAGGTGGAATAATGGGCAGGGCAATCATTTGACTGTGAGAATGACTCATTGATGCACCAGCTGCAGCACCATGGTTTTTAAACACCTTCAAAGATTAATGAACTCAAGTTTAGACATAATAATTACTTGAAACAAGTGCGAAAAGAAGAACAATAACATTAATATAAGTATGCAGAACTAGTGTTGTCAATTGCAGATCACAGAAAATAGCAGTTTGTTTGAATTCCGCTATACAATAGTGTTATAAGGCCGCTATTTGACAACATTTTATAATAAATAGTGTGTCACAACACAATAAAAATTTGTTCAAATTCCGCAACGCTATAGCACCGCTATTTAACAACATTGAGCAGAACAATGCAAGACTACAATATTTGCAATTTTAATGTTGTATTAGAAGATAATAATTTAAATCATAAAAGTGAATAGATCTATAGTCAGTTATGTGAAGCAGGGGAGCAACATTTCTTAATTGCTCAATTGCTATATCATTACACAAAGTAAAATGAATACAATGTCTAGAAGTCATAGCTCACTACAGCACATTAAGAATGGATCCACAAACTCAATAGACTAAAATGAATATTTCCAAAATAATTCCAAGATCCACAAACTATTCTGAATCACATCTTCACATTAAGAGTGTTAGTGATAAGCTGGGAGAGTTTTATTCTCTTGAATGGATCCCCAACTCAAGTTTAACCAGTAAGAGAACAGAGTGACTTTCCATCCCATACTGGAAATATATTTTGTTAAGTCAAATCAGTCCAAACACTGTCAAAGCTTAACAGACAAAATACCACAATAATATTGAAGCTGTACTACAAAATTAGTACCACACTGAAATTATGTATAGGGTGTATATGTAAATGAAGCACCGACACATACATTGGATAAGACACTAATCCTGAAACGTAGTCGTAGACATCAGTAATAATTTGAAATTTGAAAAAATGAATTGATTTAATGTAACCACGTGTGTCCAGCGCCAATACATGTTAGACACATTCTCTGGAGATGGGGGAGGCCCTGAATTCATGCAGTCACAATACATGGGTAAACATTGGATCAAGATCATACAATTCAAATTTCATGCTTAGTATTTTGGATTTTCCAAAAAAATCAAAATCTGCGCATTTCATCATTTGTCTAATCTATATCCAACAGTCACCAATGTACAGACATCCTGAATTCAGGGATATCTCAACTACATGAAATCCACTATTCATCTTCAATACGAAATGTCGGTGCTGCATACTGCATCTATTCGCTAATACCACTAATATGTACATACTGCATATCAATTGAACACTGGCACAAACATGGATACTATATATCGGATATGACATTGAAACTGACACGTAGACACTGATAATAATTTGAAGTTCTAAACAATGAAGTGATCAATGTGAGTCATGTGTCAGTGTCCAACATATATCGTACACCAAACATGCCTTCAATTCAATATCAACGCATATATTAACCGACGTAGTACAAAAATGCATATACTCATTAATATCCTATGAAGCACTAACACAAACATCGATAATAATTTGAGAAAATGACATAATTCAGCGTAATCACATGGGTAGGTATCTGACAAAGAGCACGCCATTGATCAAAAGTGTAGGTGCTACAGAGTTAATATCACACCAAATAGTATAAAAAAAACTACATCTAACCTTACAATATTCAAAATGAGCAAATAAACTACTCTTAAGTCTAAACCATACAGTTTTCATTCAATTTTCTCTAAATAATAACAAATTAAAAATAAAAATTAATCCACCAAAATCATTACTATTATTTACAAAAACAAACCTGAACATATTTGATTGAGTTCCTTTTCCCAAGCTCACGAATCCTGTCACAATAAGCAACAAAAACCTCACCAATCCCCTCTCTCTCCAAATCAGACAACACCACATCATGATCAGGAGTTTCAATAACAACATCATGAAACCCAAACCCATCCAACACCGAACTTACAGACCCAGTTTCCTCAACTGGGTCTGCAAGTTCGCGTGATAGAGCAGGATAAAGATTCTGAATAACCCGAATTTTCCAGTTCGGGTTATTAGTTGGCACCCGAAATATCTCGGGTGCGCATTGGTGTTCGTTGCCGATACAGAAAGGGCAACGAACACCAGTGGGATTGGATGATGATGATGATTTGGATTTGAAATCGGAGGGTCGTTTTGATCTTGCTGGTGAGAAGATAATCCAACGGTTGAAGATTGTGTCTTTACGAAGTTGTGGTGAGTTTTGGTTTGTTGAAGATGACATTGTCTTACGTTGTTGTTGTTTGTGACTAGGATGATTGTTGTGTTTGGGAACTAACTTCAGTTTGGACTGTACTTCCTTTGCACTAGATTCTTTCTTTGTGAACTCGCTTTAATTGTATTAGAGTTAAATTATTCTACACCGACGGTGTAAAGTTATTTTACATATCTATTCTTTTTTTTAAGGAATTTTACTTATCTATTCGATAATGTAATATCACGTATATATATTAATTGATTGTATGTATAAAATAATGATTTATTGACGGTGTATATTAATTAAATTTATTGTATCAGCATTCTAGTGTTTGTGTCGTGACAATAATTGATTTTGACTTAATTGACTTTTTTTTTTGTTACAACTTAATTGACTCTCGATGAAAAATGAATAATATGTGTTTTAATAAGTTCATGTAAATTAACTTAACCTTCAAAAAAATGTAAATTAAGTTGAACAATTAATTTAAGCGTAAAATCAAGGTAAAATCAATCATACTCGAAAACAATCAAACAACTTAAGATACAGTGATTGCATGAATTTTAAGGACACTTGTTAGTATTTCTCTGAAATAAAATTTATATTAATTTAAAGATATTTAGAATAGACATAATTTTAAGTGGTGAATTTTGTGAATGCTGTCAATATTAAGTCTAGACTTAATTTTTTATTTTATTTTGAATGATACTAAAGCTAAGTTTAGGTTACGTAATGATCATAAGTCTCTCAATTTTTTCTCAATATGCAAGGATAATAGGAAAAACAGCTTTGAATCTTGCATGTTTTATAAAATCATGCAAATCCATTAAAATTTAACTTAATTTGAATCATAGTGATGTATTTGAAGTAAAAATAATAGTCCAAAGAAAGCAGAGGTTTGGATTATGACCTTTTAAATTTTCGTCTTTAAGCAAACTTGAGAATTGTAAAAGAGTAGATCGGTATAATTTTGATGTTTTGTTGTTCAAAAATTCAAATGAAAGGATTTGGTGTGTGAAGTATGCTTAGTCATCTAAATGAAAATTAAGGAGTAGAAGTAAATAAATATGACACATAATTCATCCAATATTCTTTTGCTTTCGAAGAGTTATGAATTTGCTATGTACTTTTGAGGAATAGATTACGATTAAGTGCAATATCTTGGTTTTTAAATCCTAGATATTTGGATATTTATAGAGAACGTGAATCTTGGAAAGTAAACTAAAATTATAGTTGCTATACTACATTTCTGAAGTGTATACTTTAGAGCCTTGAAGAACAAGTTACTGATGTGAACTTGATTTGATGTGTGAGTTTGATCCTTTATTACGATGTCTTGTTCTGAACTTGATTCTCTAGTCTTGGTTTGAACATTAAGTTTTGATGGGTTAATTTTGATGTCATGAAACTGAAAACTTGATTATGAATTGTGTATAATTCTAAACTTGAATATGATGTATGTTACTTTCTGATGTCTTGAAATTGAATCCTTAATTCTCTTGAGAACTGAAACGAAGTTTAAACACTTGAACAAGCCGAACCTCGTACCCTTAAAGCTCTAGCGGGAAGTTATCACTTGACTCCATCAACAAATAGATGGAGGCAAATGTTCCGGTATGGGACAATGCCCAAACCGTGACTTCGTAAGTATATCTCTTCTCGTAGGTCCAGAAGGACCATCATAGAGGCACCTCCCTAAATCACACTAGAATAATGATACTCTGAGGGCAATCTAGACCATTCCGTCCATATCCAATGACTTTTTCTCACAATCTTCTCACGTTTGTCCCTTGAGGAGAACGTCTCGGTGAAGGTTCAAGGACGAATGCCTTAAACATACTATATGAATACTAACACATGTCCTTGGTCAAGCTGCACATATATTTACCATAAATATTAACTCATAGATTCCTGACGTTTACTGACTTGATCGTTGGAGTGTCTTTGCAGGTATCACCCCCACAAATGGATAATTGAAAATAAAACTCATGTCCTCAAACCTACTCTATGAATCTAACTCATGTCCTAGTCACTTTATAAATTTATTGGTGGATCAAAATGAGAGTATAATAGAGAAAAAAAAAACACAAAAATTCCACTTCCTTATTTTGATGTTATTATTCTATAACGACATTTAAAAAGAAACATAGGGAATATAAACATACTCACCCAGAGAAATTGAATATATATAAAAATAACATTTACATTATTTTGCAAAAAATAAATAAAGAAATGCTACACTTGAAAAGAAAAAAAGAGGCATCCGCATTAAAGAAAGAGAGAAAAAAATCAAATAGAAATGCAATTTACATAAAAAAAATAATAACTATCAATATCCCTATAATTTAGGGATGTAAATGCAAGAATGGTTACACATATTTTTCTTAGGAAAAGAGTATCAAACTTATGATTTTAAGCTTACTAACCTCTAAAGACAGTGGCCCTTGCTACACGGTTAACTGCAAGGGTGAAGGCTCCCCATACGAAGATCACAATTATGTGTTTGACACATTTCTTTCACATCTTTGAAACTTTTGGTCATGTATGTCTTTAACTCATTGTTCACCTTTTCTTCATTCCACATGAACCCTTGTATGGTCTGAAAATTACATAATCATGGTTTAACCTTATAATAAAGCTACATGAAATATGTGCTTGCAAAATTAATATTATGCGGTCATAATTTATTACATTAATTATATCTAAAATTGAATTTTAATATAATGATTAATATTGTTTAATTTAGTTTGTATTAATCAAGTAATTTTCTCCAAGATGGCCATTGTTTTTATTCAATCTAAAATTTTAAGAATTTAATCAGTATACGTTATGAGTGTATAATTATTGTACACATGCATCCAATAATGTATTGCTTCATCAACTAATAAATTTAAAAATACACGAGTTGTCATATTCATAATTGGCGTGACAACACATAAGTGAATGCATGTGTTAAATAATTATAGAGTGACGATGTATACTAATTAATCTCAAATCTCAAATTTTAAACCTTCCTTAATTTAGTAAATGATCAAAATGGTTACCTGGACCCACTCAAAGTAGTTAACTGTAACTCCTCCTGAATTTGCATATATATCTGGTAGGATCACAACCCCTTTCTTTTTTCAAAATCTGCAAAGTAAGGTCCAAGTTTAAAGCATTTGAATGTTAATTTCTTATAGGTTTTCTTTCTTTTGTCTCTTTTTGTTTGATAAAGGGAAGAAAAAGAGAGAATTCAAACTAACCTCAGCAGCATCTGGGTCAGTTGGGTGATTGGCTGCTTCCACCATAAATTTGACTTTAATCTCATTTGCTTTTTCCCTTCATATTCATACCAAAATTGATAATAAAAAACAAAATTTTAGACTCATGTGCATTCAAGGTACTACTATAACAATAAGCAAAGGCAAACAAATTGTTGTCTATTTACTTTTGTATAAGAGTAAATAATCATTTTAGTCTTTAAATATGCCTGCTCGCTAGAATTCATATTCCGTTAGGAAGTTTAGTCATCAAATTTATTTTTTGTTACTTTGGTCTCTAAACATATGTTTCATATGAATTAATTTTACTATCAAATTATTAACGGAAGATACACTTAGTACTTATTTGATATCATGGTGAGTTTGACAAATCACGATGAGTCGCCATGATTTATTCAAATCCATCGTGATATCAAACATGCATGTTCTATGAAAATTGTGTAACGCCACCTCACACATACACATATATTGACCAAAATAACGGTTTACTCAATTTTGTGATTGTATTTATGAAATTTTTAGAAATTGAGATTTTGATTATTCATCTCAATTTTTTGTAAATGAGGCTATGAAAGCACTTATGTGTAAGCTAAAATTTAATCCAAATCAGGCTTATGTGAAAGTACATATTGATGGCTCCACCAAGAGCAGCAGGGATAAGAACATCAAAATCTTCAACCAAAATTGACTTAGGATCAATTGAATACACCACCATGAAATCTTTGGAAGTGGTAAGTTAGTCAAGTCTGAAAATTGAATGGATAATGATCTTAGTAATCTCTTCGGATAGGTATGTTCTCTGAAAAATTTATGCAAATTTAGAATTTAAATTCTTTTTGTCACTTGAGGACAAATAACAAGTTACGTTTACGATTGCGATTACAAGTCAAGTTACGTTATTTTAAGCATATTTTTCAGTCATTTTTGTTATGATTTGACCTAAAATACGAGGAGTTTTAGATCATTTGATTTTGGTTTAAGGCATATTTTGTAATGCTTTCATATCGAGTCATGTAATTATAGTTCTTCCATATACCTAGCAATTCTTAGGTGTTTTTGATGTATTTCAATGAAAAATCATGTGGTTCAGCAAAGCAAGATACCTCATGAAGAATTGGAAAGACATGGTATAAAGATTCAAGGGGCCTCTGAAGAAATTACAAGTTGAGGAAATTTCAACTGAAGTTTCAAGACAAGTTTGAAGGTAGAAAACACTAAAAAAGACGAAGAGAAAGGCAAAAAAGAAAAAGAAATAGGTTGCACGCGCCCCGGGTGTGCAAAAAAGTGTTGAAAAGCCCGTTTTTTTTAACCAAACCCAAGCTGGAAAAAAGCCTAAATACACGAAACCTTCATTCACAATTTACATTCTAACTTGGCGGTTTAATAGGACGACAAGCACTAGGAGCATCAAAGAAATAGTCTCTCCTCAACTTTTGTTATGTTTCATTTCTTTTGTAATTTGTTTTTAGTTACCATGAGTAACTAAACCCTAATTGAGTAGACTTGTAAGATGAAACTCTATTTGTTTGTTGCATAAATTTAATTCAAGTCTTAATTTAGTTGTGTTCTAGATCAATTTAATTTTTATATGCAAAGATATTAATGCTTTTGCGATGCATTGGAAGTGTGACATACCTAAGGGCTCTAACTGATTATAAAATATGGGGGATGTAGGAGCTAATTTCTTATCCACTTTTCTTAAAGTTGCATTATAAATTTTATTCTTTCTCCGTTCTAAGATAAGGTGAAGATTGTCCATTTGTAGAACGACTAAGGTAGGAAAACGGTACTATATTGCACGATAGGCCATATCACATGATAAAAAATAACTTGATTTAGTAGCTCTTCAAGAACAACATGAAAAAAAAATTGTCAAGTAGTTTAGAGGCTAAAAATTAATTTTTTTAGTCCTTTGATCTATTAATATTAGAGAATTTGATTTATTAAAAAATATATTCCATTTTGTGTCTGGAATGAGTATTGATCATTGAATTGGCAAATAAAATTCATTGGGGAATTTCTTATTCACAGTTGAATTCTTATTTCCACACACTGTTTAAATGTTATCATTATATTCATAAGTATAACTCCAATAGTCATCATAAATTTCAAAAGTTTTCAAACTCATGCTTTCGCAAACGCATAATTCAAAAATAAGCTATTCACCCCTTTCTTTAGCTTCCTTTCTAATGCATGGTATTGAACAAACAGTCACAAAAACCATAAACACACTCAACATGTTCAGGTTCTTCACACAGATATACCGGGCAATCAACGCGTGCGGAGCATGGAATCAAATCTGGATTGTCTAATAAATATAAAAGAATTTATATTAAAATGTGTTGCAATATTTTGGATAACATAAATTAGATATTATAAAATAGCGTGAAAAATAACTTACTACTTTTGGCTGGAACAAAAAATAGATAAATAAATATGATGAATGCATAAAACAAATGTTGAACTTGAGCCATATTTTTTCTCTTTTGCATGTATTAAGTAGAAAATTATTTGATCATTTTGTAACAAAAGTTTTCTTGCCTAGTCAACTTCAGCAAAATAGTTCTTAGCACTTAGGAGTTGAAAAAAACCATTTATGAAATATGATTTATTATTAAATGCCCCTACGGTTCATCAATGCGTTGTGTTTCTCTTTTTCGCTCACTATGCTCATCACTCTACTTTCAATATATATAGAGAGAGTTAAGATCCGTTGACACCAAATCTCATCCGTCGGTTCTTTTAATCCAAATGCCCGTAATTAATCTGTGTTTCATTTTCTTGTGTATTATTTCTCTCACTCACACACAATTATTGCTTTTAGTGATTGAAAAACTCAAACCAAAAAAAATGGAGTAATGATTCTCGTTATTCTCTTTTGGGAAAATTGTTTTTCTCTTCCCCCACTCCTATGAATATTATTATTCTTGTTTGTATCTCCTTTCCCTCTTATTTAACTCCTCATATGTATTGAGGCACATGAAGGAAATTTATGCCAAGCTTATAATAACAATTACAATTGGAGAGGGATATGGTGAAAGTAAGAGATTGTTGGATGAGTATGCTTTCAGGGTTTTGTCGTTTAAATGATTGGATATCAACAAAATAAATTCTATGGTTTTGGTAGAATGGAAAACCCTTCAAATTGAATTGTTGTCAAGTCTCCATATAAAGATCAAATAAAGAATTAGATTTGGTATGAATATGAATTTCACAATCATTTGTTGTTAGACCATTTGCAATGGTAAAATTTTTTCAATAACCTTCAACACCCACTTTTTCAATTCCCAACACTCCACATCATTTTCTCTCTCTTAATTCAATACCCATTCAATTTTAACCACTCCAATGGTTTTTTCATTCAATAGCCTACCCCACCACCTTTTATTTCTTATTCTTATTGAATTTTATATTTTTGTTTTTATAATTACATAAAATTAAAATTATCGATTATAATTAAATTAAAATAAAGAAACACTTAACAATTTTTTTTTTGTAAAAACAAAATTTATTTAAATAATTTATTTTTATTTTCTTAACTTAAAATGCAATACAACAAACTAAGCACGCGACACACAAATAGCTTAAAATGCAAGACAACAAACAAGCACACAAAACACAAGTAATTTATGAAACTACGTTACAAATCAGAAATCAATCACGAAACATTCCAAACTTTGTCCATATGTGCTTCACTAGATCTGCTTGCAATTGGTGATGAACATTTGAATCACGCAATTCGGATCTAGCACGCACATGAGATGCAAAAGTGGGTAACACCTCGGTCGAGTGTGGTTGCGGTGTACTGGATCCACTTCCCTCAGATTGGTCAAAATCGGTCCAACGTTGAGCATATGTATCTCGTTCATCCTCAACAATCATATTATGTAATATGATGCATGTCCTCATGATGAGACCCAAATCGGCTATGTCCCACAAGCGAGCTGGTTCACGGATGATTTTAAATCGAGCTTGAAGCACTCCAAAAGCTCGTTCGATGTCCTTCCTACATCCCTCCTGATGTTTTGCAAATAACTTATCGGGTTCACTTTGAGGAAGTCTAATAGATTTGACGAAAGTTGGATAAGAAGGGTAGATACCATCAGCTAGATAGTATGTCATATTATAGGGACGTTGATTCACAAAGTAATTCACCCTTGGAGCCTTTCCCTGTTCCACATCATCAAACACTGGTGGCCGGTCCAGAACGTTTATATCGTTCAACGTTCCTGGACATCCAAAAAAGGCATGCCAGATCCATAGATCATGAGATGCAACTGCTTCAAGAATCACTGTTGTGGTTCCCTTATCCCCCCTGGTGAATTGACCTTCCCATGCTTTAGGACAATTTTTCCACTCCCAGTGCATGCAGTCAATACTCCCGATCATTCTTGGGAACCCCCGCATTTCACTAACATTTAGTATTCTTTGGAGGTCATCTTCGGTTGGTGCTCTCAAATACTCTTGCTCATACAGTCGTATGATTCCTTTGCAGAATCTACGTAAGCACTCCAATGCTGTACTACCTCCTATTTTGATGTATTCATCGACCGCATCTGCTGCCACACCATATGCTAACATTCGCATTGCTGTGGTACATTTTGCTAATGGTGATATACCTTCTTTGTTGGCGACATCAACTCGCTGGGTGAAGTAGTTATCACTACTTGAAAGGTCTCCAACGATTCGAAGAAAAACGTGTTTTTGCATCCGATACCGACGACGAAACATTGCATCGTCATATGTAGGCTCATTGGCAAAGTAGTCGTCAATGAGTCTCTGGTTAGCTGCTGCATGATCTCTATTTAAATATTTTCTTGTACGAGATCCACTACCTGATCCACTACCTTCCTCTATTTTTTTCCGACGCTGAATAAATCGGTTGACGATATAAGTGTCTTCAGCATCACGTTTTTGGAAGTAGGCATCCATATCAAAAGAATCCATTGATAGTTTTTGGTGATATTGGAAGTAGATATGAATGAGATTTCGTGATATTGGAAGTAGATAGAAATGAGATTTGTGATATTTGAAGTAGATAGAAAAGAGATTTGTGATATTTGAAGTAGATAGAAAAGAGATTTGTGATATTAGAAGTAGATAGAAAAGAGATTTGTGATATTAGAAGTAGATAGAAAAGAGATTTGTGATATAAGAAGTAGATATGAGTCCCTATATATAAGCACATTGTGTGGTGGACACTTACGGATTCCAAATAAGTTATTGTATTGTTTTAAAGAAAACTGTGGGGATAATTATTAGAGTAAATTACACTCCCATCCCCTCAAAGATACTTGAAATACACTCCCCTCCCCTCTTATGTTAAAATATACAATTTCCTCCCTTGAAAAATAAAATTTACACTCCCCTCCCTTATAAGATGCTTGAATTACAACCCCCTCCCTTGATAATTAAATATACATTACACTTTAATCTATTTTAACATAAATAAATATTTTTATGATATATATTAATTTTAAACCACCCTTTAAGAAAAATTAATTCATTTCTTTATAATTTAAATGTTAATGATAATTAAATTTAAATATTTTGCTATTGATTTTATAATTTAGAGTTTAAAATTAACTTTTAAATAACCATGGTTTATTGTCGTTAGTAATTTTTCACATATTTTAATTTTATTTTGGCTTGTTTCATATTTTATAATAGGGTTTAAAACTACATGTTAATGAAATTGTGAATAAAAAATAGCAAAAAAATATGTATTCAATTTTTTATTATGTTAAAATAGACCTGCAATACTGTTATTTTCGAAGTGTATTAGATTATTATTTTTTTGCTAGATTATTAAAAATAAAAAAATATATATTGAGGGAGTAAAGTGTAGATTTTAACATAAGAGGGGAGGGGAATGTAATTCAAGCTTTTCTTAGGGGAGGGAAATGTATTTTTCTCTAATATGTTTTGAATAAGAGGGGAGGGGAATGTATATTTTAACATAAGAGGGGAGGGGAGTGTAATTCAAGCATCTTTGAGGGGAGGGGAGTGTAATTTACTCTAATTATTAAAGTCACGGACATTAAACTGTGGGCACACATTACAACGAATGGAGGAAGACAGTTGGCATAATTATTAAAGCAAATTGTTTCTGAAATAAGTCACGGGGGACTAGACAACACTATAGACTATCACTGAGGGGTAGACAACACTGACAATTATTAAAGTAAACACTGGGGACTAGACAACACTATAGACTATCACTGACAATTATTAAAGTAAACACTAGGACTAGACATCAATGACAATTTTGACCGAATACAAACAAATATTACAGTGAAATTAATTTCCAAACAGCTCACGCACCAAGTTTTCTAACATTTCTTTTTTCCTGTCATCGAGATGCTCTTCGGCCGTTAACTTTAGGTACAGTTTCATTTTCTTCAATCTGTTTTTCTCCTGTTGCGCTGCGGTGTACTCTTTCAATCGTTCAATCTCTTGCACCTTGATTTCTTTGAATTGAACCCACTCAGTTTCCACCTCCTCCAAGGCAGCTTCCTTGCTTTTCTTTTTTCCTTTTTTTTTGGCTGCCTCCCTGCCCATTGGACGAGCACTAGATCCTGCAGAGTCCTCGTGAGATCTCTTAGATCCACTACTTCCTGAGCCAACACTTCCTCCCATTTGACTACCGTAACGTGGTTGATCACGGAGAGCGTGCCATTCTTCCTTTAAAGTAAATTGAACATTCTTCCCACATGCAAATAATTCCTGCGCTTTTGCCAAAACATCATCTTCCGACCAACCGCTTCCTTGCATACGCTTAGCGCTTTCATAAGCACCAATCCATTTATTTATTACTTTGCTCATATAATTAAAACGGTTTCGGCATGCAATTACATCCCGCGGAGGATCGAATTTGCAATGCTCATTACAATAATCAGCAATTTTACCCCAATATGCTTCACCTGTCTGGTTTCTCCCGACAACACTGCATGTTCCATATTTTATCCACCCACTAATTAACACCAAATTTTGTTCAGTGTTCCATCCTGGTTGCTGGTTTTTCTTGCTCTTAGGAGTTGTATCCTCTGAAACGTGAGTGAGTTCATTACCACTTGTCATTCCATCACGATTTATTTGTGATGAAAATTCAGGATATTCACCAACACTCTGAAAATTTTCATTCATCATTGGCATATAACCATTAAATGAGGGTGTTTGAGATGGATATCCCATCATAGATCTAGAATATGGATGAAAGTTATTTGGAACAGAGTATGGGTGATTGAAATTTGAGGCAAAACCAAAATTAGACATGTTTTGAGGATTTTGGTTGAAAAATTGACTTGGGTTTTGAGGATGTTGGTTAGGAAATTGATTTGGGTTTTGAGGATGTTGGTTGGGAAATTGATTTGGGTGTTGATAATTGTTAGGATTTTGGTAGCCAAATGGGTAATCAGAAGAATTTTTGGTGTTGAATTGATTGTTATTGGGATCCATTTCACTAATCAAAGACTAAAACTTTAAAAGAAAGACTAATAATAAGATTTAGAGAGTGAAAAACTTGATTTTTTTTTCTGTGTCCAAATCAAATGATCCAAGTCTCTATTTGTAGAGAAAAAAAAATCATGAATTTTGGTAAAAAAAAAAAAAATTATTTGCAATGAAATAATTGAGTCCAAAACATAAAAGATAATAAAAATCCAAACAGCCAATCGCGTGCAGCCACGTGTCCCCCTTTAACCATTTCCGTTTTCTCTCTCCACAAGCTCTGATGCGTCACGCGCCCTGTCGGCGCGTGTCATGCACGCGCGCGTTTCGGCCAATCGTTCGCTGCCACGTGGCACTCTGGTCAGAATTTTCAACAATTGAATCACTTCATCACTTCCCTCCTCCAACTCATCCTTCCTTCACTTTCAACAACCACACTCCAATGGTTTTACCTTATTGAAAATCATTTTCAACACCCCATTGCACATAGTCTTATAAGCTTTCATTTGAATGTCGATTAAGAAAAAAAAAACTCCATTGTCATGGTGATTTGTCAGCTTGAAATACCTCCATTCAGCTTTATCAATACAATAATTCATATAATAAACTTGCACTTAATATCATAAAAACGAGATCATTTTCTTTGACTAATCATAAAGAATGAGATTTGTTTTCCATAAAAATGTAAAAAGCGAAATTATAGTATACCAGAAGGGTTCATGATTACTTGATTTGGTTAATTATGAGCCATTGATTAAAATGAAATGGAAGGCTACGATTTGGTGTCAACGAATCCGTTGACACCTGGTGTCAACGGATCCTATCTCATATATATATATATATATATATATATATATATATATATATATATATATATATATATATATTTCATTTTTAACATTTCATGATAGACAACAAATATATATTAAAAGAAAAATAATAATGATGAATGGTGGTCTGTCCGGTGAGGAGACATGATAGGCAACAGTGGAAGAAAATGCTCCGGTGTGACGACAATGGCTTCTGGTCCGGTGGCGATGAGTTTTCGCGGTGGAACGAAGGGTGCCTACATGCATGTTAGCATTCCAACCCTCAGGTCAATAATGGAACTGAGAAAGAGTGTGTAGAAAGTGTTGTGAAAAGTGAATCATGCCTTAAAGCTGAAGCAATGTCACCCTTATATAGGTGTACGTTGAGAATAACCGCCTCCGGGTTTTGCGACGTGTGATTAAGGATGGTTAGAGGACACGTGTATTAATATATGTTTTAAACAAGCTGAAGAGGATTGTGTTTGATATCTAAACAAGGTTACAAAAGATAATTTTAATAGTATTAATACATTAATAAATGATAAGTGATGAGTCATTAATTAGTTATTTTAATATAATATTTGATTTTGTTTTAGAACTATTTTACTTCAATTGCATGTTATTATATTTCAGGAACGAATATTTGATAAATTCAGTCTTGGAGCAAAAGAAAGAGGATTAAGAGCTGATTCGGGCTGGAAAATACGAGATTCAGCACAAAAATATAACATCCCCAAGTCAGAAGCCTGGCACGGCCCGTGCCATATCTCACACGGTCGTGCCATGTCCCAGAATTCTCTTTTGCTGCTTTTTGCTTCTTGTACAAGCCACCTATTAGTTTATTTCTGACCTAAAAACCCGTGGTTTCTTGTGGAACATTCTAGTGATGTATTTCTTAGGGCTCAAGTCATTGTAAACTATAAATAGAGTAGCTAGCTATCACAACAATTCATCTTTTGTTCTTGGAATTCAATAGTGACAATTGTCTTTCTTAATAAAAGTTCTTTCTTTTACTTTCTTGTTATTTTATGTTCTTCTCATTCTTCTCTATGTCTACTATGATCATGAGCAGGGACGGATCCAGAAATTTCAGAAAGTGGGGTCAAGATCGTTTATCATAAATATTTATACAAAAATTTATAAAACCATAACCATTAAAATCAGGGCCGTTCCAATAAAATTGAAGGCTCGACTCTAATATTAAAAATGACCCCTAATAAAAGTAATTAATGATAATTGAAACAATTTCAAATTAACAATAAGCATTATTTTGATTTGAATTTGTTTTGTTGAATTTTTGTTGTTGATAGATTGTGTGCGTTTGACCTAACTTGTCCATTTACTCTTTCTTTTTGTCAAATAATAAGTGTTTGATTTAAACCTACATAACAAAAGAAAATATTATCCTACGTCCCAACAATTATACTCATACCCCTACAAATAATTGAGGCCCCCATAAATTGGAGGCTCGACTCCGTAGAGCTCCTTGCACATGCCAATGAATGGTTCTGATTAAAATGATGAAGTCATTACCATTAATAAAATGATGAAGTCATTACTTTTAAGAAGCAAATCAGTGAAATTACAAAAAGTTATAGTTTGTAGTAGATAGTAGCAACTAGAACGCAAAGAATTTATAATAGTTTATATAATAATTTATATTGTATAAAGTAAAAGTAGTGCTACTATTTTTAACAAATATATTATAATAGTTTATATTGTTTGTCTCAAGTGTATAAATTGAGTCATGTATGAGCAACCTAAAAAATTAAAGTGGGATTTTCTTAAACAAAAATATTATAGTGGGGTCAAACATATAAAAATATGGTATTATTGGTTAAAAAAATTGACAAAGAGTGGGGTCAGCTGACCCCAAAAGCCTCTACTTGCATCTGTGCCTGATCATGAGTGAGTAGACTCTTCTTGTCTTGGGATTGTTGGATAAGTCTTAATGACCTAATCCTAATCAAACCAAACCATAAACCCTATTTTTATATAATCTCACTTTCTAATCTAATTTCACCGATCTTATAATGAATTAACAAATACCAAACTTGTGAAGCGAATGCGGAGGAGTTAGTATTTGTTAATTCATCATCATAAATATCAAAGCGAAAGATCGAAAGATGAAGTTTTGATATTGGAACAAGTGAAATTAGACAAGGATTGCGAAACATGAGAATAGTCTAGCAAACCTTTAGACATATAAAGTTTCGAGCTTCAAGGATTCCAATAACAATCGACCATGAGAATAAGCGTGATTGTTAGAGGAACACACTCACTGAGACCAAAAGGAGATGTGATAGGCTAAAGAGAAACTTGTCTTTAGAAAGTGGGACTAATATAAAATTAACGGTTTAGGGTTGGCTTTTGAAGGACTTGATATTAAGATGGACCAATAAATCCCAGGCTTCTTTTTATTATTATTTTCTTCCGTTAAAAATCAATCCTTTTCTACTTAATTCTCTTTCTAATCATCATTCAAAGTTAATCAAACTAACCAACTCCCTGTCGGAACAATACTCTTTTATTACTACATCGGTAGAACCGTGCACTTGCGGTTTTGCTCATCAATAAGTCCCTCCAAAGGTTAAAAGTATGATATGGAGAGTTTGTAGGGGATGTTTACCGACAAGGACGAGGTTATTGGATAAAGGGGTGAACTGTTCTTCCATGTGTGTTATGTGTGAAGAAAGCTACGAGGATATGAGTCATGTGATGTTTGATTGTGCGTGAGCAAAGAAGGTTTGGCAGGATAGTTTGCTCTTAAGCAAGGTGAATTCGTTGATGCTACAAAATAACACAGCGGCTGAAATCACTTTTGCGCTGCTGCAAGATCGTTCACATGTTCAAGCCAAGTTGTTTGCAACGGTTGTGTGGAGTTTGTGGAAAAGTCGCAATCTAAGGTTATGGCAGAACGTTACGGAGACAACAACAACTATATTGGAGCGTGCAAGGCAGCTGTTCGCTAATTGGAGAGTTGTGAATGGTAAAAAGTTGCAGGGCGGGCTGGCTGTTGTAGCTGTTGCGAATTCGATGAAAAATCACACCAATAACAACTTGATGTGTGGAGCAAGGAATAATTAAGCAACCAAAACAAGTGGGTAACAGTTATAATCACAAACAAAAGTAGAAAACAGCGAGAGAGAAGAAGAGAGAACACAAAAGAATTTGTTGACCCAGTTCGGTCCAAATTGACCTAGTCTGGGGGAGAGAGCAGCCCTCCAATCCACTATAATGATGAGTAACCTTACAAAGAGATATCAATGAGTTACAAGAATAAGTCTCCCGCCTAATTCTACCCAAAGTCCCAATCTCTTCCCGTAACCAAGAGACTCAATCCTAACAGTGTTTCCCAAGATGAATCAACCCTCAAACCCTAATATTTGTTCCTAAGAGACAAACTCTAGTTTTGTTGTTGTTTTTCTAAACCCTTGTTTCAGCCCCCTCTATCTCTAGGTTTGCTCTGATACAAAGCCTATATTTATAATAAAAGTAACCCTCATAAAATTGTAACAAATCTGGCCCAAAAATACGATTCTGTTTTTCTGCATCAGCATAAAATCGTACTACGATTTTCCGCATCGTACTACGATGTTTCCAGAGTCGAAAGTCCAAAAAACTGGTCCAAAATCGTACTACGATGTAATCCCATCGTACTACAATGTGACAGATTCCAAAGATTCAATTTTGAGTCACTTTCACAATAATCTCCACCTTGACTCTAAATTAGTGATGGTGCCAATTTAACATCAACCACCTTGTTGCTCTTTCCCTTGCTTCCCACTACACCAAGTAGCTCCACAAGTTTACACCTTAAACTCTTCAGCCATCGGAATGTCTTCCGCCTTCTCGAAGATCCTTGTATCAAACTACACTAGGAATTTCAGGTAGCTCTACAAGACTATACCATACTTCTTCAACACAGGACATCTCCCGCTTCCTTGAAGATCTACTTGTGCCCAATCACCTTTGGATTTTAGAGTAATCCACAAGTACACACCTTAATCCCTTCAGCCATCAAAATGTCTTCCGCCTTCTCGAAGGTCCTTGCAGTCCAACTACACTAGGAATTTTAGGTAGTTCCACAAGCATTCACCATAACATCTTCAACACAGGACATCTCCCGCTTCCTTGAAAGTCTTCTTGCATCCAATCACCCTTGACCTTTTTTTAGAGTAATCCCGTAAGTCGTGCTATACATTCTTCAACCTCCGGAATGCCTTCCTTCTTCATGAAGAAATCTCTTGCTCACCATAGAGTATAGCACCCAAGGTCCTCCATAGCCGTACCATTACCGGTGTGTTCAACTCCACCTCAAGCTGAGCGTACTCAACCTCAACTAGCAAATGCGTACATCCCACTATGTCTTCAACCTTGAAACTCCACCTCAACAGGTAGATCATGAGTATTGTTGCCTCCGCCTCTCCAGACTGATCATGAGTATTCTTACCACCGCCTCTGCAGACTGATGTTGAGTGTTTAACGTCTCTCTAGACGACCACCGCTCCATTAGGCATCACTCCTAAGGTGAGAAACATCACCTTCTTCACCCTCCAAAAAACACCACACCACCAGAGCACCCGCATCCTTAAGACGCACCTCAATGTTCTCCAAATCACCGATGATTTTGTTGAACTCCGTAAGTAGCTCCATGATGGCCTTTGACTCTACCATCTTGAATGAGTAAAGTTGTTGCTTTAGGAATTGCCGATGAGCCAAAGACTTTGTCATATACAAATATTCGAACTTTGACCACATCGATGCCGCAGTTGGTTCCTTTGCTACTTCTCTCGAAACTTTATTCCTGAGGCACAAGACAATGGCACTCCTATCCTTTTCCACCATCTCGGTCTTCTCTGCTCGTGACACGGTGACCGGTAAGGTACCTTCACCCTTCAAAGTTTTCTCACACTTTTGTTGTATTAACACCGCTTCCATCTTTACCTTCCATAACCCAAAATCGTTATCTCTAGTAAACTTATCAATATTCCACTTCGAACCCATGGTACTTGATTATCCTTTGACCCTCTTGCCCCACGGTGGGCGCCAATTGTTGTGAATTCGATGAAAAATCACACCAATAACAACTTGATGTGTGGAGCAAGGAATAATTAAGCAACCAAAACAAGTGGGTAACAGTTATAATCACAAACAAAAGTAGAAAACAGCGAGAGAGAACACAAAAGAATTTGTTGACCCAGTCCGGTCCAAATTGACCTAGTTTGGCGGAGAGAGCAGCCCTCCAATCCACTATAATGATGAGTAACCTTACAAAGAGATATCAATGAGTTACAAGAATAAGTCTCTCGCCTAATTCTACCCAAAGTCTCAATCTCTTCCTGTAACCAAGAGACTCAATCCTAATAGTGTTTCCCAAGGTGAATCAACCCTCAAACCCTAGTATTTGTTCCTAAGAGACAAACTCTATACAAACCCTAGTTTTGTTGTTGTCTTTCTAAACCCTTGTTTCAGCCCCCTCTATCTCCAGGTTTGCTCCGATATAAAGCCTATACTTATAATAAAAGTAACCCTCATAAAATTGTAACAAATCTGGCTCAAAAACACGATTTTGTTTTTCTGCATCACCGTAAAATCGTACAACGATTTTCCGCATCGTACTACGATGTTTCCAGAGTCGAAAGTCCAAAAAACTGGTCCAAAATCGTACTACGATGTAATCCCATCGTACTACGATGTGACAGATTCCAAAGCTTCAATTTTGAGTCACTTTCACAACAGTAGCTGCTGTACCGAACACAGGAGAACAGATAGCAGCAAGTGTGAATGGAGCTGGGCAACATGAACAAATTCGGTGGAAGAAACCCGGTCTTGGAAGGCTTAAATGTAATGTGGATGCGTCGTTTTCAGATCTCTAAACCGCGTAGGGTTTGGCTTGTGCATTAGAGATGAAGCTGGAAATTTCATAACAGCAAAAACAATGTGGTCAAGTCCTGTTTGTTCATCAGAAGTTGGTGAAGCCTTGGGACTTTCACACACTATCTGTTGGGTGCGCGAACTACAACTAACAAATGTGGATTTTGAGCTGGATGCAAATAAGGTTGTAGATTACTTTAACAAAGGTAGTAATGATATATCTGAGTTTGGAGCAATAGTGGAGGAATGTTGGAGAAGTTGTGTTACTTATTTTGAAAACTCTAAGGTAGAGTTTAGTCAGAGACAAGCAAATGAGGTCGTTCATACACTTGCTCGAGAGGCCACTTTCTTAGCTAATCCCCAAATTTTTAATGTTGCACCTCTTTGTATTTCGACTTTGATTATTAATGAAAAACTATAAGCTATTTTCCCTAAAAAAAAATTAATGTATTTGTTTACTTATTTCTTGTTGATGCATCTGATGAGTGGTGGAAGAAGAAAGAATTGGTATGTGTATCGCAAGTATCTTGTTTCGTAATACTTTTAGGTTTATATTTACTATAGTTTTATATGTTAGCTTATGAATATGCAAAAAAATCCTCAATATGCAAAGTTTAGAGACAAGGGACTTCCATTTGCTCTGGTACGACATATCATGGGTATATTGTAAATATATTTCCTAATAAACACATGTATTGTAAAAATGTTGCGATGTTAAAAATTAGGACAAATTAAATAGTCTTCATTACTGTAAATTTGCCATGTTTTTCTGCACTTTTCTGCTACTGTCTTGTTCAAGCAATTCAAGGATCAAGGATAGAAGAAATATTAATGGAAGTTCTATTTAAAGCGACGAGTCTCATTAACCAAGCTTGGATAGCATGCTCTCGTTATTAATTTAGCACCGAACCTTCTAGTATTGCTATAGCATACACTATATATAGTATTATTTGAGCTCATCAATTACTAGAAGGTTCATAAGTTTAGAGACCAAACCAACAAAAAATAAATTTGATGAAGCTTCATACTAGAAGGTTCATAATAGGGTCTGTTTGGATGAAGCTTTATTTGAGCTCATCAATTACTGACATAAATATTTGTAAAACTGTTTGAGAGAACTCATAGAAACAACTTGTATAAGTTGTTTTCAGTTTATTTCCATAAGTTTTTCATGCTAGCTTATGAAAGTAGCTTATAACTTGTATGAAATTTTTTTGACTTTATTTTATCTTTTTCAATAGAAACAACTTATACAGAAGCACTTATATGATATACATTTATGCTATAAGTGCTTAATAAAGTAGTTTATCCAATAGTAAGACCCTGCTTAGTATTGTGGAATCTGCTATCTTTTTGTGCTCTCCTGTTGAGTATCATATATTATTTAGTAAGGCTGAAGCTTTGATTTCGAAAGAACCAATCACATAAGCATCGGTCAAAATAGTTTCTTATTTTTGAGATAGTAAATGTTTTTTTTAGTTATCGTGTTATTTGTATGAAACTTTTACTTATGTTTAGCAATGATTAATTATCAATGATCTAACTTCTAACCATTGGTTTAAGGGGTCAACGTCTCTTACCACTTTGACCGATTTATTTTTGGTGAAAAAAAAATATTTATATAAGTATCCAAAAGTGTATTTTGAGACAGTAATATCCTAAAGGTAAATGGCACACTATTGAAAACTAGATTATGGTGTTACCAAAACATATAAAATTATAAAGATACTAACCAAGATAAATGGAATATCTATAAAAATAACACTTATATTATTTTGCAAAAAATAATAATTAAGAAATGATACACTTGAGAAAAAAAGAAAGAGAGAAAAAATCAAATAGAAATGCAATTTACATAAAAAAATAATAACTATCAATATCCCTATAATTTAGGGATGTAAATGCAAGAATGGTTACATATATTACTCTTATGAAAGGAGTATCAAACTTATAATTTTAAGCTTCCCAACCTCTAAGGACAGTGGCCCTTGCTACACGGTTAACTGCAAGTGTAAAGGCTCCCATACGAAGATCACAATTATGTGTTTGACACATTTCTTTCACATCTTTGAAACCTTTGGTCATGTATGTCTTTAACTCATTGTTCACCTTTTCTTCATTCCACATGAACCCTTGTATGTTCTGAAATTACATAATCATCATTTCAGAGTTCGACCTCAGAATTATGTTTTGATTACACAATTATGTTCTGATTAATAATTGTTCCACCTAAGAATTGAACTCAGATTTTTTTCGAACAATTTGTTATTGGTGAAGTTCATTAACCACTTAAGTCAAATCATTTGATTATCTTATGTAGTCATAATTTGTTACATTGATTATATTTAAAAAAGATTTTAGTTTGTAATAATCATGCAATTTTCTCCAAAATTACCATGTTTCTATTCAATATAAAATTTTAAGCCTTTCTTAGTTTACAAGGGAATTGCATTAATGTAAATGGTATAGTAAATGATAAAAAAAATGTACCTGGACCCACTCAAAATAGCTAACTGTAACTCCTCCTGAATTTGCATATATGTCTGGAAGGATCACAACCCCTTTCTTTTTCAAAATCTGCAAAGTAAGGTCCAAAAAGCATTTGGTATTAATTTCTTATAGGTTTTTTTTCTTTTGCCTCTTTTTGTTTGATAAAGGGAAGAAAAAGAGAGAATTCAAATTAACCTCATCAGCATCTGGGTCAGTTGGGTGATTGGCTGCTTCCACAATAAATTTGGCTTTAACCTCATTTGCATTTTCCCTTCATACATACCAAAAGTTGAGAAAAAAAAAAACAAAGTTTTAGACTTATGTCAGTTATATGCATTCAAAGTACTACTATAACAATAAGCAAAGGCTAAAAAATTGTTGTCTATTTACTTTTGTATAAGACTAAATAATCATTTTAGTATTTATATGCGTCGGTCGCTAAAATTCGTATCTCGTTAGTTAGTTTGGTCATCAAATTTATTTTTTGTTAGCTTGATCTCTAAACATATGTTTCATATTAGTTATTTGACTATCAAATTATTAACGAAAAATACAATTCGTATTTATTTGATATCATAGTGAGTTTGACAAATCACGATGAGTCACCGTCATTTTTTCAAATTCATTGTTATACCAAACATGCAATTAAAAATGTTTTATAATACTTTTGTTACAATTAGATTATAGTAACTCCACCTCACGCATACACATATATGGATAATTTTTTTTTTTTTTTTTGGTTACGATCAAAAATAATGTTTTATGAAGAAAAAACCTTATAAAAATATTGGGCTTTGGCCCTCTTTTGTACCAAAAAAAAAGACCTTATAAAAATATGAAATTTTTAAACAGAAAATTTGATTCTGGATCTCAATTATCTGTAAATTGAAAAGCACTTATGTGTAAGCTAAAGTTTAATCCAAATCAGGCTTATGTGAAAGTACCTATTGATGACTCCACCAAGAGCAGCAGGGATAAGAACATCACAATCTTCAACCAAAATTGACTTAGGATCAATTGAATCACCACCATGAAATCCTTTAATTCCTCTGTTCTCTTTGGAATACTTAAGTAGGCTTGGAATGTCAAAACCATTACTGTTCTTTATAGCTCCTGTTATGTCACTCACAGCAACAATTTTTCCACCCTTTTCATTTATTAATTGTGCAGCCCATGACCCCACATTTCCAAAACCCTGAAAAAAACACACAACATCATGATATTGATAACATTGTTTTGTGTCAAATTCATAAAAATTACTAATTATTAACCACAAGATATGTTTGGATTGACGTTGAGTTTGACAGAATCACAGTATTATGTTAATAGTGTGTCCCAATGATTTTGGAAAATGCTAACTTTGAAGCTTCAATAAAATCACGGTATGAACATAATTTCGCGAAAATTTTATGAAACTCATTTTTGATTCCAAACATAGACATATCTTTGACAAAAATTTAGTAGGTTATGAACTCAAAAAAACATTTCAGACCGGGTTATGCAGTGACTAATCTATAAGACATGATGAAGTGAACATTATCTTCAAACTAATTCGCATAATGTTAGAGACAAAGTTTTAAAAAGGTCTGCGACCACGTTCAAGGTTGTAATATCAAGGTTAACATGTCTAAACCCGTGATTAACACTACATCAACTGCATTTAATCACGATTTTCTGTAATATGAAAAACGCGACACAACTACATCCACGATTTAAAACCCAGTTAGAGTCACTAGTCCAAACATTAACATATAATGAATGCTATACTGCTAGATTAAAATACTAATTAGGGTAATGTTAAAACAAGAAGTACCTGTATGACAAACCGTTGACCAGATACACTTTTTCCATACTCATTAAGCAAAGCCTCAGTTGCAAAGAGGACACCTCTTCCTGTAGCTGCATCTCTTCCTAGAGATCCACCAAGATCCTTGATTCAAAATGAAAAATTAGAAATAAAATTAGTTTATATTTAAACATAGTGGTATTGGTGGTACACTTCATCACTCATTAAAATGAAAATTATAAATAATTTAATTTACTTACTATAGGTTTTCCAGTCACTACTGCAGGTGAGTGACCATGAAATTTAGAATACTCATCTAGTATCCATGCCATTGTCTGCATTCAAAACAAAGAAGTTAAACAGTGAGTTTTAGGTGTCAGACACTGACACATGTTAGAGATCGGACACGCCTTCCATCAGAAGTGTTGTGCTACAATTTTGTTTTAAACACATGCATTAGTACGGACATTTAATCTTAACAAATTTCATTATTTGTACTGACCTGTGGTCCTGTTCCCATATCAGGTGCAGGCACATCAGTATGAACTCCAATAAGATCATGAATTTTCTGAGTAAAAACTCTAGTAAGTCTTTCTAACTCAGAAAGACTTAACTCTGAAGGGTCAACCCCTATCCCTCCTTTGGCACCACCATATGGTAAATTTGCTACTGCTGTTTTCCATGTCATTAGTTGTGCTAATGCATTCACTTCATCTGGTTCAACCTACATAGCCCAATACATTGTTATTCAATGAAATTATTGTTAAACTTAAAGAGTCTCACATCAGATAGGAGATGTCCCGGCCTAGGCGTGAGAGAGTGTCTTAAACAGTCCCAAATCGGATGAGAGATGGCATGGCGATGTGTTTTTAAGTGAGGACAATCCTCACCTCAAAAGCCGGTTATGTGGGGATATGTTAAACCAAACCACGATTTTAAAAAGAAAGTCAAGAATATAAATTACCTCAGGATGGTATCTGATCCCTCCTTTCATAGGGCCTCTAGAGTTATCATGTTGAATCCTGAATCCAACATAAGTAGCCAAAGTTCCATCATCTTTAGGGATGCTACACTCCACCTGAATTTCCATTAAACAACATTTAGAACATGATGAGTTATCAAACTATATGATTCAAATCTTATAAAAACATATTTACCATACACTAGAATAAGGTCGTGTCTGTCCAGATAAACGCTTATCATATTAGTGTTTATGTATAAAAAAACTATATCTATAACAATATATAAAATCAAATTGTTTTCATATCAGTTATAAGATGTTTTCATAAGCTATTTTGAAAAACATACTAGAAGTAAACTAAAAACAGTTTATAGACATGTTATAAGTGTTTATGAAAATATGATTAGCAAAACCAAAAACCATGAAAACAAGATATTTGTGTGATTTCACTTACCTTAATTTCCCTGAATGGAATCAACAAACTTTTCTCAATCTTTGAATCCAATCCCAAAAGCCTAGAGGCCAACTTAAAGTTCCTATTGGTAGCTGCAAGTGCATTCATTGTAAGGACTAATACAAACTAATTTTTTCAACCTTTAGTAAGAGATATTCAAGATGTGGAAAATAGATATTGAAGATATTGTTAGTTAGAGTCTATATATATATACATGGCTATTTTTGGGAAGAAAAAAAAGAAGAAAGACAAATCATATTTGTCTTCCCTTGAAAATAGGATAGACACGTAAGAACCAGCTAGTTATAGAGTCAATGTCAACAAAAAATATTCTAGTAAAAATGTTTGGTAGGTGTAGGACACACAACATGAACATGGATAAGGAACAAAAACGTGAAAATAACATGTGGATCAAAGTCAGCAAATAAAATTAAATAATGGTCTATACACAATGTGAATGCAAGAATAAAAAGAAGACGTGAAGATTTCATAGTTGCCTCTTATGTGTTAATATATCTAAAATATTACCCTCCGTTTCAAAATACATGTCCATTTTGAAGAAATTGTTGTAACCAAGAAGCCAAATAAATTTTGTTACTTTTGATGAAATTATGTGTGTGTTTTCTATAATACCCTTAACTATTTATTATTTTATTATATTTTTTTTCTCTCTCTATAATAAATATATAAGGGTATTATTAACAAGACAATAATTAATGTTGCATTGAAACTTGAAATGGACAAGTATTGTAAAACAAAATTAATCTTCAAAATGGACATCTATTTTGAAACGGTGGGAGTACTAACTTGTTTTATTAACACTTTTCATTTAAGGGGTGTTTCATTAACACTTTGATTTTGTCTCTTTTACCTTTTGCGTTCATAATTAATGTGGTAGTTGTGATTGATTCAAGCATAAGGTAGTCCCCCACTAAAACTCCAAATTTTGACAAGAAAAGGCATTAAAAATGACTATTTTTGCATGAAAGTATACTTACACGACCTCCCTTAAACCAATGAGAAGCCAATAACATTGGACCGACCCTATCTATCATAAGACTTTGATTATAGTTTTTTCCCATCTATCAAATCATTTATTATAATAAAGTCTCGAGCATGGTATGACATTAAGACTTGGGACTTCATACTTAACTAATTGTTGATGCAAAATCAATTTTATTTTAGAGGAACTAAAATATTAAAATTAATTTCGTTAAATTGATATGATTTTTTTTTTATGCATTTCGGGGTTAAATTATTAAATTTGGACAAACAAACTTCTCGTGGACTTTTTGCACAGCATGGCTGCTTATTTCTCGTGGAGATATATTTTATTGCACGTTCACCATGCAACTAGTAAACGTGGGAATATTTATGTCCGCTTTTTAAGATAAGTTTAAATAGTTTTGTAAGTGTACATCATATATGAGATAGGGATGTGTCTCATGAACGACAACAATGATTTCAAAGCAGTAAAGATTTATTGGTATATAAGCAAGTGATTAATTGGTTTCTTTATTTTATTTAAATTCACAATTTTTGTGTCTCGAATTCGCTCTTCACAATTCATTCTTTGCACAATATTTTTTGGGATTTATAGAAAAGTTAAGACATATATTCGTGAGACAAGTGAAGTAGTACACAAATGAAACTGGTTCAAAGAAATTCCTCAAGGTAGCATATGAGCCAAACATATTAAAAAGTCTATGGATAAAGGTTATGAAAAAATTCAAGAACTGAATCGCATATCTTTAGTTACACATATCTAGTCTAGATTCGTACAAAAAATGTGCTAATTATACATATATTTTATTGCAAAATTTTCATTTATTTTCTTATATACTCCCTCCGTCCCATGATACTTGACACAGTTGATCCTATTACGCATACCAATACATAATTTTGAGCTTAAATATCTTGAATAATATATCATTAAAAATTATGAAAAATTGATATTTTGAAAATACTTATCGAGACGAATCTAACGACATCTTATATGATACTCCCTCCGTCCCTTAATATAAACCCCCTTTGCTTTTTTCACATTTCTTAAGAAATGTTGTTGGTGTAGTTAATGTGTCTGTTTTATAGTACAATTTTACAAAATTACCCTCATTAAAAAGATAATGTGAAAAGTCAATTTATTGTAATTTTAGAATTAGTAGTAGTATTAAATAAGGGTATATATAGAAAAAAATAATTAATGTGTGTTGTAATTTGAAAAGGGGGTTATATTTAGGGACAAAAAAAAAACAAAAGGGGGGTTATATTAAGGGACGGAGGGAGTACTATTTATTTTTGTATATTAATAGAAAAATATGGTCAAAGTAAGTTAGGTCAAGATTTTCAAATGTGTCAACTATTGCGGGACAGAGGGAATAATTCTTTTTAAAAAAAAGCATATTACGAACATAAAAAAAAAAGGTAAATCAGAGAGAGAGAATGTAATTGCATGTTTGATAAAAAGGATTAAATACTCACTCTCTAATTTGAAGAAATTTTTGTGAATCCCATCATTTTTTTTTCAAATTATAAATTCATATGAATACTACGGATAAAAAAAAATAGATGTTGAAAACTTACTAGTAACCCCTAAAATTTTGAAAAGCCAGATGTGGAGCCCGAAAGCATGAGCAAGTGAAATTAAACTAACGGTTATAAGAAGTGCCATCATCTTCAAATTGTATATTTTATAAACTATGGAAACGTTGGTCTTGTGATCTTTAGGCATTTAACAATCATTAATTGATAGGGCAACATCTAAAACTGATCTGTCGAGTGAGGATGGATGACAGGTAACGGTTACAGGATATGTCTGGTAGGTGGCGATGTGTTTTTATGGTGGGACGAAATGTGCATGTAGGCAAGTTACCATTCCAACGCTCAAGTCAGTAATGAAACTGGGAATGAGTGTGTAGAAAATATTTTGTAAAGTGAATCATACATTGAAGGTGAAACTAAGTCACCTTTATATAAGCGCGCAAGAATAATCCTCTCCAGGTATTGCGGCGTGTGATTAGGGAACGGTTAGAAGACACATGTACGGTGATCGTCGAGCGGATAAGTGCTCGGGTGTGGTGCAGTGCATTGATGTTGGCGTGTCCCTTCAGACGCCGAGTTTTAAGGTGGTGGACGTTTAGCCCACGTCTCAATATGAGATTGACCTTCTAATTCCATCGTTAATTAATTGTCGTTTATGTATTTTTTAAATCGGTTAAACCATTCAAAAAATAATTAAACCGATTTAAAAAGTGTAGAACGGTAATCAACTACCGTTTTGAAAACGAACAACAATTACTATTATTTGAAAGAATTTTTTTAAATGTCGTCAAACAACCAAATCATTAAGTGCCTAAAGAGCAACCTCCATCCTGTAATACCTTATCCAGTTGGCCATGTTCTCCGTCCATTTCAAATACACGTCAGTTCATATCATAGCCTTCATTAATGTCAACCCTATTTCATCCCAACCCAACAACACACTTACAAAGCCGACAAGGAACTCAAAGGTTTAAAAAAGCAAGAGTCATACAAAAATAATTTTTTAATGGACGTCGAACTTCAGAATAGTAACACTATGATCACATTTTGACATTTTAGACAATATGTTCATAAAAGAATTGAAACTAATTTACTACAAAAATAAAACAACAAAGTAAATATCATTGAAGTCATAACACTCACTCCTTTAAGTTTTAAAAATAAGTAGATTAGCTGCTAATGCATCTTATCTATTTTCTAACTACAATACTATTCTTAAAATAAACTATTTTTGGCAATCCAAAGTTTTTAAAACAAGGAAAAGTTTTTGAAAATAAACTTTGATTTTTGAAAACTCAAAAATATGGATTGAATAAAAAACAACAAATCCAACCATTTCACTTTGTTTTCCAACAATAAAGGAACTTTACTCTTGCACAGTAGTGCACAATCTTAGGAGAGAGACTAGACTCCAATACTACTTAAAAGTGCTAAAATATATAAGAAGGAGGTTTGAATTATGTTACTTTTTAATTTTATTTTTTTTCATTTGACATAAGTTTGGTTGAACCATAGTCCTCTTTCAAAATTATTTTAAGGATTAAATGTTCAATTGGTCCTTTAACCTCATTTTAAGTATCGGTTTGGACCCATAAGTAATAAAATGTTCGTTTAGGTCTCTTAACTTTATTTAAAGTATCAGTTTGATCCTTTCTGTTAATTTAATTCAAAAAAACGTTAAGTTTTGTTCCCTTAATTTATTTAATTAGTATTAATTTGGTCCCTTAACTTATTTAATTAGTATTAGTTTGGTCTCTAAATTTAATATTTTTTTGAATTAAATTAACATAAAGGACCAAACCGATACTTTAAATAAAGTTAAGGTGTAGGAACAAAATGTGTTTAACACTACCTCTTGAGAGTTTTGATGATAAAAAGGTATTAAAAATTGTCAATTGGATATACTAATATTTGTTCAAGTGTACAAGACCATAGACAAAAATTTGAGATTATCATTAGGTTCTGGAAGAACAAAAGAGGGCAAAGGTATCAACAAAAAGGAAGCTTAAAGCGTCTGAAGAGAACCGCTCCTGAAGTCAAAAGTGCTCCTGAAGACAAAGTGCTCATGAAGTGATGACGTCATCAGAAGCGTCATCAGAAGCTGTAGTTCATCAGAAGATGCAAGACTTAAAGCTTCAAAGGTTGTTCAATGGATTTAATCTCGTATAAGCATTGCAGAAGACCAGAAGAGTGAAGCAACGACTAATTCAAATGAACTTGAAGGCATTTGATGCTTGTTCTTTGAAGAGCGTTGACAAAGTACAATTGTACGAAGTGTACAACCACTACCTCCGCTACTCAGTTTTTGTCTCTACTATAAGACAAGAATAACAACTCTGCTTGCAACGATGTTCCTACAGACTTGGAATGGATTTGAAATTGATCCTTCACAGGACAACAACCATATCAGACAAAAGATAATTGGTGATTGATCAAAGCTTCAAACGACTCTTATCCTGATGCGCTGACAATTCACAACGTCTCTTTCACACCTCTATATAAAGAAGTGAAGACTTGAAGAATTGTAACAGACTCACAACAATTTAAAAGAGCCAAACCTCTGCTGAAATTGTTCTGCATCAAAAAGTTCACTTAGAATTTCTTATCAAAGTTCATATCTTAGAAATTCTAGAGTCTTAAGAGTCTGTATCTGATTTGTATTGTGAACACCACTGATTGTATATCAAGTGTTCAACGTCAAACATTTTTCTTTGTAATTCTGTTTGATTAGAAGTCTCTTGCAGTTGTGCTTGAGCATATAAGTCTCTTGATTGTGTTCAGGAGCATAAGAAGTCTCTTGCAGTTGTGCTTGAGCATTTAAAGTCTCTTGCTAAGTTTAGCAGTGAGCATTTGTAATAAGATATTACATTATAGTGAACTCTCCTTGGAAGTGAAAGGGGGACAAGACTACTTCCAGTTTGTGGAAGGAACCTGTATAATTGCTTGTGTCTTTCTTCTTTCTCTCTATGTTTTATCCGCTGCATCTAGAATCTAAACATCACTTCAGAAGCTGTACTCTAACTACTTCTAATCAGTGACTTCAGTAGGAGAAAACAAAGAAAAAGCTAACACAAGTCAACCCCCTTTCTTGTGTTTTTCTCACCTTTAATTGGTATCTAGAGCCTTGGTTCTGTTGAGAACACTTAACAGTGTGACAGTCCAAGATCTGAGAAAAACATGTCTGGTGAATCATCTGTTTCTGGTTCTGTTGGTAATCATAATGTTGTACCTTATGATTACAGTGATAAGAAAGCTGACTCAGGAAAAGTTCCAAAGTTCAATGGAGATCCTGAAGAGTTCTCTTGGTGGAAAACCAACTTCTACAGTTATATCACGGGCTTAGATGAAGAGTTATGGGATATTCTGGAGGATGGAGTTGGTGACTTGGATCTGGATGAAGAAGGAGCTGCTGTTGATAGAAAGAAACATACTCCTGCTCAAAAGAAGATGTACAAGAAACATCACAAGATCAGAGGATCATTTGTTCTTGCTATACCTCTTGCATAATATATGAAGATGAGTGATAAATCTACTGCAAATGCTATGTTTGCTTCTCTCTGTGCAAACTATGAAGGTAGCAAGAAGGTTAGACAAGCTAAAACACTTAATCTTGTTCATCAGTATGAGTTTTTCAAGATGAAGGATGATGAAAGTATTGAGGAGATGTACTCAAGATTTCAAACCTTAGTCTCCAGACTACAAATACTGAAGAAAAGCAATGTTGCTTCTGATCATGTGAGCAAGATACTAAGAAGCCTGCCTGCAAGTTGGAGACCAAAGGTTACTGCTATTGAGGAAGCTAAAGATCTAAACACTCTGAGTGTTAAAGATCTTTTCAGCTTTCTCAAAGTTCATGAGATAAGTCTTAATTAACATGAGCATGCTAAGAAGAGTAAATCTATTGTTGTACCATCTAAAGGGAAGTCATCAAAAGCTCTTAAAGTCATAGAATTTGAAGAAGAATCACCTGATGTAGATTCTGATGAAGATCCTGCTGAGATGATGGTTGTGCTTTCCAACAGGCTGTAGTATCTGGCCAAGAAGAACAAGAAGTTCTTGAGCAGAAGGAGTTGTTACAAATGCTCCAAGAAAGAAGATCAGAAGGGTTGCTTCAACTGCAAGAAGTCTGAACATTTCATTGTTGATTACCCTGGTCTTCAGAAGGAGAAATCAAAGGACAAGTCTAAGAAGTCAACTTTCAAATCAAACAAAATCAAGAAGCAGATTAAGTAGAGTTTGATGGCAACATGGGAAGATTTAGACAGTGAATCTGAATCTGATAAGGATGATGTTGATGAAGATGCAAAGGTAGTTGTTGGGTTAGTGGCTACAATAACTTTATAAGCTGAACCAGAATCAGATTCAGAAGAAGAAAATGAGGTATATTCTAAAATTCCTAGAGAAGAACTTATTGAATCTCTTAAAGAGCTCCTTACACATTTTGAACTGAGAACCAATGAGTTGAAAGATTTAAAAGAAAAGTATGTTGATTTAATGAAACAACAAGAATCAACTATATTGGATCTGAAAGCTTATGAAGAAGGACTTAGAGGCTTTGACTTCATTCGCAAAACTTATGAAGAGAAGCTCAAGTTCTTATGTTAGAAGCTACAAGAAAAGTGTAATGGAAAACCTTTAAGCAACCATGAAATTGTTCTTGAAGATTTTATTATGTCTGGTATTGACAGAAGCAGAGTTGCTTCTATGATTTACAACATTTACAAGAACAATGGCAAAGGGATTGGATTTTCAGAAGAAAAATCTAATGAAACCAATCTTAAAGCATGTTGTGAATGTATCAAGGAAGGGTTGAAAACCTTCTTTGTACCTGAAGGTGTTAAAGTTGAAACTGTGGTTCAATCAGAACCTAAAGCTTCTAGCTCTAAGGCTAAGATTACTTCAAAGCCAAAGAACTCTAAGTCTAAGGCTATGACAAATTCTGATTCTAAGACCTCAAAGATCAAGATTCTGAAGAGATCAGAACATGTTCCTCAGAGTCTGTTGAAGCTAGAATCTGGTATCTTGAAGTCTAAGTCTCAAAAGAACAAAACAGTGATGGCTTCAGGTGAATCAGAACTAAAAGGTATTAAACCTAAATTACTGATCAATCAGAAGCTCTCAAAACCACACCTCAAGGTACAAGAAGTGAAGAGTAAAACTTCCAGCACTAACCTCAAAGGACCCATAAAACAATGGGTACCTAAATATGAAATTGTCAATACTGCAGAAATGCCTAAGAGCAAAGGAAAAGCAAAAATCATGGTATCTGGACAGCGGTTGCTCAAGACATATGACAGGAGAGAAGTCAATGTTCCTCACCCTCACAATGAAAGAAGGAGGAAATGTGAAGTTTGGAGGCAACCAGTTTGGCAAGATCATTGGTACAGGAACTATTGGTAACTCCTCTATCTCTATTAATAATGTGTGGTTGGTAGATGGTCTTGAACATAACCTTTTGAGTATCAATCAGTTTTGTGACAATGGTTATGATGTGATGTTTGAAAAGACCAACTACACAGTAATCAACAAAGATAACAAATCCATTGTGTTCAAAGGAAAGAGAGTAGAGAATGTCTATAAAATCAATTTCTTTGAACTGGTTGATCAGAAGGTAACCTGTCTTCTATCAATGAATGATATGAAGTGGGTATGACACAGAAGGCTAGGACATGCTAACTGGAGGTTAATCTCTAAGCTTAGTAAGTTACAATTTGTCAAAGGCCTACCAAACATAGACTATCATTCAGATGCACTTTGTGGTGCATGCCAGAAAGGGAAGATTATGAAATCATCTTTTAAAGCTAAAGACATTGTCTCAACCACCAGACCTTTAGAACTGCTTCATATTGATTTATTTGGACCAGTTAATACTGCATCTTTATGTGGAAGCAAATATGGATTAGTCATTGTTGATGATTACAACAGATGGACTTGGGTAAAATTCTTGAGAAGCAAAGATAATGCATATAATGTATTCAGTAACTTCTGCACTCAAATATAGTCTGAAAAAGAAATGAAAATTTTGAAAGTCAGAAGTGATCATGGTGGAGAATTTGAAAATGAGCCATTTGAAACTTTTTGTGAAAAACATGGAATTGTCCATGAATTTTCATCTCCTAGAACTCCACAACAAAATGGGGTTGTAGAGAGAAAGAATAGAACTTTACAAAAAATGGCAAGAACCATGATTCATGAAAACAATTTGGCTAAACATTTCTGGGTAGAAGTAGTGAATACATCATGTTATGTTCATAATAGTATCTATATCAGACATACTGCATATGAACTCTTTAAGGGAAGAAGACCCAATATATCTTACTTTCATCAATTTGGATGTACATGTTACATTTTAAATTACAAGCTCTACCTAAAGAAATTTGATGCCAAGGCCCAAAGAGGAATCTTCTTAGGTTACTCTGAAAGGTCAAAGGCATACATAGTGTATAATTCAGAGACACTCTGTGTTGAAGAATCTATGCACGTCAAATTTGATGACAAATAGCCTGGAAGTGAAACTCCAGAGCAAGATGAAAGTTTTGCAGATATACAGGCTACTAAAAATACTTCAGAACCTGATCAGATTGAAGAATATGAAGACAATCCATAAGCTGAACCAACATCAAAAGCTCAAGATGAAGTAGCTTCTGATGAAGCTCAGGATAGCTCACAGCAAGCAAATCAATCCAAGAATACATTCAAGTACAAGTCTTCACATCCTGAGGATCAAATCATTGGAAACAAAGACAGTCCCAGAGGAAAAAGATCATACTTCAGACAAGAAGAGTCTATGATAGGACTGCTATAAGTGATTGAACCTGCTACAGTTGATGAAGCACTTTCAAATGATGGACGGATATTGGCTATGCAAGAAGAGCTCAATCAGTTTCAAAGAAATGATGTGTGGGATCTGGTACCCAAACCTCCTCAGATGAACATTATTGGAACAAAATGGGTATTCAGAAACAAGTTGAATGAACAAGGTGAAGTAACCAGAAACAAAGCTAGACTTGTTGCACAAGGTTACTGTCAACAAGAAGACATTGATTACATTGAAACATTTGCTCCAGTTGCAAGATTGGAAGCAATCAGGTTACTTCTATCCTATGTAGTCAATCATGGCATAATATTATATCAAATGGATATCAAGAGTGCATTTCTTAATGGTGTCACAGAAGAAGAAGTGTATGCCAAGCAACCTCTTGGTTTTGAGGATCTTAAGCATCCTGACGATGTTTATAAACTTAAGAAATCACTATATGGCTTTAAACAAGCTCCCAGAGCTTGGTATGATAGACTAAGTAATTTCCTGATTAAAAATGATTTTAAAAGAGGTCAAGTTGACACAACACTCTTCAGAAGGACTCTTGAGAAAGACATTCTTGTTATGAAGATATATGTTGATGATATAATATTTGGTTCTACTAATGCATCTCTTTGCAAGGAATTCTCTAAGTTAATGTAGGATGAATTTGAAATGACATGATGGGAGAATTGAAGTTCTTCTTTGGCATTCAAATCAATCAATGTAAAGATGGAGTATATGTTCATCAAACAAAGTACACAAAGGAGCTTCTGAAGAAGTTCAAGCTAGAAGAATATAAAGTGATGAACACTCCAATGCATCCAACCTGCACCTTATGCAAAGAAGATACTGGATCAAAGGTAGATCAGAAGCTGTATAGAGGTATGATTGGTTCTTTGTTATACCTCACTGCATCTAGGCCAAATATTTTATTTAGTGTATGCTTGTGTGCAAGATTCCAATCAGATCCTAGAGAAACTGACTTAACAGCTGTTAAGAGAATCTTCAGGTATCTGAAAGGAACAACAAATCTTGGACTCCTTTACAGGAAATCCTTAGATTATAAGTTGATTGGCTTCTGTGATGCTGACTATGCTGGTGAGAGGATTGAAAGAAAATCAACCAGTGGCAACTGCCAGTTCCTGGGAGAGAATCTGATATCCTGGGCTAGCAAAAGACAAGCAACTATTGCTATGTCTACAGCAGAAGCAGAATGCATTTCAGCTGCAAGTTATTGTACACAACTACTCTAGATGAAACATCAGTTGGAAGATTATCAGATTAATGCTAACAATATTCCCATTTATTGTGATAATACTGCTGCTATTTGTTTGTCAAAGAATCCAATTCTACATTCAAGAGCCAAGCATATTGAAATCAAACACCATTTTATTAGAGATTATGTTCAAAAAGGAATCCTGGATATACAATTCATTGATACTGAACATCAGTGGGCTGATATATTCACTAAACCTTTAACTGTGGAAAGATTTAATTTTATAAAGAAAAATTTGAACATGCACTTTGTGTGATTAAAATTGCTTGCTCCTGAACTAGAAGTTAGGTTCTGAAGTTAGTTCAGAAGTTATGGTCCATGAGAAGCTCTTAACTGAGGTTCTGAGGAAAATGTGCTTCTGAAGATGACATCAGCACTTCAACTTCAGAAGCTAGATTTTGTGCTTCTGAATGGCAGAGCTAGTGGAATCGTTGGAGTTGCTTTCTGCCAACACATGTCCCTCTAACTTGACAACGCATCTAAAGTTATCTGACGTGGCTTATTTGTATTGGTGTATAACTTAAGAGGACTATGATGATGTTATGCTTTGAATGTACTATTCTCGCGCCCCCAACTGTCATTAATGCTATGTTTGTTTGTCCCCTTTGAATTGCAATCGTTTGGTTTTTACTCAAAACAATTAGACAAAACACACACTACTTACTTCACAACCTACACTTTCTTTTCTCAACTGTTCTCTGCGAAGCAAAAGTCCTTCTCCTCAATCAAAACCTAGAACCCTAAAAATCTCATCATCATCAATGGCGTCCTCAAGCTCCATTCCAAAATCAGCTATGCAAGACACTACACAAGGAACTTCTACGCAGCAAGAAACTCCAACATATGATATAAAGGGAAGAACTATGTCCCTAGAAGAGTGAGATTTAAATGTTCAGGTTGAGCGACCAGTTGATTTCATCTTTCTAGCACACCATGGCTGTGACATCAGAAGTTACTACGAAGCTCAAGGTCTCATGGATTACTTCAATATGCTGAATGGTCCAACATATGAAAACCTGGCGAGACACTTCTGGGTTAGAGCACATGTTTATGACAAGAAAGCTGCAAAATTAGAAGAAACGGAGAAGATATTGATTGATCCTACTTAGGAAGGGAAATCAAGAGAAGAAATGGGTCTGGAACCCTTTGTTGACACTGAAATCAGATCAAGCATCATGGGAATTTCAGTCTTCATCTCCCAAGATGTAATTGCATATGTCATCAGAAGGGCTTCTGAAGGCAACTTTAAAGATGGATTGGACAACAACAAAAAGAGTCCATGGAATGAAGTTGTTCATCAAACCATGTTTAACAGCAAGAAGAAGGGTGCCTACAACAGCCTGTCTATGGAAAAGAAGATGCTTCTGAAGATATAGAACGAAAACCTTATACCCAAAGGAGGAGGTTCTGACCAACCTTCATTGGAACACAGGGTGATCTTGCACTTCTTCATCAAGAAGGAGATAGAAAATGTGCCCAAATATATATTCAAGCACATGATCAAGACTCTGAGCGAAAGTCAACTAAACAATAGAGTCTGGGTTCCCTATGGGAGACTTATCTCAGAGATACTACATCAAAGAGGGATTCTGAAGGGCCTAGATGATACCAAAGTCTTTACTGATCAACAACTTGGTACAGTTACTGGGAAAATCATAAATGGAAGCACTTTGGGAAACATGAAACTGATCAAGCAGGAAGACATCAAAAAGCTGGATACAAACATGAAGGAATCCAGAGTCTCCTCAAATCCAATGGAAAACTTTCCTCCTATTTGCAAGCAAGATCCACTGGATGTGCAACTGTACTTCATACATGACTACTTGAAGAGTACTGGAGAAGAAATCCAACTGGAGGATATACCAGAAACCATGTATGGTGGTGATCTGTCTGTGGCCAAGAGCAGGAAAACAAAGAGGAAGGCACTCACTAAGGATGAGTACCTTGATGAAGCATCTGAACAACCAGCAAAGAAAGCCAAGAAGGCTAAAACTGACAAGGCATCTGAAGCAACTGGTTCTGGTTCAACTATTCAAGAGGAAGTTCATGACTTGGAACCAGTCAAGGTTCTAAACAAGAGGACCAGAAGTGGGAAGGAAGCTTTACCTTCACCACCTCAACCCAGTCAACCCTCCCTTCCTAAAAGGAAAAGAAAACCAGTTGTCAGGAAACTTAAGATTGCCTCTGAAGAAGAAGAAGAAGATGAAGATGTTGCTGTTCAGAAGGCACTACAGGTGGCCAGAGAAATTGAGATACCTGCTGAGGTTCTGGCTAGAGAATCTACAGTTGAAGCTGCTCAACTGGGATTGGAAATCACTGAAAACTTACAGCAAATGGCAGTGGCTGTTGATTTGTTGGAAGCTACTAAGGTTGTTCAAGAGCAAGCATGATGTTCAGAAGCTCCTGATACTTCCGAAGCTCCTGAAGGTAATTCTAACTCACACATTGTTGAAATAGTTGAAATAGGATCTAGTACCTCCCCTGAATCTAGGTCTAGTTCAGCCACCCTATCATCATCCTCATCAACATCATCTGTATTAGATGATGTACCCCTAAACAAAGTTTACACCAACCTCAACAAATCTTTATCCCCATCACCATCAACCAAAATTCATAAAAAGCCAGATTATGATACATTTGTGCCAATGTATCCCTCTGTTGAAAAGAGGTTAATTGGTTTGCAACAAAGAAGAATTGATGCTTGCATTCATCTACCTGCTGATCATCCCCTACAACCACCCATGATTGAGGCTATTCAATCTATTCCTGCTGATGCTCACACAGGGACAGATTCTACAAACATCAATGTATCATCATCTACACCTAACTCACCAACACAAATAACTCCAACAACAGAAACATCTGAACCATCAATAATACAAAACCTTGTAGATCACTATTCAGGTGAACTACCTGAGTATGAGTCAAACCAAGAAAAAGCCTCTGACATAGCTTCTGATGAAGTTATGACAGAAAGCCCCCAACAACATGAACATAACCAACAAATGACCTCAACCACCAACATAGATTCTGTTCCTGAACTTACTGTTCCTGAACGACCTGTTCCTGAACTTAGTGTTTATGAACAAACCATAAACAACCAATCATCAACAACCAACACTTCTACTGAACCTGCAACTTCAATCAATGACCAACCCTCATCCTCAAACTTAGTCATTCTACTTGTTGCACCTTCCAAGACCAATGTCCCTTCTCCACCCACCCTGTTTCTAGATTCAACTATTCTAGCAGATGTGTGTGAGAACATCTTTCATCTGAACAATCTGGTTCAAGCTAAGAATAACCTCATCCATGAGGACAACTACGAGAAGTTGTGGGTAAGGTTGAAGGATAGAGTAGAATTTGTCTTGACAGAGCTACAGAGAACATGTATTGATGCTCAAGATGAAGGGGAGAAAAACACAAGAAGGGGGGGGGGGGGGGGTTGAATTGTGTTTAAAAAAAAAAACGTTTTCTCTTTTCAAAACACAGAACCAGAATGATCAGAAGCTAGATAGACAGCTTCTGAAGATACTGTTCAGGAGCGTATGCAGCGGAATGAAAAACAGAGAGAAAAGAGAAGAAGCAGGACACAAAAGATTTATACAGGTTCCTTCCACAATCCGGAAGTAGTCCTGTCCCCCTTGCACTTCCAAGGAGAGTTCACTAAAAGTAATATCTGATTACAAATGCTCAAGCACACAAGCAAGAGACTTCAAATGCTCAAGAACACAATCAAGAGACTTCTAATGCTCAAGCACACACGCAAGAGACTTCTATCAAACAAAATTGCACAGAAAATGTTTGAGATTGAACACTTGATATACAATCAGTGGTGTTCACAGTACAAATCAGATACAGACTCTTAAGACTTAAGAATTTCAAAGATATGAACTTGAAAACTGAAATTCTAAGTGAACTTTGAATGCTTAGACAATTTGACAGAGTTTTGGCGCTTTTGAAATATTGTAGAGTCCTATTGTTCTTCAAGTCTTCACTCCTTTATATAGAGGTGTGAAGTGAACGTTGTAAGTGCCAACACATTCAAAAAGAGTCGTTACTGAAGCTTGATCTTTCACCAATGATTCTTTGCCTGATTTAGTTGTTGTCCTATAAAGAATCAATTTCAAATCCATTCCAGTTGAGAAGGAACAAGGATACAGGCTTGGTTGTACATAAGAGCTGTTATTCTTGTCTGTTTGCTGAGACAATTAACAGAGTAGTGGAGAAGGTGGTTGTACAGTTCGTACAAAGTACAATGTCAACGCTTCTTGACTATTTGCAACAAAATGACTTCAAATCCTTTTGAAATGACCGTTGCTTAAATCCACTAATCTTATGCCAATGCTCCATAATTTTCGCTCCAAAATACAACACTTGAATCTTGAAATCTGGTGAAATACTGTTGCTTCGAAGAATCAGCTTCTGAGAACCTTCAGCTTCTGATGACGTCATACTCTTCAGGAGCTCTTGTCTTCAGGAGCGCTAGTCTTCAGGAGCTCTTGACTTCAGGAGCGCTAGACTTCAGGAGCGCTAGACTTCAGGAGCGCTTTAGGTTAAATAGATACTTCCTTTGCTCTTTATTTGTTTGTTCAGAACCTTGATGAGATATATCACTTTGTTTACAGTCCTGTACACTTGAACAAATATTAGCAATACCAATTGTCAATTTTTAATACTTTGTTATCATCAAAACTCTTTAGGGTTTATTGTTAAACATATTTTGTTCCAACAATCTCCCCCTTTTTGATGATGACAAACCATAGTATTTAAAAATTTGATCAATTGTTGTTAATCTAATTAACAAGTTGACTTATAGGGTATGAGGTTTGTAAGCTCCCCCTGAGTCTAATAGTACTTTAAGGTGAGGTTTGTAAGCTCCCCCTGAGTTCTATCTTTGTTAATTAAATTCATTTAATTCTTAGTAAAATAATCAAAAAGAATAGAAGTGATAGAGAGAGATAATGGTTCAGTTAAGTTATTTTGAAATAAAGTTACTCACCCTAACTAAATGGGGCTCAGGACCTTTAAATACTATCACACTTACTCCCCCTTTTGTCATTAACAAAAAGAAATCAACAAAAGAAAGAGAAAAACATAGTAAAAAGGATTCAGAGCTTAATCAATATCACAAGTGAAAGGCGTTTAAAAAAACATAAATCAGAACCAATTAATAAGATCAGGAGCAAAGAAATATATAGAAGTGTTCGAATTCAGAAGCATACACAGTTAATAAAAGAACAAACTAAAAAACACAACAAACAACAAAGGGTGTGCAACTATGGGTTGGTTTGTTTGAGAGTGTTTTCAAGAATCTTCTTCAGGAGGTCATTGTTTTCTTCTTGCTTCTGCTTCATCTCAGCTATGCTTCTGGCCATATTTTCTTCTCTGATCCTGGCTTCTTCCAGCTTAGCATCAGTTTCAGCTTTATGTTCTAAAAACAGTAGCCTTTGCTCAAGGAGATCTTTTTCCAGCTTCTTATTCTTTTCCTTTAAGATCTTGTTCTCTTGAGCTAAAGCTAGATCAGGAGCTGATGCCTTTAGATTGACCTTTGTAAGGAAGGATAAGTCAAGGTCCTTGGGATGAATGTACTGAGGCAGAAAATCAGTTGGTTCTCTTCCTCTGATACTTAAAGACGATCTAGCCCAAGTTCCAGTTATCTTAACCTCTTCAAGATCTTCATTGATGCCGTTCAGCCAGTCCTGAAGCTTCTGCTTAGCTTGCTCTTGAGCTTCTATACATGTTGAGGATAGAGCTTGCATGACATACTCAACTCTCTCCTTGAGCCTACTCCATTGTTTCTCATAGCTTTCTCTGTGATTCAAGTCACTTCTGGATGAAATGAGCTTGATCATTTTGTCAGCTATGTCCTCACACACTCCCTTTAATACATTAGAATCTAAGAATCTGGTGGGTGGTGAAGGTTGTTTTCTAGGCTTGGGAGGAGCACAGAGTTGAATTTGTAGGTTATTTATGGTTGAAGATTGAGAATTGCTTTCAGATTGTGATTGCGCCTGATCAGAAGCAGACTGGTCAACCTCCATAGGAGAAGATTGAGTAGTTTGTGTATCAGGATCAATGACAGAATCATCAATCTCCATAGCATTTTCAGTGTAAAGAATTTCAGAAGTATGGTCAGAAAAGGTTGGTTCAGTAACAGATTGTTCAGGAACAGATTGTTCAGAAACAGATTGTTCAGGAGCAGCTTGTTCAGGAACAGATTGTTCAGGAACATATTGTTCAGGAACAGATTGTTCAGGAGCAGCTTGTTCAGGAACAGATTGTTCAGGAACATACTGTTCAGAAACAGATGGGGACACAAGTGGTTCATGTACTTGTTGATGGGGGCTTTCTGAAGCAACTTGTGAAGTTGTTACTTCAGAGGCTTTTTGTGGTGTTAGGTTAAAGTTTGGAAGTTCACCGGATAGATGACTGCTGAGATTATTTATAACAGAGTCATCTTCTGGCTTGTCAGGTAAAATCATGTTGACAGGTTTAATGGTTTGTGGTTGAAGTGGATGATTGGGGGGTAGTTTGCTGCATTGTAACTCTAGCAAACTACTGACCCTAGCTTGGATAGATGGTTCAGATGGTTTGAAAGGAGAAATAGGTTTGGAAGAATTTTTGGGGAGTTTGGAGGATGGTGATAGGCTTCTTCTGAGGATGCTAATAGGAATATCAGAAGATGAGGATGATGAGGTTTTGGATTGAGAAGGTGATGAGGGAGAGGAGTCAGATTCTATATGTATTAAGGGTTGTGAGGAGGATGTACCTGATATAAAATCTGATCCAGGAGTAGCTAGAATACTTGCAGCTTCAGTAGCAACTTCAGCTTGCAGTTCTATTGAGCTCATCAGAGCTTGCTCAGCAACCTTAGCAGCATCTTCCTTGAGCAAGACCTCAGTAGGTACTTCTATTTCCCTAGCCAGCTCCAAAGCCTTCTGAACAGCTTCAGATTCAGCCTTCTTCTTCTTTCTTACCTCCCTGGTAACCAGTTCGGTAGCCTCTTCTTCTTCTTGTGCCTCTGCAGCTGCACAATCTTCAGCAGTGTATACAGATTCCTTCAGTTTCCTTAGCCTCTGAGTCCTTTTCTTCTTTTGAGGAATCTGTTTCACTTTCGTTGTTGTTGTAGATGCTGAAACCATTTGCTTGCCACTTCTTGTCTTCTGAGGAATAATAGCTCCTGGGTTCAGATCCTGAACCTCTTCCTGAATTGATGATCCTCCAGGAGCACCAGATATAGACTTTTCAGGAGCCTTTTCCTTCTTCGCCTTCTTGGAAGGATTTTCACCTTCTAAGTACTCTTCTTGAGTAAGTACCTTTCTTTTAGATTTTCTTCCTTTAGCTACAGGAAGTTCTTGTCCATACATTTCTTCTGGAACTTCATCCAGACTGATCAGCTTTCCATGGGTCTCATAGTGATCAGCAATGAGAGCCATTTGAACAGCCATGGTGTCTTTCTTGCAGATGGGAGGGAAGTCCTCCATCAGATTAGATATGACCCTTGATTCACAGATGTCTGTCTTCAGCTTGGTCACTTCAGGAATCAATTTCATATGCTTCAAGGTGCTTGCATTTATCACCTTTCCTGTCTCAGTTTCCAGCTGTTCATCAGTGAAGTAATTTACTTCATTCAGAGCCTTAATAATGCCTCCTTGATGGAAGATTTCTGAGATCAGTCTTCCATAGGGAACCCAGACTCTGCACTTATTCTGGCTTTCCCTGAGCTCTTTTATCATATGCCTGAAGATGTACTTAGGCAGATTTATCTTTTCTCCAGTGATGAGATGATGAAGAAATACCTTGTGAGCCAAAGATGGTTGATCACCACCACCTCCTTTAGGCAACAGGTTTTCGTTGAGAATCTTCAGGAGCATCTTGTTGATCATGTTCAAGTCACAATATTTACCAGCTGTTGTAGAATTGAAGAGAGTTTTATTCACCAAATCACTCCAGGAGCTTGACTGAGAGTTTGGTATATCTACACCGGAGTACTTTCCAGATGCTTCTGCTCCAATGACAAAAGCAATTATAGCTTCAGAAATGTAGACTGGAATACCCATCAGGCTTGACCTGATCTGAACTTCTTTAAAGGGTTCCAAACCCATTTCTTCTCTGGTTTTCCCTTCAAGAGAGGGATCAATCAAAACTTTTTCGTCTTCCTCCAGTTTTGATGCAGCTTTATCATAGACTGATGCTCTTACCCAGAAGTGTCTTACTAACGTCTTGTAGGTAGGACCGTTGAGCATATTGAAATAGTTCATCAGCCCTTGAACTTCATAAAACCTCTTGATGTCACAGCCATGATACGCAAGAGATTCAAAATCTACCGGATTCTCAGTTTGAATCTTGAGTTGCCATTCTTTTAGGCTCATAGTGACTCCTTTGATCTCGTAAGCAGCCCTTTCTTGCTGACCTTCAGCTTGCTGAACTGCAAGTTGAGCGTTGGATTCTTGAATAGAACTTGATGAAGCCATTGATGTTTGAAGAAGTTTGAGATTTAGGGTTCTTAGGGTTTTGAGAGAGAGAGAACTTTTCTTAGCAGATACGAAAACAAAAACAGAAAGTGTAGGAAGTGAAGTGAGTAGTGTGTGTTTTTGATTAAGTGCTTTTTAGCGAAAAACGTTTGAATAACAGGGGACAAACAAACATAGCATTAATGACAGTTGGGGGCGCGAGATAGTACTACGAAAAGTAAAATTAACATCATTGCCCTTTTGAGTTATACGCCAATACATTTATGCCACGCTGTCAGATTTCAGACGAGCTGTATAAGTTAGTGGGACAGATGTCGCCAGGAGCAACTCCAGAACTTCCACTAACTTCTGCTATTCAGGAGCACAAAGATTCTCTTCTCAAGATTGAGATTCTGATGACTCATCAGGAGCACATTTTCTTCAGGACCTCACTCAGGAGCTTCTGAAGGACAATGGCTTCTGAAGTGACTTCAGAACCTGAACTTCTTATTCAGGAGCAAGCAATTTTAATCAGACACATAGTGCATGTTCAAATTTTTCTTAATAAAATCAAATCTTTCAACAGTTAGAGGCTTAGTAAATATATCAGCCCATTGATTTTCAGTATCAATGAATTGTATATCTAAAATTCCTTTTTGAACATAATCTCTGATAAAATGGTGTTTGATCTCAATATGCTTGGCTCTTGAATGCAGAATTGGATTCTTTGACAAGCAAATAGCAGCAGTATTATCACAAAAGATAGGAATACTGTTAGCATGTATCTGATAATCTTCCAGCTGATGTTTCATCCAGAGTAGTTGTGTGCAACAACTTGCAGCTGAAATGTATTCTGCTTCTGCTGTAGACATAGCAATAGTTGCTTGTCTCTTGCTAGCCCAGGATATCAGATTATCACCCAGAAATTGACAATTGCCACTGGTTGACTTTCTTTCAATCCTGTCACCAGCATAATCAGCATCACAGAATCCAATTAGCTTATAATCTGGTGATTTTCTATAAAGAAGTCCCAGATTAGTTGTTCCTTTCAGATACCTGAAGATTCTCTTAACTGCAGTTAAATGAGATTCTCTAGGATCTGACTGAAACCTTGCACATAGGCATACACTGAATAAAATATCTGGCCTAGATGCAGTGAGGTATAACAGAGAACCAATCATACCTCTGTATAGCTACTGATCCACTTTTGATCCTTCATCTTCTTTGCTTAAGGTGCATGTAGGATGCATTGGAGTGTTCATCAGTTTGCAATCTTCAAGCTTGAACTTCTTCAGAAGCTCTTTTGTATACTTCGTCTGATGAACATATACTCCATCTTTGCTTTGATTAATTTGAATGCCCAGGAAGAACTTCAGCTCTCCCATCATGCTCATTTCAAATTCATCCTGCATTAACTTAGAGAACTCCTTGCAAAGAGATGAATTAGTAGAACCAAATATTATATCATCAACATATATCTGCACAACAAGAATATCTTTCTCAAGAGTCCTTCTGAAGAGTGTTGTGTCAACCTGACCTCGTTTAAAATCGTTTTTAATCAAGAAATTACTTAGTCTGTCATACCAAGCTCTGGGAGCTTGTTTCAAGCCATATAGTGATTTCTTAAGTTTGTAAACATGGTCAGGGTGCTTCAGATCCTCAAAGCCAGGAGGTTGTTTGACATACACTTCTTCTTCTATGACACCATTAAGAAATGCACTCTTGACATCCATTTGATATAATACTATTCCATGATTAATTGCATAAGATAAAAGTAACCTGATTGCTTCCAATCTTGCAACTGGAGCAAATGTTTCGGTGTAATCAATGCCTTCTTGTTGACTGTACCCCTGAGCAACAAGTCTGGCTTTGTTTCTGGTTACTTCACCTTTTTCATTCAGCTTGTTTCTGAATACCCATTTTGTTCCAATAATGTTCTTCTGAGGAGGTTTGGGTACCAGATCCCACACATCATTCCGTTGGAATTGATTCAGCTCTTCTTGCATAGCTATGATCCATCCATCATCTGAAAGTGCTTCTTCAACAGTTGTTGGTTCAATCATTGAAATTAGTCCAATCATAGATTCTTCTTGTCTGAAGTGTGATCTTGTTCTTCTGGGACTTTCTTTACTTCCAATGATTTGATCTTGAGGATGAGAAGACTTGTATTTAAAAGTATAGTTGGATGAATCTGCTTGCTGTGAGCCATTATGTGCTTCATCAGAAGCAACTTCATCAGGAGCAACTTCATCAGGAGCAACTTCATCAGGAGCGACTTCATCAGGAGCAACTGATGTGGGTGCTGCTTCTGAACTATCTTCAGATTCAACTGACTGACCAGGTTCTGGAATGTCTTCAGGAACCTGTATCTCTGCAAAACTTTTACCTTGCTTTGAAGTTTTATCTTCAAGCTCTTTGTCATCAAATTTAACGTGCATAGATTCTTCAACATAGAGTGTCTCTGAATTATACACTCTGTATGCCTTTGACCTTTCAGAGTAACCTAAGAAGATTCCTCTTTGGGCCTTGGCATCAAATTTCTTTAGGTAGAGCTTGTTATTCAGAATGTAACATGTACATCCAAATTGATGAAAGTAAGAGACATTGGGTTTTCTTCCTTTAAACAATTCATATGCTGTTTTCTCCAAGATAGGTCTAATATAGATCCTATTCTGGACATAACACGCTGTATTCACAGCTTCTGCCCAAAAATGTTTTGCCAAATTGTTTTCATGAATCATGGTTCTGGCCATTTCTTGTAACGTTCTATTCTTTCTTTCTACAACTCCATTCTGTTGTGGAGTTCTAGGAGAAGAGAATTCATGGAGGATTCCATGTTTTTCACAAAAAGCTTCAAATGGCTCATTTTCAAATTCACCACCATGATCACTTCTGATTTTCAAAATTTTGGCTTCTTTTTCAGATTGAATAAGGGTGCAGAAGTTACTGAATACATCGTATGCATGATCTTTGCTTTTCAGAAATTTTACCCAAGTCCATCTGCTATAATCATCAACAATAACTAATCCATACTTGCTTCCATATAAGGATGCAGTACTAACTGGTCCAAATAGGTCTATATGAAGCAGTTCTAAGGGTCTTGAGGTGGAAACATTGTCTTTTGCTTTGAAAGATGTTTTAACAATTTTTCCTTTCTGGCATGCACCGCAGAGTGCATCTGAATGATAATCAATGTCAGGAAGACCTTTGACAAGCTGTAACTTGCTAAGCTTAGAGATTAATCTCCAGTTAGCATGTCCCAGCCTTTTATGCCACATCCATTTCTTATCATTCATTGATAGAAGGCAAATTACCTTCTGATCAGCCAGTTGAGAGAAATTGATTTTGTAGACATTTTCCACTCTCTTTCCTTTGAACACAATGGACTTGTCATTCTTGTTGATTACTGTACAGTTGGCTTTTTCAAATAAAACATCATAACCATTGTCACAGAATTGACTGATGCTCAATAGGTTATGTTCAAGCCCATCTACCAACCATACATTATTGATAGAGGTAGAGAAGTTACCAATAGTCCCCGTACCAATAATCTTCCCAGACTGGTTGCCTCCAAACTTTACATTTCCTCCTTCTTTCATTGTGAGGGATAGGAACATTGACTTCTCTCCTGTCATATGCCTTGAGCAACCGCTGTCCAGGTACCATGATTTTTGTTTTGTTCTTGCTTTTAGACAAATCTGCAGTATTGACAATTTCAGATTTAGGTACCCATTGTTTTATGGGTCCTTTGGGGTTAGAGCTGGAGAATTTACTCACCATTTCCTGATCCTTTAGATCCTTCTTGGGTAGCTTCTGATTAATCATTACCTTAGGTTTTTCAACTTTTGGTTTTGATATCTCAGGAGCGCCAACTGCCTTGCCCTTCTGAACCTTAGACTTTAGGACATCAGATTCTGATTTTATCAGACTCTGAGGAACAGGTTCTGATCTCTTCAGAATCTTAATCTTTGTGGTCTTAGATTCATGATTTATCATATCCTTAGGCTTGAAGTTCTTTGGCTTTGATGTAATCTTAGCCTTAGAACTGGAAGCTTCAGGTTCTGATTGAGCAACAGTTCCCATTTTTGCACCTTCAGGAACAAAGAAGGTTTTCAATCCTTCCTTTATGCATTCACAATATGCTTTGAGATTGGTTTCACTAGACTTAGTTTCTGAAAATCCAATCCCTTTACCATTGTTTTTGTAAATGCTATAAATCATAGAAGCAATTCTGCTTCTGTCAATACCAGACATAATGAAATCTTCAAGAGCAATCTCATGGTTACTTAAAGATTTTCCATCACATTTTTCTTGCAGCTTCTGACACAAGAACTTAAGTTTGTCTTCATATGTCTTGCATATGAAGTCAAAACCTCTGAGTCCTTCTTCAGACGCTTTTAGATCCAATAGAGTTGATTCTTGTTGCTTCATTAAAGCAACATATTTTTCTTTCAAACCTTTCAACTCATTGGTTCTCAATTCAAAATGAGTGAGGAGTTCTTTAAGTGACTCTATCAGTTCTTCTCTAGGGATTTTGGAATATACCTCATTTTCATCTTCTGAATCTGATTCAGTTTCAGCTCCTGAAGTTGCTGTAGCTACTAACCCAACAGCTATCTTTGCACCTTCATCAGACTCTTCTTTGTCAGATTCAGATTCACTATCCAGGTTATCCCATGTAGCCATCAAACTCTGCTTTAACTGTTTCTTGAACTTGCTTGACTTGAATGTTGGTTTCTTTGACTTTTCCTTTGATTTTTCCTTCTGAAGATCAGGGCAGTCAGCAATGAAATGACCAGGCTTCTTGCAGTTGAAGCATCCCTTTTGATCTTCTTTCTTTGAGCTTCTGAAGCTACCTCTCCTGGACACAAACTTCTTGTTCTTTTTGGCTAGATACTGAATTCTGTTTGAGAGCATAGCCATCATCTCAGTAACCTCTTCATCAGAATCTCCAGTTGGTGAATCTTCTTCATCAGACTCAGCCACTTTAAGAGCTTTGGATGACTTGCCTTTTGATGGAAGAGCTATTGATTTACTCTTTTTAGTAGACTCATGTTCATTTAGACTTAACTCATGAACTTTGAGAGAACTAACAAGATCTTCAACACTTAAAGTGTTTAAATCTTTAGCTTCCTCAATGGCAGTCACCTTTGGTCTCCATCTGGCAGGAAGGCTTCTGAGAATCTTACTCACGTGATCAGAAGCAACATAGCTTTTCTTCAGTATTTGGAGTCCAGAGACTAGGGTTTGAAATCTTGAGTACATCTCCTCAATACTTTCATCATCCTTCATCTTGAACAGTTCATACTGATGAACAAGCATCAGTGCTTTGGCTTCTCTAACTTTCTTGCTTCCTTCATAGTTAGCACATAAAGATGCAAACATAGCTTTAGCAGTTGACTTATCACTCATCTTCATGTACTCTGCTCGTGGTATAGCAGAAACTAGAGAGCCTCTGATCTTGTGATGTTTCTTGTACATCTTCTTCTGAGCAGGAGTATGTATTTTTCTATCAACAGCAGCTCCTTCTTCATCAAGAATTAAGTCACCAACACCATCTTCCAGAATATCCCATAGTTCTTCATCTAAGCCCATGATATAACTGTAGAAGTTGGTTTTCCACCAAGAAAACTCTTCAGGATCTCCATTAAACTTTGGAACCTTCCCTGAGTCAGTTTTCTTTTCACTATAATCATATGCAACAGCATGATGATTACCACTAGAGCCAGCAGAACCAGAAACAGATGAATCAGCAGACATGTTTTTCTCAGATCTTGGACTGTTACACTATTAGGTGTTTGACAACAGAACCAAGGCTCTGATACCAATTGAAGGGGAGAAAAACACAAGAAGGGGGGGGGGGGGGGGGTTGAATTGTGTTTAAAAAAAAAACGTTTTCTCTTTTCAAAACACAGAACCAGAATGATCAGAAGCTAGATAGACAGCTTCTGAAGATACTGTTCAGGAGCGTATGCAGCGGAATGAAAAACAGAGAGAAAAGAGAAGAAGCAGGACACAAAAGATTTATACAGGTTCCTTCCACAATCCGGAAGTAGTCCTGTCCCCCTTGCACTTCCAAGGAGAGTTCACTAAAAGTAATATCTGATTACAAATGCTCAAGCACACAAGCAAGAGACTTCAAATGCTCAAGAACACAATCAAGAGACTTCTAATGCTCAAGCACACACGCAAGAGACTTCTATCAAACAAAATTGCACAGAAAATGTTTGAGATTGAACACTTGATATACAATCAGTGGTGTTCACAGTACAAATCAGATACAGACTCTTAAGACTTAAGAATTTCAAAGATATGAACTTGAAAACTGAAATTCTAAGTGAACTTTGAATGCTTAGACAATTTGACAGAGTTTTGGCGCTTTTGAAATATTGTAGAGTCCTATTGTTCTTCAAGTCTTCACTCCTTTATATAGAGGTGTGAAGTGAACGTTGTAAGTGCCAACACATTCAAAAAGAGTCGTTACTGAAGCTTGATCTTTCACCAATGATTCTTTGCCTGATTTAGTTGTTGTCCTATAAAGAATCAATTTCAAATCCATTCCAGTTGAGAAGGAACAAGGATACAGGCTTGGTTGTACATAAGAGCTGTTATTCTTGTCTGTTTGCTGAGACAATTAACAGAGTAGTGGAGAAGGTGGTTGTACAGTTCGTACAAAGTACAATGTCAACGCTTCTTGACTATTTGCAACAAAATGACTTCAAATCCTTTTGAAATGACCGTTGCTTAAATCCACTAATCTTATGCCAATGCTCCATAATTTTCGCTCCAAAATACAACACTTGAATCTTGAAATCTGGTGAAATACTGTTGCTTCGAAGAATCAGCTTCTGAGAACCTTCAGCTTCTGATGACGTCATACTCTTCAGGAGCTCTTGTCTTCAGGAGCGCTAGTCTTCAGGAGCTCTTGACTTCAGGAGCGCTAGACTTCAGGAGCGCTAGACTTCAGGAGCGCTTTAGGTTAAATAGATACTTCCTTTGCTCTTTATTTGTTTGTTCAGAACCTTGATGAGATATATCACTTTGTTTACAGTCCTGTACACTTGAACAAATATTAGCAATACCAATTGTCAATTTTTAATACTTTGTTATCATCAAAACTCTTTAGGGTTTATTGTTAAACATATTTTGTTCCAACACAAGACACTGCTCTGACAAAGCTTCAAGACTGGCTGAAGGGAGTTGTCAGTAACTTGCATGAAGTGAAAGTTCTTAAAACTTTGTTGAAGACTCCTCTGTGCTTAAGAGCAAGGAATGCTTTTGATTTCATTCCATCAAGTAAACACCCAAGAGAGCTGGAGTTAAATTGGTTAAACAAGATAAATCTTAAGGAAGCCTCTTCTGAACTAGCACTTCTGTAGAAGAACACTCTCCTGGAAAAGGAAAATAAACAGCTCAAGAAAGAGCTTCTGGAGCAGAAACTACTTCTATTGGAATACAAGACTGCTATTGAAGCCAAGCTGGAAGAAGCAAGAATAAGGGAAGAGAATCTGATCAGAAGCAATGAAGAATTCAAGCAAGAAATGAAGGAACAAGCAAAAGAAACAAACAGGATAATGCAACAGATGATGGAGATGTTTAAAAAACAAGCCCAACCCTAGTTTCTTACCATTTTAGCTTGTTTTTATTTCCTTTATTTGTATATCTTTATATATTGTTTCTGAACTTGTTTATGCTTCTGAATTAACTGTTTAACCTATGTGCTTCTGAACAATTCATGCTTCTGGATATAAACTGCTTCTGAACTTCATTATAGTGTGTGCTCTGATCACTCTTGATATATTTTCTCACTTTGTTTTTCTCATATCTTCTTTTTGTCTTTATTTTTTTATATACTTTTTGTTGATGTCAAAAGGGGGAGTAGATGTATAGTATTTAAAGGCTCTGAGCCCCATTAATTTAATTTCAAACAATTTAAATTAATAGGACCATCTTCTTATCTCTTAGTCTTTTAATGTGAGATCATTCTGAGTGTTATTACGTTTTTAATGATGAATTTAATTAACAAGAATATAACACAGGGGGAGCTTACAAACCTCACCTTATAGTACTATTGGACTCAGGGGGAGCTTACAAACCTCATACCCTAATAGTCAACTTGTTAATTAGATTAACAACAATTGAACATTTTAAATACTAATGTTTGTCATCATCAAAAAAGGGGAGATTGTTGGAACAAAATGTGTTTAACACTACCTCTTTAGAGTTTTAATGATAACAAGGTATTAAAAATTGTCAATTGGATATGCTAATATTTGTTCAAGTGTACAGGACCATAGACAAAAATTTGAGATCATCATTAGGTTTTGGAAGAACAAAAGAGAGCAAAGGTATCAACAAAAAGGAAGCTTAAAGCGTCTGAAGAGAACTGCTCTTGAAGTCAAAAGTGCTCCTGAAGACAAAGTGCTCCTGAAGTGATGACGTCATCAGAAGCAAGTTCATCAGAAGCGTCTCATCAGAAGCTGAAGATCACCAGAAGTTGTAGTTCATCAGAAGATGCAAGACTTAAAGCTTCAAAGGTTGTTCAATGGATTTAATCTCGTATAAGCTTTGCAGAAGACCAGAAGAGTGAAGCAACGACTAATTCAAATGTATTTGAAGGCATTGGATGCTTGTTCTTTGAAGAGCGTTGACAAAGTACAATTGTACGAAGTGTACAACCACTACCTCTACTACTCAGTTTTTGTCTCTGCTACAAGACAAGAATAACAGCTCTGCATGCAACGATGTTCCTACAGACTTGGAATGGATTTGAAATTGATCCTTCATAGGACAACAACCATATCAGGCAAAAGATCATTGGTGATTGATCAAAGCTTCAAACGACTCTTATCTTGATGCGCTGGCAATTCGCAACGTCTCTTTCACACCTCTATATAAAGGAGTGAAGACTTGAAGAATTGTAACAGACTCACAACAATTTAAAAGAGCCAAACCTCTGCTGAAATTGTTCTGTATCGAAAAGTTCGCTTAGAATTTCTTATCAAAGTTCATATCTTAGTAATTCTAGAGTCTTAAGAGTCTGTATCTGATTTGTATTGTGAACGCCACTGATTGTATATCATGTGTTCAACGTCAAACATTTTTCTTTGTAATTCTGTTTGATTAGAAGTCTCTTGTAGTTGTGCTTGAGCATAAAAGTCTCTTGATTGTGTTCAGGAGCATAAGAAGTCTCTTGCAGTTGTGCTTGAGCATTTGATGTCTCTTGCTAAGTTTAGCAGTGAGCATTTGTAATCAGATATTACATTATAGTGAACTCTCCTTGGAAGTGCAAGGGGACATGACTACTTCCGGTTTGTGGAAGGAACCTGTATAATTGTTTGTGTCTTTCTTCTTTCTCTCTCTCTCTATTTTATCCGCTGCATCTAGAATCTGAACATCACTTTAGAAGTTGTACTCTAACTGCTTCTGATCAGTGACTTCAGTAGGAGAAAACGAAGAAAAAACTAACACAATTCAATCCCCCCCTTATTGTGTTTTCCTCACCTTCATAAGGGACCTAAACAGACCTTTTATTACTTATGGGATCAAATCGATACTTAGAATTGTAACACCCCGTTTTCCCAACATATAAATAACATATAATAAATCAGAGTTTCATCACAAACAGGATGTCACATTTTGTTCTTCAAAATATCATCAAACATAAATAGAGTTAAATTCATTATTTATTCAAACAACTGCTTTCAATAATTCAAAATAATGTCGCAGTGGAAAATATTCAACGTTTTAAAAAGAAACTCGGCACTAAGGCCTCAACATCAGCAACATAATAAAGTTTCAAATCCAAAAGTGGTTCAACAACAACAACTTAAAATGTAATATGTAACAAGAAAACAAAACATATAAATATCCCCATCCCGTTACGTATCAGAGCGTGACTCCTATGACGACACGAGGAATCAACTCACATCAGCGGTTACTCCTGGTTATCTGCACATTACCCACGTAGAGGCAACATTCAAACAGAAGGGGTGAGATTTCACATTCAATAATAATAAGCAACAATTCATATAAAGAATTAATCAAACTAAAACAACAACTTTTCATCATTAAGAATACTTCACATAATTCCAACAACAGTCATCATTTAACTTCAATTAATAATGCATCAACAACAACATCGACAATGCAACAAAAACGACTCAACAATGCAACAACGACTACTCAACAAATGCAGCATGAATATGCATGTGGAACCAACATAGCATCAAGCTCCCTTCGCTAAAGTCAAAATTGGACTTGTCAGGCTACAACCCCCTTCGCTAAAGTCATATTTGACTTGTCAGGCTACAACCCCCTTCGCTAAAGTCATATTCGACTTGTCAGGCTACAGCCCCCTTCGCTTGACAATGCTTATGCAATGACACAACTTAAATGCAACGACACAACATCATAAATTCATATTAAATCAAACCACAAAAGTTCTGCACATCAACTTAGTGTAAATTCAAATAAATAAACACTAATTAAACTCAGCGTGAATTTGAATAAAAATTGTGTATTGAATAAATTCGAATGAAGGTAACATTACATTACATTAAATTACATTCGGGAATGCATCTTCCAACTACAACAATTGTGTTACCTCTGAAATGGGGAAATTCAAACTTGCTAAACAACAGCTCTCAAGCATTCACCCGGAAGTTTTATTGTTTCATTCCAAATGTTAAATTGTTGTTGGTCTTGGTTTTAAATGATAGTATCCAAGTGCCAACGAAATGAGGTCCATACCTTGATACTTCAATACCATCATTTAAACGAACCCAACAAAAAATTAACATTTAGAATGGAACAATACAACTTCCGGGTGAATGCTTGGGAACTGTCGTTTAACAAGTTTGAATTACCCCATTTTAGAGTAAGACAATTGTTGTAGTTGGAAGGTGCATTCCTTACCTAATCACGATCTTCTGGCGGAATCAAACTGTTGATAATATCTTCAGTTGATCTCAGCAACGTTACACGCATATCGATCCACTGGAACATGATGTGCTCCCAAAACATGCTCGTCACGTTTTTGTCGTTCTTTAAACCCACCCAAGTAATGATACTCTCCCCTCATCGAGCGTTGGACGTTTATACCGAACGTTTTCCACCCTCATTGTGTCTCCGGGGTTGACTCCTTGGTTGAATTCATTCAGTTCATCCTTGAGTCCTTTTAACGTTACACCAAGGCACCGAACCTTCAACCTATGAGGTTCTCCGCCGTTGAATTGTGCATGAACGTCGATCCACCCGGCCATTGTTTCAAATCTACACAATAAGAAATTAAAAACAATCAAAGAAAAACTCGTTCAAACATTTCATCAAACACTTGAAGTGCAAATTATACATAAAATCTAAAAATGATAACTACAACATAAACATGCAAACATCTAAATAATTAAGCAATATTACTCATTTGCATGTAACATTGTATCATATCTTGAAAAAAATAAAAAAATTAAGCAAACCCTAAATCTAAAAAAATTCAATCTAAGTGTAAAAAATCTAACATAATCATGCAAACATCTAAACATCATAACAATTAAGTATTATAAGTCATTTGCACGTAACATTCTATCATTTCTTGCAAAAAAATTAAAATTTTACCAAAACACTAAACCTAAAAAAGTTTAGATTAAGTGAAAAAATCTATCATACCAACATAATTTAAGTGAAAACTTACTTGTTCTTGTTGTTGGAGTGTTGTTTGATTTGAAGTTGAAGGAATTTTAGAGTTGTGAAATTTGAGAGAGAATTGAGATTTGAGTGTTGTGTTGTTTGAAAATGAGGCAGAATGAGGCTCTGCCTGGGCTAATAACAGCACGTAGCGTGAGTTAACTCATGCTACTCTTATAACTGGCGTGGGTTAACTCACGCTACGTGACTTAAGTCACGTAAGGGCATTTTAATACAAAGATAAGTTCTTCGTCAAATCATTTAATTCAAGTTGGAACATTTAAACAATTTATCAAGTTAAACTATAAAGAACTTGCGCAGAATAAGTAAAGAGAGAAAGGGAAGATAGAATTACACAGTATGTTTATTCCGGTTGCGCAGGATAATTTGACGAGTTGTGTTATTTGAACGTCCATTTATATGACAACTTTTGAGACAATCAATTTTTTTTTAAAGAAAATGAGGTATTGACGTAAAACCAAAACAATAGATAGAGAAAGTTAAAAGATAATGTGAGGACAAGAGATAAAGTAATTATCATAAAAGTTGTTAAAAAATGATTGTTCAAACATTGTTTCTCTTTTTTGACCTTGTTCCTCCTTGACCTTGGGATTATAACCCACTTCCCCAAGATGAATAAGGTGTGTTGCTTAGCCACCAGGTTAAACAAAATGTTGTGCTAATTTGGAACATTATTAATATAAACCTGTTCAGAATGAACAATGAAGAAACTCTATTAAGAGTTGTTCTCTTCTGCAAACGACATGATTTTTTTTGGAAATTGAGACAATTGAAGAACATAAAATACAATATAAATTTGATGTTTACATGATCCGAAATTATGCCAAAATTATTTATAAATAATTTATTCTTTTCTCTGTATAGGAGAATAATCGAGGGAACTTTATTGTGTAAACTATTATCAATATATGTATGATATGAGTATGCAATTCATGTCATGATTTCCAAAGTATTATGAAAGAGATTTGTCGGTTTTTCCATTTGCAACCGATTTGCACAAACTTGTGAGTGTGGATCGAACCAAAGACTTATTGTGTCAGTACATGCCCTTTAAAATATACTTGTGTAATCTTCATCATATTCACCATCATTTTATTCAGTTTTAAGTTAACGCAATAGTCTCCTAACACAAGTTCTAACATATGTTGTATTCAGTGGCGGATCTTCATAGAGACCTGCAAGAGCCATTAAATCATTGTTAACAACGTTGTAGTATTGTTACATTTTTCTCAACAATTTTTTATTTATTTTTATAATTACATGCAAATTTTCTTATAAAATTAAGAATGTGTCTATTATTCCTAACAAAAAAAAGAATGCGTCTATAAAATTTATTTGAGTAAATTACACTCCCCTCCCCTCAAAGATGCTTGAATTACACTCCCCTCCCCTCTTATGTTAAAATATACATTCCCCTCTCCTCTTATTCAAAACATATTAGAGAAAAATACATTTCCCTCCCCTAAGAAAAGCTTGAATTACATTCCCCTCCCCTCTTATGTTAAAATCTACACTTTACTCCCTCAATATATATTTTTTTATTTTTAATAATCTAGCAAAAAAATAATAATCTAATACACTTCGAAAATAACAGTATTGCAGGTCTATTTTAACATAATAAAAAATTGAATACATATTTTTTTGCTATTTTTTATTCACAATTTCATTAACATGTAGTTTTAAACCCTATTATAAAATATGAAACAAGCCAAAATAAAATTAAAATATGTGAAAAATTACTAACGACAATAAACCATGGTTATTTAAAAGTTAATTTTAAACTCTAAATTATAAAATCAATAGCAAAATATTTAAATTTAATTATCATTAACATTTAAATTATAAAGAAATGAATTAATTTTTCTTAAAGGGTGGTTTAAAATTAATATATATCATAAAAATATTTATTTATGTTAAAATAGATTAAAGTGTAATGTATATTTAATTATCAAGGGATGGGGTTGTAATTCAAGCATCTTATAAGGGAGGGGAGTGTAAATTTTATTTTTCAAGGGAGGAAATTGTATATTTTAACATAAGAGGGGAGGGGAGTGTATTTCAAGCATCTTTGAGGGGAGGGGAGTGTAATTTACTCAATTTATTTTCCAAATTTAAAAGCAATTTCCGCCGCAAATGTGAGAACCTATTTGATGAGTGATTTTTAAGTGTTTTTGTAAAGGTATGTTGAACTTTGAGGCCTTAATCTGACTATGATGAGTCTCAGAGTCCAACTAACCTAAACTTTCGCAAAAGAATCTAAAACAATATTTTTCTTTAGTAAACAAAATATGTTAGATACTAGATCTTTTATCCGTGCTACCGCCCGGGTCATAACCAATGGAGAAGCTAATATATTGCAATATGATCCATTACATAGATAAGGAAACAATTCAACAAAAACAATATTTTAGGACATACAACAGTTACTCACACATTTTGGAATATCTCTTTATACACTACATTTGAAGTGGCGTTGATACAATCCCCATTATCATCCGTTCTATCGCACAAGTCTATTAGAGTTGAAGCGCGATTGTTTTTTAACGATTTTCTCGTTCTATTTTTTTGATTCTATTTGTAAGCGGTTAACATTTTTTTTTGTCAATTTATGAATCTTGTTATTAATACATTTATTTTTTTGGCTTTCGCACCGGTTTCCGACCCACCAAAGGTGGACAACTAATCTGGCTCGTGCATAAAGGAATGCGCACTGGCCAAGTGTTGTTCCTCCTAGGAATCGAACCCGGTATTCTCCGGATACGTCCTTGGAAGGAGCTCCTTGCCACCGGAGCCCAAACAACTTGGTATTGTTATTAATACATTTTATTTAATACAAAATAAATCTTTTTCCAAATTTCACAAAGGGCCATGCCAATTACGGGTCATATACATTGTAAAAGAACACATGAAAATAAGTGAGTTTTAAAGTTTTGTGCTATCCAAAAGTTCTTACAAAATACCGTAATCTCTAATAACTATAAAGTGCATAAAATAATGCATTTGTATACCAAACAATTTGTTTGCATTTGTAGAATGCATTTGTAAAGAAAATGAATAACTATAATCTAAATAATAAATAGGTTGCTAAAAGGATATGGAAATAATAAATAGGTTGCTAAAAGGATATGGAAGGGCAACTTAAAATTAAAACGGGAACTCCAACCACTCATTCCTTATTTTAAAACACCAAACAATGTAAAATAAAATAAAAATAGATTTTAAAGTGAAGATCATTCACACCATTTTGATGAAGGGAAAGAATAAGAATTAAAATTAACTAAGTAAATGTTTCAGCGGCAATCATTAAACTACATTCAACAAAGACTAATGAGCCAAGTGTATCTTATAGAATTCATTTGTTGATGAAACTTTATTAAGCAAGAAATAAAAAATAAATTGAATATAGAGGGGTTTGAGGGGCATCTACTAAAATTACACTACAATAGAAAAACATATTTTGACAAAGTCTAAAATATCATTAGATCAAATGAATAGCAGCCTGGATACATATTTTGTCTTAACTGTATTCATGAATCAATTTTGTTGCATTTATACACTAACATAGTATCATCAACAAAGCAGTCATGGTAGGGAATAACAGTAGCACATACAACATACATTACAGTTACAAATGCTAGTTTTAAAATGGCTAATTTAAACTTAAATAACCAAATTGTACTGGTTTTGTCAAAAAAGAAATAAAACAGTTGACACACGCAACTTCAGGTTCAATTTGCATCTACTATCAAAAAATAATCACTTACACATAAAAACTCAATATCTAGAAGTACAACAAATGTGAAAGTTACTAATAAGGAAATCCTTGCTATGATGGATATATCTAGAATCTAGAAGTACAACACACATGATAGTTACTAATAAAAGAATCCTTGCTAAGATGGATAAATATGAGTATAAATTATAAAAATAAGTAACATGTAACATGCTTCTCATAATTGAAATAGTCATCTGGTATCTATAAAAAAAAAATCAGGTATCTAGTTTTGAGCAGTTATGATATAGATGAATACAAACAATAGGTGAAAAATTATGTTCGCTTTATATGAAACTTCAAAGGTTTACAACAATTGTTCGAGAAATATCCTAAATAATCTGGCAAAGGACTCTTACAACTCAGTCTCAATGCTTTCAAGCTAAAAACTTAGACATGTCTCATCTTGAACAAAGATTCATGATCAGGTATCAACACAATCATCATCAAACAACAACAAAATTGAACACATTGACATCCCTTTGATTAAGTTCACTCAACCAAATTTTAGCTAAATAGAAACAATATATGACAAGTTCACTCAAAATTCTCTAAGTTGTTTTGGGAATTTACCTACAATTGACAACATACATGTATAAAATTTAGTCCTACAAGTATATTGTGAACATATTACATAGTAAATTAGTTGCTAATCTAATTGGTCAGAAAAGAGAAAGGAAAAACTGCCTTACGTGTTCAAACTCTGCTTCATAGAGGCATCCAATGAGGCAATTCAGGACAACTTATGGAAACAGCTTGTTGAAAAGTGCCTTAAAATTGTGATTTGAGAAACAGGGAAAACATGACACGATTTGGCAAGCGTGTCACGATTTTCTTTGGCAGTGAGCATGTTTTTCAGGATGCTCAATCGTGACACGATTTTGGAAAAACGTGACACGATTTTCAACTTGATGGGTACGTTTTCAGGATAAGGTTGGTCGTACCTTGGGTCGTACGCACCAACCGTGTCACGATTTGGCAAAACGTGACACGATTTTGACGGTGTCTGTGTACTATTTAAGTGTTTCATCTCATTTTTGAAGAAAAGGAGAGAGAACTTCAAGAGAGGAAAACTTGGGAAATCAAAGGAGGTATTGAGGGTCTTTGATTAGAGTTCTCTTGGATTGGGAAACATTGTAAACACCTTGGGTGAGTGAAAATCATTGAATGTCTTGTTCATTGGTGAGATTGGGAAAATGGGTAGAAATTTGGTATTGTTCTTTGTGAGCTCTTGTGCTAATTTCTTGTAACCCATTTGTAATCTCTTTGTAAGAACTCATTGATAATGGATTGGAGAGATCATTCTCTCCTCTAGAGTAAGTCAAGTTGGACCGAACTGGGTGAACAATCTTTGGTGTGTTTGTTTCCTTTTCTTTCTTGCTTTCATATGCTTGTGGTTTTGTGCTTTTCACTTTGATTCCTAGATTAGATCTAGGTGTTGTTGTTATTATTGTTGCTTGTTGTTACTTTGATATTAGTTACCACTTTCTTTTGCTCCACACATCATAGTTTGTATTGGTGTGAGGTTTTAGACCGGAATTCACAACAATTGGCGCCCACTGTGGGGCATATGAGTGATTTGGTTTAGTGAGTACCATGGGTTCAAAGTGGGATAATGAGAAGTTCACCGAAAGTAACGATTTTGGGTTATGGAAGGTGAAGATGCAAGCGGTGTTGATACAACAAAAGTGTGAGAAAGCTTTGAAGGGTGAAGGTGCGTTGCCGATCACCATGTCACAAGCGGAGAAGACCGAGATGGTGGACAAGGCTAGGAGTGCCATTTTCTTGTGCCTCGGGGATAAAGTTTTGAGGGATGTCGCAAAGGAACCTACCGCGGCGTCGATGTGGTCAAAGTTGGAGTCATTGTATATGAACAAGTGTTTAGCTCATAGGAAATTCCTAAAGCAACAACTCTACTCATTCAAGATGGTGGAGTCAAAGACCGTAATGGAGCAACTAACGGAGTTCAACAAAATCCTTGATGATTTGGAGAACATTGAGGTGCAACTTGAAGACGAAGACAAAGCTATACTCTTGTTGTGTGCTCTACCGAGATCATTTGAATCCTTTAAGGATACCATGCTCTATGGCAAAGAAGGCATTGTCACCTTGGAAGAAGTTCAAGCGGCTTTGAGAACCAAGGAGTTGACCAAGTCCAAGGACTTGAGAGCGGATGAAAACGGTGAAGGCCTTAGTTTCTCAAGAGGAAATGGTGGAGGTAGAGGTAACCGGGGAAGCTCAAAGGGCGGTAACAAGGCAAAGTATAAGTGCTTTAAGTGTCACAAGTTTGGTCACTTCAAGAGGGATTGTCCGGAGGACAATGACGACTCCGCGCAAGTTGTCTCCGAGGAGTATGAGGATGCGGGTGCTTTGGTGGTATGTTGTTGCGAGGATGAAGAAGGTGAGGTCTCTCACCTTGATATTGAGCGGTGTTCATCTGGAGAGACGTTAAACACTCAACATCAGCCTGGAGAGGCGGTGGGAAGAATACTTATGGTCAGTGTGGAGAGGCGGAGGTAACAATACTCGTGATCAACCTTTGAGGCGGAGTTGTAAGGAAAAAGGCATAATGTGTGTACGCATTTGGAAGTTGAGGTAGAGAAAGCTCAACTTGAGGTGGAGTTGAAGACACCGAGAATGGTACGACTATGGAGGCCTTGGGTGCTATGCTCTAGTTGTGAGCATGTGAATTCTTCAAGAGGACGGGAGGCATTCCGTGGTTTGAAGAATGTATGATTTCGCTTGTGTGATTACCTAAAAGACCAAGGGTGATTGGATGCAAGGTGATCTTCAAGTAAGCGGGAGACATTCCGTGGTAGAAGATGGTTTGGTGTATACTTGTGGAGTTGGTGTAGTTGGATGTAAGGGAAAAGAAAAGGAAATTGGTGGTTGATGGTTAAAGTGGCATCATCATCAATTTGAAGGCAAGGTGAAGAAATGTTGAAAAGTGCCTTAAAATTGTGATTTGAGAAACAGGGAAAACGTGACACGATTTGGCAAGCGTGTCACGATTTTCCTTGGCAGTGAGCATGTTTTTCACTGTGCTCAATCGTGACACGATTTTGGAAAAACGTGACACGATTTTCAACTTGTTGGGTACGTTTTCAGGATAAGGTTGGTCGTACCTTGGGTCGTACGCACCAACCGTGTCACGATTTGGCAAAACGTGACACGATTTTGACGGTGTATGTGTACTATTTAAGTGTTTCATCTCATTTTTAAAGGAAATGAGAGAGAACTTCAAGAGAGGAAAACTTGGAAAATCAAAGGAGGTAACTTTAGGGTTGAGGGTCTTTGATTAGAGTTCTCTTGGGTTGGGAAACATTGTAAACACCTTGGGTGATTGAAAATCATTGAGTGTCTTGTTCATTGGTGAGATTGGGAAAATGAGTAGAAATTAGGTTTTGTTCTTTGTGAGATCTTGTGCTAATTTCTTGTAACCCGTTTGTAATCTCTTTCTAAGAACTCATTGATAGTGGATTGGAGAGATCAATCTCTCCTCTATAGTAGGTCAAATTGGATCGAACTAGGTGAACAATCTTTGGTGTGTTTGTTTCCTTTTCTTTCTTGCTTTCATATGTTTGTGGTTTTGTGCTTTTCACTTTGATTCCTATATTAGATCTAGGTGTTGTTGTTATTATTGTTGCTTGTTGTTACTTTGATATTAGTTACCACTTTCCTTTGCTCCACACATCATAGTTTGTATTGGTGTGAGGTTTTAGACCGGAATTCACAACACAACTTATGATAAATTATGTTCTGTTTGAATAAATAGCTTAATTAGGTTTGAACCCTAGAACCATCACCCTATAGTTCCAAATTATTTTGAAATGAATTAGACAGAGAGGAATAACACCTTATAAGCGTATTTTGGATTTCCAGGATCTTCCTTATAAGAATCAAGAATCGCCTAATCAGAAAAACATATAACAAACAACTTAATCAAAAGAAAATCAAAATTAAGATTAAAATATATTTTAACAGTGTAGTGAAAAAATAATACTTGAATATCACAATCCGGTTGTGAGAATGCAACTGGAGCGACATTAACATTTAAGTAGTCAATTGAGAATTTGGAAACGGCGAAGGTTGGGGCGCTGACTTTTACAACTCGTCAAAATAGCCTGCAAATAAAGTAAAGCAATAAAAACCATAACTTGTACAAATTAGCAAGTTATTGCTATGTCAATTCAAATGCATTTTAGTGGACCAAATCATAAACTATGCAGAAGCCAAAGTAAATATAGGAAATTAATAAGGAAAAATAAGTTAGATATATTTATAATTTGCAAGAATATCCAACAGACTAATGTGTAATTGAAGCCACAAAAATACATGCAAGTGTAGTGGCACATCTAACAGTATCAACTGTCACTGCCATTCTATGTTTGTATTAGATTTTTAGTTTTAGTGTTGTCTGAGCTCCCTCAATCGCACAATTCTGAGATTCAGGCCCTGTGATGGCAAAAGCATTCGCTAGTTGCTCCTATAACCTATGGAACAAAAAATTGTTTAGATTTGTGGTTGCTTGTTTTTTTAATTCACTACTTGTTCATTTCTATAACTAAATATACTTGGCAATCATATTTTGAATTTATAAACACAGAGCCAAGAGGAAAGCACAATCATTAAGGTTAGCATTAATTGACATATTGGTGTGTTTGAAAAGAAAAAATACACATGATTTTAAAGTATCACTCAATTTATTAACATTATACTACATGATGGTAAAATCTATTTAAATATCATCAATTCACTTGCAAACAAACCAAAAATGTAATGGAAAAACAAAGTTAGGGAAAAGTTACAGTGATTTAGGATCAAATATATAGTAGCATCTTCAATCCCTAATTGGAGATGTACAAAGTTTTTAAATCACATGATTAAAAAAGGCTTTAAAAAAATTCCTTACATGTAAATCCTTTGGGAACTCAATGAATTTGCAACCCACATAGACGATTGGTCTTCTACAACAAACAGTCACCCATCTGCCACCTTCTTCGATCCATCAGATTTGCTTTCGAGAAATTCAGTCAACTATCACTCGTTATTGGCGCCCGTTTCATTATGTTACCGCTGCCACATTAAATTTTCCATCTCTAAGCTTCAAAAGATGCTTGCAAGCGAGTATCTGATTGTCATCACCTCACCATTCGATCCTCAAATAAAAATGAAGAATGAGAAAGATGATTAAATGATTGAAGTAGAAAAAGGAGAGAAATCAAAAACCAGTTGGGTTGGCCACGGTCGCGTAGAGATAGAAAGAGAAAACTGACCGTGGCGGTAGAAAACGACGTTATGTGTTTGTTGTGCTGATGTGATGCCGCATATGGTGGCGGGGAAGTCGACAACGACGAGGGTGATGTCGGAACCAAGAGCATTGATGAAGGGGAGTGGAAGGAGAAAAGACAATTGTGAAATGGTAAATACATGGGAGAGATTGAAATTTTTGTCATGTATGATTGTAGTTCATTGGCACAGAGAGTAAATGAGAGAGAGAATAGCAAGAGGTTGAACATGAATCTATGAGATGAAAACTTTGGAAAATGATACGCATTGGTATAACACAAAAGCTTGGGAAACAATAACAACATTTAATTTACTCATGAAAGATGGAAAACCATAACTAAGAGCATTTAACGTATTAGGCATGGGAAAATGAAAGTCTGAAGTCAGATTAGATCAAAGGATGAGATGAGATCAAAGGATTAGATCAAAGGATGATTTGATCCAACGGACATGCTTGATTGGCGCCTAAATAATATAGGGTTAGGGTTTGCAAAGTCATTAGTAATATTAAGTAGGATTAGATATAAGTATGATTATTTGGGTTGATATAATTTCATATTAAACAAATCTAATCTAAAGTTACCAGTTTTGCTCGAGTTTATTAATAGACTAAAGTTTTCAAAATAGTCGAACCAAACTTTAGGACATGGTTACTATTTAAGTTCATTTATGTTTAATTACATTTTTGAAAAAAAGATATACAATTATATAAGGGTTTGAATCCTAACCCAAGCATGTTCAAGTTATCTTTCCTAACAGCTATTTATGTGCAAACTTCTTTAGAAGATGTTACATTTCGTAAAAGGTCGTAATTGATAGAACAAGTTCTTCAAACACAAAGTCGATGTCTCTTAGGGTAGATTTGACCACAACAATAACTTCCAACACTCATTCTCTATTACTTCAAGAACATCTTAAGTATAGTTTCCATTATAAACCAAACTTCAAGAACATCTTCCATTATAACTAAACTTGATATGCAGTGAAGGGTAAAGTGGATATCTTATAGCAATATGTGTTTCTCGTTTACAGGCAAAGAGAGTATCCTCCAAAATATCACAATTCAAAATAATTTGTTTTTTTTGTCAAGTAGCCTAATGGCTCACACAATTAAATGTGAAGAAGTGAGGTGTCTGGGGTTCGAACTCTAATCTCTACGTTAGAGCAATATGTGTTACTCATTTATAGGCAAAGAGAGTATCTTTAAAATATCACAATTCAATTTTTTTTTTTTTTTGCAAGTAGTCTAGTGGCTAGAGCTCACACAATTAAATATGGAAAAGTGGGATGTCTGGAGTTCGAACCTCGGCCCTTACATATAATATGCAATATCCCTACCAATTGAGCTAAGCTCACAGGAATAATTCAAAATAATTTGTTAATGAATAGAAATCATTAATTTTTTTTTTTATCATATTAAGTAATTTTTTATATGTTGATTGACTTTGTTTTTATTCTATAAGCATATGTTGACTGACTTTAATTTCTCATTATTTGATTATACTATAATTTCCGATAATATTATATTTAGTAATAATTGTGTTTTAACTGGTAGTATTTTTTTTTAATCTTCATTAACATCACCACCTAATGCATAGTTATCCATGTGATGTCGTAAATCCGCAAGTACACGGTTTATCAATGTAGTAATAAAGATATCGTTCCGGCAGAGAGTTATGAATTTGATTTACTTTTAACAATGATTAGATGAAGAATTAAGGTTTTGAAAAGTTGAGATTTTTATTGATTGAAAATTAATAATGATAAAAGCGTTTTATTGGTTCACCTTGATGACAAATCCTTTGCAAACCAAACCTTAAACCTAAATCTTACGTTGACTCTATTTTCTAAAGACAAGTTTCTCTTTGGCTTTTCATATCTCCTCATGGTTGATTGCTATTGAAACCCTTTAAGAATGAAACTTTAATGTCCCAAAGTTTGCTAGACTATTCTCATGTTTCGTAATCCTTGTCTAATTTCACTTGTTCCAATATCAAACTTCATCTTTCGATCATTCACTTGATATTTGTGATGATGAAATAACAACTATTAAACTTCACATTTCGGTCCTTCGATTAATACTTGTTATTCCATTAGAAAAATGGTGAAATATATTAGAAAATAGATTTACATAAGATTAGGGTTCTAGGCTTGGTTTGATAGGGATTAGGTTTTTATACTCATCCAACAATCTTAAGACAAAGAATTCTACTCACTCATATTCATTGTAGACATGGAGAAGAAAAAGAACATGAAAGTAAATATCAAGAATAAAAAGGAATAAAAAGAAGAACTTTTATTAGTGGAAACAATTGTCACATATAATTCACAAGAACAAAAGATGATGACTTTGATTAATAGAAATAGTTGTCACAAAAAATTCCTAGGAACCAAGGTGATTTTACAAGTATGATGGCTCCTTTATTTATTGATAAAGGAGCAGCATAAAATTGCACTAAATCGGGATGTAGATTTGTACTAAATCGACACATAAATATGCACCAAATCAGAACATAAAATTTGCGTTAAATTTGCCCATAAATCTGCACTAAATCAGCATATAAATCAGCACTAAATCAGCACACACATAAATATGACAGAATTTCTCTCTTTTTAGCTTTCTTCTCAAACAAGCTTGAATCATGCATCTTAATTCATTATTTTCCTTAACCATGCTCTAAAACCCTTTCTTTTACTCCAAGATTCAATTTTTCACCATATTTATTTCTGAAATTAAATAACAACAAATTGAAGTAATAAAGTTCTAAAAAGTAATTAAAAACAACTAATATCTTAATAAAATAAACAGAAATAAACACTTAAAAACAATAATTTATTGACTTATCACCATGTTTATGAATATTAATATTAGAATTGGTCCCTAGCTGATTCCTAACAGTTACAATGCATGAACTTGCTTTATTCAGCTTGCATAGTTTTATAAAATAATATATTTAAATACAAATGTCATATGAAATGGGGAGTAGTTTTATTTTATTTTATTTTATTTTATTTGAAAGGATGAAATGGGGAGTAGTTGAGGACCACAAGTTTAATGGTCAGCGTCCATCTAGAAGATTACCTAGAATAAGTGAGTGGAGTGGGTTCACTTCATCCAATATATTTTATATTTTAGGGGGGTAATAAAAGATATTTTCAAAAAAAGATAGTTTGTAAAAAAAATATTTTAAAAACAGATTTATATGTACTCAAAAAAATATCTTTATATACAAATTTAAATTAAAATATCCCTTAATTTTTTTTGAAGATAAACAAATTTCTCCTTACAAACTGAATAATGCGTATAGTTAAATTTATTAGTTATTGGAAAGTCCCTAAAGCCAGTTTTAAGAGTTTATTTTGAATTTATAAATGCATGTATATATAAATCAGGGATTCATTTTTGTTTGGTTAGTGGGATGACCCTAAAGCCAGATTTATTTTTTAACTTTTTATAATTAAAAAAAGCCAATTTTTTATATATTCAACTTATAAGATTAGAATAATCCTTCCTTCAGAAAAACAAAATTATAATAATCTCTTTTTATAGTGTGTAATATTATTCATATTTTAGTAAGTAAAATAATTTACCAAATACTCTTTTTTAAATGGTTTTTAAGAATAGTCACTAACCACCTATCGTCAAACCAAGCCAAAAAAGCTGTCTCAATATGCAAATAATGGCATGCAGTTGGTGAAACAACCTTTTGACCTTGTAAACAAAAATCTTCAAACCTCATCATCAAAATCATATAATCCATAAAACCAAAAATATCAGCAAAAAAAGAAAAATCCAACCCAACATTCTTGTACAAATTTTAATTCGTGGGCTGTCATTAATTTTTCATCCTTCATAAAAATCACATTGTTCTTTAAGGTTTTGTGTTCTTGAGAGAGATGTGTCCTTTAAGGTTCATCTTGGTGTTCTTCTCTGCGGTTCTGGCAGGTTACTTTGCATGGAGAACGGTTAGATCTTCACCAAAGATTGATTTGGCTTCTGATGATTCAATTGAGGAAGAAAAGTCATCTTTCAAGAAGGAAGATTTTGATTTAAAAATGGTACACCCTTCTAAAACCTTCTTTTTTTAATAATTGCCCATGATTTTTTTCTTCTTTTTAAAGTTATATTTAAATTTGTTCCTGGTTTGTTTAAATTCCAAATCTTAGAATTTTAAATCTTGTTTTTTTTCATTTTTAGATTAGTATGTTTTGTTTTTAACTAATGTTGATTGGGTTTTTAGATGATGCTATATTTTTAAGGTTTTGGATTTTATTTTTCTTTGTGTTTGTGTTTTGGTTTTTAAATCATGAGAATAATGATTAAATTTATAGATGATATGTTAATTAAATTTTGGGGTTTCCTTTTTTATTTTTTCTTTTGTGTTTTGTTGTATTTTTGTATTCAATTCACCAAAATATGTTGATTGGGTTTATAGATGAGGATTTCATGTTAATCTTGGGATTTTCTTTGGGTTTGGTTTTTTGTGTTTCAGTTGACTTTTTTAATTTATTTTTAATTTTTGTGTTTGGATATGTTTTTGTTTTGAACTCACCAAAATGTTGATTGGGTTTTCAGATGATTCAAAATGGATTTTGGGTTTTCGTTGACATGGCTAGTGGAAGGTATCTATGGAGAAATTTGAGGCAAACAAACAAAGATGAAGAATTGAAATCCTCTTAAGAATTAGGGACTCAATTATTGTGTCATAAATTCTTGTATTCCCACTTTTATATTCTTCCTTGTTTGTGGGTTGTTTGGTAGATAAATGAAGTGAAAGAACTCTCCCTCTATAATTCTTATCATTCTGCATTGTTTTCATGTTTGTTTTCCAAAGCCTTGTCTCAATTACTATTTTTAGATAAAAAATTTGTCTCTCAATTCAATGACAACAAATTCAGAATTTTTTTTAGATGGTGTAAATCTGGGTAGCTTATTATTTGGGAAAAAAAAAATAATATAAAATTAATCAATACCATAACAGGTATTGTAAAATATCGAAGAATGGAGATAATGGAGAAATAGATAAGATATTAGAAAGACTATTGTGTTATGCTCTTCAAAGTCCACTCACAATTATACATCAGACCTATTTATAGGACACAAGTTATGCAATTGTTTTTTTTTTCTTTATAAGCAAAAATTAGAGTGTAAAACCATCGTATGACATCTTTGACATCTTAACTATATTGAAAAAAAAAACTACCAAGTAACATTTGCAGCACCCTAAAAAGTTTATTAAAATAAAAGAAGATGATGAAACAAACACCTGGGAGGACTAGACCGAAAGATAACAATTAGTAAGAGATTAACAACAATTATTTTGTTAAAAACCTTACCAAGAAAATCAGGGCCGATCCTAAGATTTTTTATGCCTTAGATGAAACAATAAAATTGTTCCCTCTTAATTATTCTAATATTTTTCTTCTTCATTTTTTCTTCTTCATTTTAAGTTGTCTGATTTGTGAATTATTGTCTTTTTTTAAGAATTATTGTCTGATTTGAGGCTTATTGTATATTTTAAAGATTATTGTTTGTTATTCTGTTTTTCATTTATAAATTGAATTTGTTGATTTTGGTGAAATGATATATGTTAATGATTGATTTTTTGAAGTGCTTATTGTTAGGGTGTTGTTTTCGCTTAGTTCTTGGTGTTGTTTTGGGGTCCTATGAGTTCGGTTGAGCTTTGTTTGTGTTTGTGTTGGTTGATGTTTGTGTTTTAGTTCTGTTTAAGGGATCTCTTGTTCCCTGTAACGTTTTGCGATAATTTTTTTTATTTAAGTTCTATAAAATTTATGGCTCCGTCATTGTTTATATATATACACTATGGACCATTTCTCCATCTTAAATTGAGGTCTTTTTTTCTTCTTCATTTAACCGAAATGTACTTGCATACATCAACGGGGAAGAATATGCTTTCTACAACTTAAAATACTTTTTAAATCAAAAATTACTTATTTTTTTGACAAATAACTAATAATTTAATTTACATATAATTAAATTTACAATAAGAAAACTGGTGATCTATTCCATATTTTCTTATTAATTAAGATCTTGATTCACTTATGATAAAAAAATTGATTCAAATGCATGGATACCTTCTACAGAATAATTAACCACTTTATTTTCTGTATATATATATATATATATATATATATATATATATATATATATATATATATATATATATATATATATATATATATATATATATATATATATATATATATATATATATATATAGGATCCGTTGACATCAGGTGTCAACGAATTCGTTGACATCAGGTGTCAACGAATTCGTTGACACCAAATCCCAACCGTACAGAATAATTAACCACTTTATTTTCAAAAATTGATTATACTAATGCGGGAGTAGAGTAAATTGTGCCAAAATTGTAGCTCAATTTATTAACTTGTGATACACGGGAGCTTTTAAGGAAATAATTAAATCTTATGCGTTAATTAAATATGATGCCTTATATATATTTCAACTACTTTCTTCTCTTTCAATCGATTTTTTTTTTCTCTCATGCACATGAGTCACGAAACAAACCCATGACCACATGTTTAAAGGGACCAAAAACTCTTACCATTTGGACTAATTCATTATTGATTTTGTTGCACTTTTTATTCTTGCATTGGACATTCATCTCATCATTTATATTTATTTTTAAGATATTGTTATAATTGTAAATTTAAATAAATTCAATTTAATATACTTACACGTATATTCGTGCACACAAACTTATAAAACTTATTTAATATCTAACTCATACAACGCCGGTTCTCTAAACTAGTTTTCCATATATGTGTCTTGTTAGTATCTAATTTATGTTAGTGTTTAATTTATTAGAGGGGGTGCAATTAATAGTAAGAAAGAACCCAACAACTAATAAAATCATTTGCAAATCTCTCATGTATTCAAAATTAATAAAATCATGTAACCTTAGTCAATACCTCCCCGAACTCTGCTTTTCTCCAACAAATTTTGCTTGCTCTCAACTGAACTTTCAAAAATATTTTTAGATAACTAACTTATGATGCGTGAGTTAAGTCACGTTGATTTTGTTTTCACATATTCACAATGTTTCAATGTTGGAGCATGAGTTTATGGTGTTGGCTTCCACTTATAACATGGTTTTGCGTTGCATTGGCTTGTATTCAAGGTTGAATAATGTTTCATCATTACCTGCAAAGGCTATCTCCCACCGCCAATTCTGCCAACGTTAGCAGGTCCATCATGAATGCTATAATGAAGGATGTGGAATGGTGCGCAAACCAATGGTTAGCTGAGTGCATATGCTGTGTTGAATCTACCTTCCCTCTCCTTCATTATAACTTATGAGCACCTTTGACTTAATATGGTTCAATTTCCTTTCTTTTCTATTCCTCGTCATTTGTCATGTTAATGCCTCATCATTGACAATACACTTTTAATATGTAGACAATGATGAACAAATACAACTTCTTTATTGATTTTAACATGTAATAAAGATAATATCCTCTCCTCCCTCTCTATCTCTTACGCAAAAACTTTTTACTCCATCCGTCTTAAAATATAAGCAAAAAAATCTCATTTTCTTTGTCTCAAAATATAAGCAAAAAAGACCAACTTTTATGTTATTATAGTGTTTTTTTTCAAACAAATCATCTTTTCCAATGTAAAATTAAATGCATGTTGCATTCAATTTGTTCCCCTTTTTATTTTCTCCATAATTTTTAACCAATGAGAATTATTTTTACATCTTTCCATGAAACTTATTCCAAGGAGAGCACAAAAAATTATACCTCAAATCACTAAGTATTAGTTTTCTTAATAAGTGTGAATTAGTGTTTTTTGCTTATAAAAAAAGACAGAAGGAGTACCTACTTGTTCCCACACGAATCCCCATGTCCATAAAAGTCAATAAACAAAGAAAAATACCACAACAGATGAGTAAGTAAGAACGAAGGACTTGAACGGTCAAAACGGATGAGGTTCTGATGTCTGGGCAGTCAAATGAGTCAGCTAAGGAGTAAGTGAATTTTTGGGAGACGCTCATTATCGTGCCTTGTGCACCGGTGACCACTCCCCTACTTTCGTCAGCCTTGCATGTAACATACCCACCAGCTTCCGCTTGGTTCGTCCCCGAACCACACCGTACTGGGAGAGGTCGACTCTGATACCATTTGTAACATCCCAAACGACTTTAAGCATTGTCGACTGACCTTACAAACAAACACGAGTCTTTTCAGCGTGTTTTGTACTAACTCGCACGCTTACCGGGAAACTGTGGAGTTCAAGACATCAGAACCTCCAAGTCAAGCACGCTTAACTCGCACGCTTACCCATCCAAAGACTACTCCAAGTCAAACACGCTTAATTGTGGAGTTCTTATGGAATGGGCTACCAAAAAGAAGATGTATCTTGTTGATATAGGTAGTACCAAACAATTCTTATAAGCTTTCCTTCAACCATGCAGTCCCATACCTGCACGGCCTCGGAATCCCTCTCATTCCGATGTGATTCAGTTCGTCTATAAGCTGTTGGGAGCCGCTCATTGTCGTGTCTTGTGCATCGGCTACCACTCCCCTGCTTTAGTCAGCCTTGGGTGTTACACCACGATTGTTGAAGAAATTCTTGAAGCATATCATTGGAAAAATTGTGTCATGATGGAATCGTAACATGGCACGATAAAGCGCTGAAGACAAAAAAACATAAACGTATTTTTCAATGCAGATTTGTTGCAAACTTTATGGGTTACTTTTTCTTATTATTTTTCAATGCAGATTTGTTGCAAAAATTGACTAAATGAAATTAAGCCCCCGAAGAGACCTATTCTTCTTATTATTTTTTCCTTTAATGAAATGAAATTTTCATTTTCAGGGTTTCATTCTCACTCCATTTTCCCTCTTTAAGCTACTTTCACCGATTTCTCACCTCTTCAATCATTTTCAGGTACTTGTTTTTTTTCTTCTATTGTTGGATTTATTATTTGGAATCAAGTTCTTTTCATGGATTTTTTTAGAAATAGTTAGGGTTTCCTTAGGGGCTTTTATTTTGCTTCATATTTATGGGTCAATTTTTTTGTCTTCGCTGATTTTGTGTTATAATCATTTAATTTGGTTTTAAAAGTAACGAGCTTTTGATGTTCTTGTTATGAATCATGTGGTTTTTGTAGAGACAAAATCTGACATTCAATGAATTCAGAAAACCTACTTATTTGGTGAACATCCATTCTAAATGTGTTGGCTTTCTTTAATTGAAATTATCTTTCAAATCCGAATTTCATAAATTTCTAAATGAAAGGATGAGAGGGAAGTGTATCCAAAACCGATTCTTACGTTGCTTGTAACACCCCAATTTCCCGACTTAAAAATTTCGTTAAATAAAACATAATCAGAGTACTTCACAAAAGGAGTGTCACATTCATCTTAAAAACAAATTAGATAATAAATTATCCTTCGCAAAATAGTCATATATAGCAGCGGAATTCAAAAGTCAGATTTTCATAAATAGTCTTGGCTCAAGGCCATCAAAACGTCTCATAACATTTAACTCTCAAAAGCATCTAAAGTCTTAAAGTCAACAAAATAGTTTTAAAACGTGATACATAAGGAATAGACTCATAGAGGACCCCATCCCGTTACATATCAGAGCAATCCTACGTCACACAAGACTCCTCGCATCTGCGCATCTAAGACTGGTTACCTGCACTTGCCCACAAAGCGGCAATTCCAGCAGAAGGGGTGAGATTCACAACAGAATATTAATATATAAATCAAGCAGTTATGATTAACAACATAAATCCATCACATAAACAGGTTATTAAAACACAGGGTAACATCATCATAAACATCTTTTAACAAACCCATCAACATCTCAAACAACGTCTCATATTATGTCAACAATTTGACTCAACTAAATGCAACTCTTAACATCTCGACATCATGCATGTGGTACCATATAAATATAGCATTAATATGCTTCACAGTCGCTTTGAGCAAATGCTCCACCGTCGCTTTGAGCATAAAGCTCCACCGTCTCATAATTATGTAAATGCATGGACTCGACTCTTAATAACTTAATCAAGTTAATACAACTTCTCAAACATCGTTAATAACTCAAGACTGACACATGCAGCTATAATAAATACATGGCAGAAGCTCATCTCATTAACATACACATCACAATACATAGACATCATCATAGTCACTTAACATCATGTTACAAGTCATTTAAATTATAAATAATTCATCACTTTAGCATCAACATAAAAGTGCATTTTTAATCCTTATTCCAGACTCCATCTCAGGCTATGAAACATCTCTAACACTACCCAAAGGGGTTCCCTCAAAGTCCTATGCGAAACAGATCGCAAGAGAACAAATCAGACCTGAACCAACTAATACTTAAGTTTGAAGTTGGGAAACCAACCATAAGTTTTTGGACTAACCTGGGACTAGTTATGCTAAGTTTTCTTAAAGTTTTCTAGAGACCCACTTGGACTATTTTCATCATAACTCAAAATCTACAAATCATTTTCAAGCCCAACCAACGCCATTAGAAAGCTAACTTAATTATCTACAACTTTACTGTTTACACCAAAAGCCAGTTCGGAACAGAAATGGGTGAAAAAGACGTAAGAACGCGAAACAGGGATGCTGTCAAATCGGAGTACGATTTGGAAAATCGGAGTACGATTTTCTGGGTCAAAATTTCATTTTCATTCGTAAATAATCGGAGCACGATTCGACAAAATCGGAGCACGATTTGACACAGGCTGTTACGATTTTTTCACCATTTTTCACCTCAAAAACCCAATTTTGATCCCCTGATTACCCAAAATGATTTGTTACATAGTTTATGGGTTCAATATACATCAACACAACAGAAACATCTCATAGAAACATCAATTCTCACATCAAATTCATCAAAACCATCCAAACCTTAGTTTATGAACTCTTCCCAATTTCTTCCTAATCTCTTAGTTAATCAAAAACAGATGATTCAATATTAATATTACTGAAGTTCAGAGCTATTTCCTTTTGTTTTCAATAATTTTTTTTACATATTCTATACATATGCATTTGGTCGTATTAATTATATTTTTTTGAGACGATAAATCCTTTATTTATTAAAGAAGAAGAATATTGCCCGCCTAATTGCTTTTTAATACCGCCTAAACATGTTGCTCAACCTTTCATTTTCCTAATCCCATAATCATGGGTATAATTGTCAATTTTCAATGTGGGAGCTCCGACCTTTCTACTTCTTATGCCACATAATCTGCTCGATGCGTTTGTTGCTTTTTTCATCAAACAACAAACATCCAACAAAGTATAGGAGGTAAGACTTCACACAAGAAATCCTAATCCTTCCCAGCTCCTGTACCTCCGCTGGAGTCTGTGGATCTGACAATCCGATAGACTTATCAAGGTAGTGCTCATAAACTCCTTCAGTGTCTTATAACTAATATAAGCATCGTACTCTTCATTGCAATTTTTCACTGCAACAGCCTGCGTCACACCTAAGTGTCTCACCATCAAATCCACTCCATCATCCTGAAACACCTTCTTGGGATGACTCATCATGATCCCTTCAATGGGAAGATGCAACAGACATGTGACATCATCCAAAGTAATGGTCATCTCCCCCACATGCAAGGGAAAACTGCTGATCTCGGCATGCCACCTCTCGCATAAAGTCATCAACAAAGCATGAGGCACAATGACGTGGCCCATGTAAACCAAATCATGTAGCCCGCTTGATGAATAATTGGCAAGTGCACCAAAATTATCGAAGTAATAAAAATATCGTTCCAACAAGGACTGTGTTAATCTCAACAATTTAATCGCATTATTAATCGAAGATGTGTAAAAGTTATTTTGGTTGCCACTAGGCAATAGATTGGTTTACTTGCATAAAAGTAAAGACTGAAAGTAAAGATTGGTTTTAATAATAAGAGAGAGATGAGATCAGGTCTTTCAAATCATCAATGTTCCCCTAATTGGTATACTGCACCTATTCTTGTGAATGTTTCCCTAGTTCTACGATAGTTAACAAATTAGCCCTAATCAATCCCTTGACTTAGGACCCTCTTCTCAAACTACAACCCCTAATCCCTTAGGTGGTCTAATAATCTTTGAAGGTTTTAAGCATGTTAACCTAATATCACTAATAAACAATTATCCATTCCTAGACTAACCATGTTTATTAGAACAATTCAATTCTATCTAAGTTGAACGCTATGGTCAGTAGTCATTCATTCTCATTAAATCATGTTTATATGTGATCAGGATATAAAAAGCATTAAGAACAATTGAATTGAATAAAAACTAGATTGACATTCACATTAAATAGAGTTTCACAGCAACATGTTTAGCTACTCATAATTGAGTTTACAAATAGCATAATCAATAGTGGAATCAAAACATACATGAACTGATAAAAGGTTGAAGAAATCGCCATCCTAGCTGTCTTTAGGTCTCAAAATCGCACTTTGATCTTCTCAAATCGTAACCTTTGTTTTTGGAATAGACTTCAGCTTAAATAGGCACGAAAATTCGCCTAAATTGTGTCACGTTTTAAGTAAATCGTGACACGTTTTCACCTTGTGTAGCAAGAAACTGAATTAGGGTTTCACCAAATCGCGTCACATTTTGGCCATCGTGACACATTTCCTCAATGTCGAAATGCATTTTGCCTTGTCCAAATCGTGTCACGTTTTAGACCAATCGTGACACGTTTTTCTCTTCAGTGTTTTCTTAGGTTTTCCTGCTTTTCTTGCTGCTTAAGTTGTCTTATGAACTCCAAAATGTGACAAAATTACATAGAAATTTACGTAATGACCAGATGTCATCACCGCTCTCCCTAAGCAGACCCCAAAACCATTGTTGATTATCGTGTGGACGTCGGAGATCCAAAATCTTAGCCCCATGATTAATGCCTTTTTTTTTACGCTTTTTACGAATCTGAAATAATAAAAACAAAACATATTTTAAACAACATAATCATTGTAAACATTTAAATAAAAAAATTACAAATTAACACATTTAAAAATAAAAATCACGAATTTAAATTGGCGCACGTATTTCTAATTTAAGACATAACACATTTAAAATGTAAAATTGGCACGCACGTGTAATTTATATTTATATTACGCGCCAATTTAAATTTAACTTACATGTGCCAATTTAAATTTAAATTACGTGCGCCAATTTAAATTTACGTGCTCCAATTTAAATTTAAATTACGTGCGTCAATTTAAATTTAACTTACGTGAGTCAATTTAAATTTAACATACGTGCGCCAATTTAAAACAAAAAAGAAATATAATATGTTGATATAATATTTAATAAGTATTGCATATAATAATTTTAGACAATTAAAAATAACACTTATGTTATTTGAATTATACCAGAGCGGCAACGCAACTTGCTCGACATAAGAGAACAACAAAGACGTATCTTCTGGTCCTCCAGGAAAGGGAGGTTGATCAGGTAACGTGGTTGGGGTTGTCGTTGCTGCAATGTCATCTGCGTCTAATATAGGAACAACATCCTCCGGAATATGTTGTTGATCATAACCACCATCAGTGGTATCAAATATCTATTCATGATAATTAACGTACTCCACCAGCGTCGGGTTTACCACCTGTGACTGTTCAGACTGTGTAGCCTGAGAACTCCCTTCACCATCTCCCCTCCGACCTTTACCTCTTCCCCTCTTTGGGATGTGCGCGTTTTGCCTTTCCCTCCTGGCGCTTTGTGTCATAACACGTCTACCACTTATAAGCTTAGATTGATCAATCGGCTGCCCCTGATTCGGATCAGACATATCTACACAAAAATTTAAAAATTAACATCCTTCAACTTAAACATAAACTAAACATCATTCACAACATACATTCTTCGGTGAAAATCAAAACCACATTTAACCTAAACATAACCTAAACATCATTTCCATCAACTACAATTATCTATAACTAAATAAACTAACTAAATAATCAATATAATTCTCATTTGGGCATTTTATCAAACACTTTGTGTGCAAAGTATCAAACATATTCAAATTGTGTTCATTTGGCACCATTCAAAACCACATTATACTTAAACATCAATTACAACAACTACATTCCTTTATCAATTCATAAACTACACATGCAATCTTCAAAATGTCAATTCAATCAAAAACCCTAACCACATGCAAACTAGTCAACTTTTTTAAAAAACATAAACCTAAACAAACTAACATTAAGATTACATTGATTAATGCTACTTACTTATGATAATGTGGGGATGATTGGCTTGCAATTCGTGAAAATGGTTTTGGTGAGAATTGGAGAGAATTTAACAAGTTTTTGAAGAATAAAGAAACAGATACTGATGCTTATGCTTCTGTTTTTGTATAAGGGACGCATTGGCAGTTAACCATCGATGGAATCGGCGGTAGTTAACTGCCAAAGTTTTCCTCGGTAGTTAACTGTCGCCGGTCCTTTTCCTCGGTAGTTAACTGCCGCCAAAGCATTTACGTCTTTTACTGCTGTTTTCCAGCCTTCTTATGTGTGTGAACAACAATTTTCCCAAGCAAAACACAATTAGGCCCAAAGAGAGTCCCAAAGAGAATAGCAAAAAGAGAAGGCTGTTGCTTTTCCCACCCTATCCATTTCTCCCGCACCCTATTTTTTTCCCAAAATGTCCTTCGAATTATGTAATCCGAATTTGAATTTTTCCCACCCTAGGGTGAAAAAAATGAGTTTTTCACAATATCGGATTATAAACCAAAACCCTGAAAAAATTGGGCGTGCTATTTGATTTTTCTGGATTAGATAATCCGAACACTCCCTAAACACCATTTTTTTCAAGTGAAAAACAGTTCGGATTATATAATCCAAACTGTATCAGCACAAATTCTGAACATGTTTGTAATATGGATAGTCATTTTATGGACAATATTAATCTTCCTAACTTTCATCCTTCTGTTTTGGTTCATTGTTAGCTGGTCTTAATAAAAAATCGGGTTTTTGAACTACTTGATCAGATTGCTCCGAAACTTCCCCAGAAATCAGAAAAAAAAAAAAACATAAAGGATCAAAACTCCTTTAGAAGGGATTTCTTACGGGACTCCGCCCCTCAAAATCCTAAATTCCATCGTTTAGCCCCATTTTTTATTTTTTATTTTATTTTTCATATTCTCAGAAAAATCCGAAAAAATTTGCATTAGTTTTATTTGATTTATTTGAATTTTTCGGTGGTATTTTTGTATTTTATTTGACTGGTTTTTAGCATATTTTTACTTAGTTTTTTTGTTGTTTTAAAAGCAAAACTTCAAACATGCTGAAATGTGAAAGAGTCTAATAGTTGATTATACATAAGCATTGTCCGGATTTTAGAATCTGAATTCACTTCGAATGTTTTCGGATATTATAATCCGAAAACCCAGGAGCATTTTTGGAAATTTTACAAGGTGCGTGAGAATTGGATGGGGTCGAAAAAGTAATAGCCAAAAGAGAATGTTTTTGTAGCGACGAGATTAGCGAAATTCAATCACCAGAATCTGTCCAAGTTTAAAAGGGGGGCACGACCCATATGAGGCAAAAATCTGGCTACAAGAGATGGAGACGATCTTTGCGTTTTTGTATTGTGCATAAAACACCAAGGTAGGGTATGCCACTTACTTGCGTCTTTGTAAAATTGCAAGATTTTTCTTATCTGCGTGATAAAACCTAGGACGTCTTGATCACAATTTTTTATAAAATATGACTTAAGACGTCAGTTATTTTAGTATGAATATAGTAGGTTTTATAAGGATTTTGAGTCAGTTCAATGACTCTGTGGCAGGAACATCATACGACTTTAATGTATTAAGATTTAATTTTTTATGAGTGAAAGATGAAAGAAAAATGATAAATAAGATAAACTCTGAGATTCAATGAATTCAGAAAACCTACTTATTTGGTGAACATCCATTCTAAATGTGTTGTCTTTCTTTAATTGAAATTATATTCCAAATCCGAATTTCATAAATTTCCAAATGAAAGGATGAGAGGGAAGTGTATCCAAAAATTCTTACATTGCTAGTTCAAGGCTATTTCCTTTTGTTTTCAATATTTTTTTTTTACATATTCTATACATATGCATTTGGTTGTATTAATTATATTTTTATGAGACGATAAATCCTTTATTTATTAAAGAAGAATAATATTGCCCGCCTAATTACTTTTTAATCCACCTAAACATGTTGCTCAACCTTTCGTTTTCCTAATCCCATAATCATGGGTATAATTGTCAATTTTCAATGTGGGAGCTCGGCCTTTCTACTTCTTATGCCACATAATCTGGTCGATGCATTTATTGCTTTTTTCATCAAACATCCAACAAAGTATAGGAGGTAAGACTTCACACAAGCAGTCCTAATCCTTCCCAGCTCATGTACCTCCGCTGGAGTTTGTGGATCCGACAATCCGATTGACTTATCAAGGTAGTGCTCATAATACTCCTTCAACGTCTTATAACTAATATAAGCATCATACTCTTCATTGCAATTTTTCACGGCAACAGCCTGCGTCGCCTGCGTCACACCTAAGTGTCTCACCATCAAATCCACTCCATCATCCCGAGACACCTTATTGGGATGGCTCATCATGATCCCTTCAATGGGAAGATGCAACAGACATGCGACATCATCCAAAGTAATGGTCATCTCCCCCACAGGCAAGTGAAAACTGCTGATCTCGGCATGCCACCTCTCGCATAAAGTCATCAGCAAAGCATGAGACACAATGGCGTATGTAACAGCCCGATTTTCGCTAGATTTATTTTTAATTATTTTTATATGTTTTTATACGTGCTTGTATGTGATTATTTGCCTTTGTGTGTATTTTAGTGGGAATTTTTAGAATTTGGTGTTAGAGGGGTATTTTAGTCATTTTAGACTTAGGGGGTATTTTGGTCATTTTGCGAGCAGGGGTAAATTAATAATTTCATTGTGAGGATTATTTTTAGTGTTTAAGTAATAACCGTTGTTTATTAAGTTACCGGAGTGGTTGTGGTAATTAGTTGTGAACTGTTATTTATTCGATAATTATTTACCGTAAGTGAGTAAGACTTTGTGGTTTAGTTATTTAGAGGTCTTAGGCCCATTAAGACTTGTTAAGGGTTAAGCCCATTAGTGTGGCCACTATTAAATCCTAGTCTTTGGAGAGAAATAGGGTTCACATTCATTTTATAAGAATTTGAGAGAGGTGGAGAGTGAAAGAGCAAGAGGAAGAAACAAGAGGGCTAGAAGAGGAAGCTTGAAGAATTAAGAGGTGATAGAGATTCTAGGAGCTAAATTGAAGCTTTTGCTAGCATTATTGCTAATTGAGGTAAGGGGGTTAGATTTCATTCATAATCTATTAGTTATGAATTGTGATCCCTTCTCTAATTCTATCAAAAAGTGCTTATTTGAAATAAGTGATTATTGTGAACTTAATTGTTGAAATTCGTGCTCTTGTTATAATGATATGTTTGGGTATATGAATTTGACGATAATTGAATTGTTGTTAATGAAATTGCACGTTCGTGATCTGTATAAGTGGGTATATTGTGAATTGTGCTCAAATTGGTGAATAGTATTATGTTGTTGTTGATTTGTGATTGAATTCATGATTGTGGATTGTGGTTGTTGTTAATTGTTGTTGTTAATGTCATATCATGGCTTGGGTATGAATTAAGTTGAGTTGTTGTTGTTGAATTGAAGTTGTTTGGAGGAAATGAAGTGTTGTTGTTGTTAAAGACTTTGTTGTTTTGAGAAAAACATTTTTAAAACATTTCATAAGTTATTCAAACGCCGTGAAATGAGTGTGTTCGACGTGTTAGAGCCTCGGATTGTGCCACAAATCATTTTTGACGAATGGGGGACTTAAACATTAGATTTTGGGGCGAAAATGGCAAAAACCCGTGGCCGAAACACGCAAAAACGCGCGTTTTGGAGCGTTGCACCCGAAGTAGGGCGCTAGGCACCCACTTATAGGGAGACAGCGCTGGGCGCTGCACCTCTGGCGCCATGCACCCTTGACAGGACAACGCATACGTTGTTTTGTATTCGGGTGCTTGGGGGCAGTCATGTAGGGACCCTATGCGACTGTTTGAAGGTGTTCTTTTACTGTTTTCATTCACTTTACTACTGGAACATACTTGGCTTGGTCGAAACTTGGATTTTCTAAATGGTTTGCAACTTGATTTATAACGTTTTAGGTTTTTCGGAATTTGTCGGAAAATGAACTTTTGTGAACAAGTAGGATTACATGATTAGTCTACAGTTCATATGGACTTAGGCGAAGCATGTGAAGTTGGTACAATGTCTTAATCATGTCAAACTTGATTTTCGGGTGGAATTGTCGGATATACGAACTTGGGATTTTCTATACGAACTTAGGCTAATCTTTGAACTAATGCTTGATAGTTTGTAAGTGGCCTATGTTCATGCTTTTATGATGGATTAAGATTGGGTTATAGGTTTTCAAACTTGAATAAGTTACCTTGCTTTGAAAAATGTCAATGTTGGTCGTTTTTGCAAATTGATACGAACTTCGTTGAAAATGATCTTTAAGGCCGAATACTTTGTAAATCTTTTATGAATAGCTTTATATGATTATATGAGAATGTATAAGGGATAGTTAGGTGTTGAATATGAGGTTTATCATAATGTATTGTATTTTCTCCTTTACTTGAATCGTGAGAAATCGTATGAAGTTGTTGTGATAGTTGGTTGATAGTTGTGATCATGTAATGATAATGTGGTGATGACTCTTAATTGAATTGTGACTTGGTGATTGTGTGGACGTAAATGCTTGATAATGCGATTGTTGTTGAAGTTAATCAATGTAAATGGAGGTGATCCTTACATTGTTGTTGAATATATATGAGGTGATTTTGCATTGTCGAGTCTTTGCTTGTATGTCCATGCATCATAGTCATATTGAGTTATGTGTGTTGTAAAAGGGTGTGAACTTTTACTTCGTTGAAATGTAAGACGGGCATGAAATCTTACATATGATGTGTTTGTTGCATCATAAGGTAACGACCTTGAGGAGATTTGGTACCACGTGCATATATGTGTCGAGAATAGGCGCATATCATAATTGACATGAGTCTTAATTGTTTATATGTTGATGATGATTATTTGATGATAAGTGTGATCGATGAATACATACTTGTGACATTTGGAATTGTTGTGTTGATGCGTATATTGAAGTTGAATGCTCATGTTAATTAATTGAAATTTGATTTGCTCCATTTTTGTTCACATTGTTTATGTTGATTATGATTGATGTGAAACTAACCCCCAATGGTTTCGACCGCCTACCTGTTTGTATGAATGGGTAGACGGAGTGCAGGAGTAGTTTGCTTGATTGGTGAGTTGCTTGAGGATAGCGGGAGCTTCCTCTATTTCTTTTATGTCTCGATGTCTTAGATTAGGCTCTGATCTAGGATGTCGGTCGTTGTGTTCATTTTGGATATGTTTATGTTGTTGAGATTTTACCCAATTGTCGGGATTTGGAGATTTTATGTATTGATGTATTTGGAGTTTATGATATTTATACTTGGAGATGTATGCTATGTATTCGCTGCGTAGTTGTTTGAATATTTATGCATGTTATATTTTTGGAAGACTTTCGGTGACTTGACGTCTATTTCTTGAATAAATGTTTTATTCGCGTGTATTATCGCTTTAATAGAAATATGACGTTACAACATAGCCCGTGTAAACCAAATCATGTAGCTCGCTCTCTCTAAGCAGACCCCAAAACCATTGTTGATTATCGTGTGGACGTCGGAGATCCAAAATCTTAGCCCGATCATTAATGTCTTTTACTTTACGCTCTTTACAAATTTGAAATAATAAAAAAAAAGATAGTTTAAACAACATAATCATTGTAAACATTTAAATAAAAAAATTACAAATTAACAAATTTAAAAATAAAAATCACAAATTTAAATTGGCGCATGTATTTCTACTTTAAGACATAACACATTTAAAACTTAAAATTGGCACGAACGTGTAATTTCAATTTATATTACGCGGCAATTTAAATTTAACTTACGTGCGCCAATTAAAATTTAAATTACGCGCGCCAATTTAAATTTACGTGCTCCAATTTAAATTTAAATTACGCGCGCCAATTTAAATTTAACTTACGTGCGCCAATTAAAATTTAAATTATGCGTGCCAATTTAAATTTACATGCTCCAATTTAAATTTAAATTACGCGCGCCAATTTAATACAAAAAAGAAATATAATATATTGATATAATATTTAATAAGTATTGCATATAATAATTTCAGACAATTAAAATTAACACTTACGTTATTTGAATTATATCAGAGCGGCAATGCAACATGCTCGACATAAGAGGACAACAAAGATGTATCTTCTGGTCCTCCAGGAAAGGGAGGTTGATCAGGTAACGTGGTTGAGGTTGTCGCTGCTGCAATGTCATCCGCGTCTAATATAGGAACAACATCCTTTGGAATATGTTGTTGATCATAACCACCATCAGTGCTATCAAATATCTAATCATGATAATTAATGTACTCCATCAGCGTCGGGTCTACCACCTGTGACTGTTAAGGCTGTGTAGCGTGAGAAATCCCTTCACCGTCTGCCCTCCAACTTTTACCTCTTCCCCTCTTTGGGATGTGCGCGTTTTGCCTTGCCTACCTAGCGCTTTGTGTCATAGCACGTCTACCACTTGTAAGCTTAGATAGATCAACTTAAAATTTAAAAAATTAACATTATTCAACTTAAACATAAACTAAACATCATTCACAACATACATTCTTCGGTGAAAATCAAAACCACATTCAACCTAAACATAACCTAAACATCATTTCCATCAACTACAGTTATCTATAACTACATAAACTAACTAAATAATCAATATAATTTTCATTTGGGCATTTTATCAAACACTTTGTGTGCAAAGTATCAAACATATTCAAATTGTGTTCATTTGGCACCATTCAAAACCACATTATACTTAAACATCATTTAAACATCAATTACAACAACTACATTCATTTATCAATTCATAAACTACACTTGCAATCTTCAAAATGTCAATTCAATAAAAAAAAACCTTAAACACATGCAAACTAGTCAACTTTTTTTAAAAACATAAACCTAAACAAACTAACATTAAGATTACATTGATTAATGCTACTTACTTGTGATAATGTGGGGATGATTGCCTTGCAATTTGTGAAAATGGTTTTGGTGAGAATTAGAGAGAATTTAACATGTTTTTGAAGAATGAAGAAACTGATACTAATGCTTCTGTTTTTGTATAAAGGACGTGTGCTCGTGATTTTCGGGTATCAATCCATTAATTGGTTTTAAACCTTCAATCTTTGAACCCTTATGAGATCAAGGTCCGGAGGTTGGTTTCAAATAGGGAAGGTGTTAAGCACCCTAAATGACTTCGGTACTCCGAAGGAGCCTCTTGCCTAAATTATCTTGTGCTAAATACTTGCTTATTTATTTGTAAAATATTGCCTAAAATCTAAATGAAAGAATGGAGGGAGAAGAAGTATGTTTTTTTCGTTATTTTTATTGATTTGGAAAGACATAAGTCTTTTGCCTACATACCCAAGAGTTGGGATCAAAATCATGTAGTTCACCTCAAAAATTTATTTGGTGAGTTGGATTGATTTTAAGTTTTTAGAGAAAGGTTTTTAGAAGGGATGAGAGACCTCAAGGCATAGAAAAGTAAACTGAAGTGAAGTTGGTTAATTTTAATTACATGAAAGCAAGTCTAAATATATATTAAAATTGATTAAAAGTTTGATTAAGAAAATAAAGGAAAAAGATCACTTGGTTTGTTTCCAAGGTTTCTTAAGAAAACATTTTTGGAGTTTTGATTATTTTCATTTTTTTGGGAAATGATTTTTTAGCTAACGGTAAAAAAAAAAAAAAAACTATACGTAAAACGTAACGGAAAAGCGTAAAAATAAATACCGGTGATATTGGATCCCAAACTAAAATCTCAACCTAAAATTACTAATTAGTTGATTTTAAGGCACTCATATTAGTCAAGTTTTTTATTCCTAGTTTGTCCCTAATTCAATTTAGTCCTCACTCACCACCAAGCATAAAGCGGTAAATAAATCGCGGTGTCGGTGCATGTGTCGATGCATGTGATATTTACATCATTACATAATTTCCTAGATACATTCTAAGGTCTTACTCAAAAGTAAATGACGAGAAATATAAATGCGGAAAATTAAATTACATCAAATCTTAAATACACACTAATATCATGAAACTTAAACAAATTAAAATGATAAAGCAAATACAAAAAATGAAATGCAAACTCATAAAATAAACACATATGCTAAATAAGCTAAATATGCATGCAATGATTTTTTAAAGGGCTAAAATGCATGAAATAAAAAATATAGTCACTAAATGAATTACATAAAAAACAAATGCATGATAAAAAAAAAATTGAATCAAAATGCATGCGATGAAAAATAAATCAACAAGTAAACTATATGATAGAAAAAAAATATGGTGTGAAAAATTAATTTGAACAAAATTCATGAAAGTAGCTAAAATTAATATATAAGAAGAAAATTTCAAAGGAAACAAGGAGGTATAGTAGCAATATTGGGGGGTTCAGTGAGCAAAACAGTAGAGAAAAAAAGGCTAAGGCAAAACAGTTGGGCTCAAATCCATATCGGATCTGAACCGTTTGATTAATCAGAAGGCTCAGATCTGATCGTAGGGAATCATATCACAGCCACTGGATCTAAGATCCAAAAGTTAAGAACGAGGGTGCACAGTATAGGCATGGACAGGCACGCACAGAAACACATGAAGGATTATATATACATAAACACAAACAAAAATTCATTTTAAAAGAAAAAACCTCTCTCTAAATCATTTGCTCCCTCTTCTCTCTAAATCATTTTTTGGAAACGTGAAGAACAGGAGATGATCTTCATCTTCTTCATCACTCCGGCACGGTGGCCGGCCACCCTAGGGTGGCGGCTCCGCCGTCGGAATAATAAAAAAACTCCGATCTAAAATATTTTTTCAATCTTAACAATCCTTTTTCTTCCTCTCTTCGATTTCGAAATTCTTTTTCACAGACAAACAGTAAACAAGCCTAGATCTAAGTTTTAAATCTCGACCAAAAATAAGAACAAGAAGCTTTACCTCTTTCCGATTCGGTTCCGTTTGTTCCGTTTTCTTCTCTTTCTATCTGGTCCGATCTGCTCTTGCTCTTCACGGTTTCGATTCGGCTCACTACTTCTACTTTGATTCACCTTCCATTTGTTCCCTTTCGTTTGGCTATTGTTTGTATAGTGGCTTATGTAAATTCAGAAAGAAAAATAGTGGTGTTTTGGTATGTGTGATTCGATGTTGTTATGTATAGGTGAAATGTGTTTATGGAATTATGAATGAATATGATGATTTGTGTTGTTGGAGAAATTTCTACACATCAGTGTTCTTGAGGTTTTCCAATGAAAAATGGTTTTTGATTCATTTTCTTTGTGTGCCGATTTTGAAAGGTGTTTGTGTGAAATTCAGTGCCCTCTCATCATTGGATCTGACAGTGTTATTTATAGTGGACCAAATAGGGTTAAGATGAAAAATATTGGACCAGAATACCTTTGGCTTGGATAGCACTCTATGGATTGGACTAAAAAAGAAATGGACAAAAAAACAAAACAAATAATATATATATATATATATATATATATATATATATATAAAAATGAAAATTAAAATACAATAATAAAAAAACCAAAAGAAATAAAAATAAAATCAAAAGAAAAGAAATAATAAGAAATAAAAATAAAATGTAATTAAAACTGTCCCTTCAGAACCAAAAAATGAGGTATTTTAAAATACCTCTCTGCCGAAATATCGTCTGAAACGACGACACTTCTCGGCGAACAAAATTTTCAAAAGCAAATAAAAACGAGAAATAAAAATGCAAGTGATAAGAGTTTTAAAAAAGTCAATTAAATTGAGAATTAAAGTACGAACGCGACGAGCGTTAAAGTACAGTTAAAATGCAGATAAAAATGCAAATAAAAAGGGGATTGAAGACGAATGAATTAGGTTTTAAAAAGCACATAAAATGATGGTTAAACGGAAGACCCTGGTCAAAATTTGGGGTATGACAGATGCCCCTATTTAAGTTTCTCCGTCACAGGGATTTAAAAAGGATGAGATTTTTTCAAATCAACGGGTCGAAGAGGCTTAAATATCAAGTGCACCAATTTTGACCAGTTGAGTATGCAATACTTATGAATTAGAACAATATGAATGTCTACTATGCAAGTGCAAATGCAAAGACGACGACGCAGACTGACTAGGAAACAAACTGATAATGATTGTGAGACAGGTCCAAAAAAATGTCTACTATGCAAGTGCAAATGTAAATGCAAATATGATTGTGAGACTGTTGAGACGAGATTGGACAGGTCCAAAAAAGAAGTGGCCCGACATCGCAACACAAACACTCGGCAATCTTCAACAGGAATAACATTACTGGAGATGAGTTAAATCACTGTCGGGGTAAAGTTCACCATCAAAACACCAATTGGGGTAAAATCTCACATTCAAACCAACTGATGGGGTAAAACCCATATTCAAACCAACTGATGGGAGTAAGGCCCACATTCAAACCAACTGATGGGGTAAAACCCATATTCAAACCAATTGATTGGAGTAAAGCCCACATTCAAACCAACTGATGGAGTAAAGCCCCAAAAATCAACCACTAGAGGGGTAAAAACTCCTTAATCAGACCACTAAAGAGGTAACAACCTATTGATCATGTTATACCCTCATTTTGGACCTAAAAATACTCGTTCACCGTGTTTTCCGCTGTACTTCAACTGCATACATTACTGCTTCAGTCTTTTAAATTTTTGCATAAAATCATACAAAAGGGTATTTTGGTCATTTCCTACAAAGGAACCCATTTTAGTCCCTACAATTTGTCCCTGAGTCTTTTCTGTTTGTTTGCATGAATCATATATCAAACTTTGTACAAAAATCATCTTAGTTTTGCATCTGAGTCAGTCTGAGTCAGTCTGAGTCAGTTTGAGTCATTTTTGCCCAGGGGCATTTTAGTCTTTTCACATCAAATAAGTTTTGGGCAGAGAGGTATTTTAAAATACCTCATTTGTGGTAATTTGTTCGTTTTAGTCCGTTTTGTCGTTTTTAATTGTTTCACTTTACGTTGCATTTCAAATTACATTTTTAGCCAATTTTATTATTTTTACATTTTAGTCCAAACATTTTTAGAAATTGCAATACAGTCCAAATATTATGTTTTTTGCAAATTTGTCCCAATTCTTTTGAAAACAGTCCAATTCTTTCATTTCTTTTAAAAACAGTCCAATCTTTAATAAATTGCAGTTCAGTCCCAAATTTTTACATAATTGCATTTTGGTCCTTGAGTCAGAAATATTTCAGAATTGCTACACAGGTGTTCAAGGTCCACATGGCAGTCTCCAATTGGTCAAGAGCACACATGGCAGCCTATAAAAGGCTGGCCACTGTTCAGGTGCCACACAACACCATTCATTGCGCGCCAAGTCACAAACAGAAATAAAAATTCTCTCTCCATTCAGTTGGATCAAATTCATACGAAGCTCAAGAACATTTCACAAACCCTAACTGTTTTCTCAAAAGCAAATTAGAACAAATCAATGGAGTTTTCTTTCATCAGCTCTCCGAGGTGCGATTGAACCTTCATCACTGAGCCTAATCCTCTGCAATTCAAGCACAAGGTTCATCGCAGAAAGCAATAAGCCCTAAATGCGATCACAGAGGTACGGATTTGAGAAGAAGAAGGAAAGATTCAAAGGTTTCTGAACCGAAGAAGAAGAATGAAAGAAGTGAAGGAATCGGACCGGTGAGGAAGAATAGATCAAACCAGCAACGGAATCACCAGTTCATTCTCAGTTTCAAGCATTAAAGCATCAAAACAGAGCGAAAATCAAGTGTTTCCGAAGAATCTAGCTCGAAACCATCAATCAGAACCAGAGGTAACACATTCAGAATTTGTTTCTTCCTTTCCTTTTCAAAACGAATCCATACAGGCAAATCAACGTAGGTCTTGATGCTCCTACGCAATTTCGTTCAAAAGGAAAGAAAACACAAAGATTTTTTTTGAAAACCGTAAATTCTTTTCTAGATCTACGTTGATTTGAGCCTTGCTTACGAATTTCAGTGTTAGATTCGTACTCGGGGTGAGAAGCCGAACGGATTGAGGTAGGTTTGGTTCAGGTCTGGGTTTTTGCTCACCGGAACCTGCAAATCTCGCCGGAGAAGATGAAGATTCCGGCGGACCTTGAAGGTTCCGGCCAGATCTTCATCCTCTCCGGCCGTCCTTCTCAGAGACCGATGGCGGAGGGAGAAGAGAGAAGTGAGAGCTTCTCTCACTAGGTCGAAGAAGAGAGAGAAAGGGAAGGGGAAAATGAGTTGGACCGGTCCCTTTGCATATTTATAAAGTTCTTGAACCGGACCGGTCTAGCTCTGGTTCATTTCCTTTCGTTCTTGACCTTTGGATCTAGGGTTTTGATCTTCTGGATCAATCCTGTGGTTCCTGTGCGTCCGGGCCCTTAGGTTTGGGTTTGGGTCTGTTTCCCTTGGGTTTTCTGCGTTTTCACCTTGTTCCATGCTATGCACACCTCTGATTTTGATGTTTGAACCCCTGGCATGTTATGATTTTCTTGTAATTTTCTATAGTTTTTCTATGTCATTCATGGTACATTCTTGACTGTTTGGTGATATTTTTTTTACATTTCTTTGATTGCTAGATGTATGTGCTAATTTTCGTTCCTTGATTTGCATGTTTTTGATGTTTAGTGAAATTTCTTGCATAATTTTTGTGCCAATTCAATGCTACAAGATCTCAATACTTATGATATAATTTTGTGATAATTTTTGCCCATGATTCTATGCCATTACTGCTGTGTGAGTGTTTGAATCTCGATTTCGTGTATTGCAAGTAACTTTGGATGGCTTAAAAATCGAAATATGCATATGTGATGATTTTGTGCCCAAAGTTGCTTTGCAATTCATATTCCCATGCTTGAAATAAGTTTCCAAAATTATGCTAGGATAGACATTTTAGGTCATGTGTTAGAAAGATTTCACATCTAGGTCTTGTGCATTCTTTACTATACTTTGCTATTATTTTCACTATGTGTTGAATTCCTTTCTTACTATGTGTTTCATGCCGTTTTATTCTTCACTCTTACCTATTTCTCTACCATTTTGTATTTTATTTACTAATCATTTTGTTTCAAGCCTCATTCATAGTGCAAGCATGGCATCGTTTTCATCCCTTTCTTTAACTCCTCCATACAAAGTGCTATCAATTTTCATGTAATATTTTAGGTTTAGTTTATTTTCTTTTAATTTTTCATGCAAGACCTTAGCATGTAAAATAGGACCCGATGTAAAGGACTATGGACTACAATGATGTACACCGACACATGCACCGACACACGCACACACGTTGTATGACTATCGTTTAGGTGTATGTTTAGGATGCGCGATACTTAGAGAAAATCAATCTTTTAAAAAACAAATAACTTCCATCACTTCAAATATTTTCCAAATAAGCCTTGGAGTCAAAACTCCCAAAGGATTTTTTCTTTTATTTTCTTAATCAAATTCAAAAATGGAAATAATTCCCACTTAAACCTTTTTTGTAAATAATTGACCAACCTCACTTGTTTCTGAATCTCAAGCCTTTACGGCCTCGTTCTCTGCTTCAAAACCTTTTTTTTTCAAAACTAAAATTGAATCAAAACTCACAAAGATATTTTGGAAGAGAACTACATGGAATTTTGATCCCTTAAAAGGGTATGTAGGCAAGAGACTCAAAATCTCTCCAAGTCCAATAAAATAAAATCCAATCTTCTCCCTCTCATTCTTAAAATCAATCTTCTTTTACAAATAGCAATAAAAGTAAAGCATATACGTAAAGCATAGTAAAACGGTTCCTATAGGATACTATAGTCATTGCGGGTGCCTAACACCTTCCCGTAGTGAAATCAGCCCCGAACTTAGGATTTCTAAAGGTTTTTCTCGATTTTACCTCTCCCCAAAAAAATAGAGACATCAATGATTGAAAGGTTCAAATCCAATTAATGGTTTGACACCCGAAAATCGCGATGACAGAAATGGCGACTTCACTGGGGATTCTTAGGGCTACACCTAGTTTTACACGCTTTATGTTTATGCTTTGCTTTATTGTTACTTGTAAATTTTCTTATGTACGTGTGGGGTGAGAATATCAAAAGCCCTATACCCGGGCTGAGTGAACCTAAGATTAGGAAGAGATATAATCGACGATCCATTCCGGGGGTTGCCTCGTGCATTGGATTACGCGATCAATCTCACATAGCTGAGGCATTTTGGAGGTGATGTTGTCGGCGTGTGTTGTCATGCTTAGACACTTTACTCCCAATTGACCGATTAAGGCTATGGACCGTAGTTACCAAACCCATCCTTGGCTTTTCTTAGGACGTAGTGCGGTGGCTAAACCGAGCGTTGTCTCGAAATTTAGTCGTCACGCGATACTACACCCAAACTAAACCTTCTTACGAATAATCATGGGCAAACATCGCTTTGTACTACCATGATATACGCGAGAGAGGTTGTGGTTCGGGAACTTTATAGAACCTTGGTTACTACTATCAAAGCCTTAGTTTCACCGGACACCGTGTCCACTTGTTACCTTAGCCCACCCTGCTTTCCTTATTAAAACCATGCATACATGCATTCATGCATAAATTTTCTACATGCATTTATCAAAGGGTATAGACAAACTAAAATTCTTTGCAAATATAACCAGGCATGAAGAGGACTAAGTCTTACAAATTCAAAGAAGTTGATTTGGCTAGCCTAAGGGAGTTGGCACTCAAGGTTAAGAATCCGACTGGGTTTCGTCTCCGATACGGTGGTTTGCTTGCTATTCTCCGGACTAATGTGGAAGAGAAGTTAGTGCACACTCTGGTACAATTCTATGATCCGGTTTTCCGCTGCTTCACTTTCCCGGATTTTCAGTTGGTTCCTACACTCGAGGCTTATTCTTGCTTATTGGGTTTACCTATAGCTGAGGAGACACCTTTCACAGGCCCAGGATCTTCTCTTACTCCTCTGGTTATTGCTAAGGATCTTTATCTCAGGACTTCCGATGTGTCTAAGAATCTTATCACCAAGTCCCACATCCAGGGTTTCACTTCAAAGTACTTACTTGAACAGGCTAATCTTGAATCTACTTGTCAGGACACTCTTGAGGCTATTCTTGCACTACTCATCTATGGGCTCATTCTCTTTCCGAATCTCGACAACTTCGTGGACATGAATTCTATTGAGATCTTCCATTCCAGGAATCCGATTCCCACCATGTTAGCTGACACATATCATGCCATCCATGATCGGACTCTCAAGGGTCGTGGATTTATTCTTTGCTGCATACCTCTTCTGTATAGGTGGTTTATTTCTCACCTCCCGAGTTCTTTCCATGCCAACACGGAGAATTGGTCTTATTCGCAGCGAATTATGGCTCTTACTCCCGATGAGGTGGTTTGGATCACTCCAGCAGCTCGAGTCAGGGAGATTATCACAGGTTGTGGAGATTTCCTCAATGTACCTCTTCTCGGTACCCGGGGAGGAATCAACTACAATCCCGAGTTAGCCATGAGGCAGTTTGGTTTTCCTATGAGAGCAAAGCCCATCAACCTTGCTACATCTCAGGAGTTCTTCTACTATTCCAATGCTCCCGCCGGGCAAAGGAAAGCTTTTACAGATGCTTGGTCTAAGGTTCGTAGGAAAGATGTGAAGCATTTGGGTGTGAGATCCGGTATTGCTCATGAAGCCTATACTCAATGGGTGATAGACCGAGCCGAAGAGATTGGCATGCCTTACCCTGCTATGACGCATGTATCTGCATCTACTCCGTCTAGACCATTACCGCTACTTCCCGCGACTCAGGAGATGTATCAGGAGCATCTGGCTATGGAGAGTGAGGAGAAGCGAGCATGGAAAGCCCGTTACAGTGAGGCTGAGAACTTGATCATGACTTTGGATGGCAGAGACGAGCAGAAGGATCATGAGAACCGTATGCTGAAGAAAGAACTAGCCAGGGTTAGGAAGGAGCTTGAGGAGAAAGATGATCTATTGAGGAGAGACTCCAGGAGAGTCAGAGGTCGTCGAGATTTCTTCGCCAGTTATTGTGGTTCAGCTTCAGACTCGGATCCCGAATACTACCCAGTCACTCCTTAGTTCTGGATGATAGGATTGCTATTTGTTATGTTGTTTGCTCAGCTTATGTTTCAGAAGCCTACTTCCTTGGCTCAGCGTATCAGAACAATTTGCTTTGAATAATTTGTTAGTCCAAAAATGTTTGCAAAGAATTCTAATTTGTCTAAAAAAAAACCCTTTGGTAATAAAAAGAGTCATTTTTTGCATCCGCATTTGCATATCATGCATCATATGCATCATTCATCGGTCACAAAAAACTTCCAAGTGCTCATTGCCTCCTGGTTCTTCTGCCACAGTGTGAAAAGTGGCTCGTGCTCGAAGGACTGATCAACCTACCAGAGTACATCAGACTAGACAGTACAGAAGGAGAAATCAAGTAGCTATGGAAGAAGAGAATGCACAGCTCCGCACTGAGCTAGCCTCTGTGAGAGAAGAGTTAGCCAAAGCTCTCGACGCCATGACTGCTCTGATAGCCGCTCAAGAACAAACGGTCGTGTCCACTGAGGCAACTACCGAAACGATTCCCGCCGCATCTCTTGCTATGCCGAGGGGATACCCCTATGGGCTCCCATCTTATTACTCTCCCAATACTGCAGCCGGTGTTTCAGGGGGCGCGACTTCAGGTGCTGCTAATGTTGGTCAGATACCCCCACCAGATCCCACATCTCTTCATACTACCTTGCCTCAGTCAACCGTCTACACAGATCCGATTGTGCACTCTACGCCTCAAGGCGCCAATGCTAATGATTACCGTGGAAACACTCCTGTACTGGGAATTGTGGAAGAAAGAATGGAGGAACTTGCCAGAGAACTCCGTCGCGAGATCAAGGCCAACCGTGGGAGCAGTGACCTCGTTAGGACCCACGATCTTTGTTTAGTGCCGAGGGTAGATGTTCCCAAGAAATTCAAGGTCCCGGAATTTGACCGCTACAACGGGCTGACTTGCCCCCAGAACCATATCATCAAGTACGTCCGGAAGATGGCTAACCATGCAGATAATGATTCACTTATGATCCATTGCTTCCAGGACAGTCTGATGGAAGATGCCGCGGAGTGGTATACCGGTTTGAGCAAGGATGATATTCGTACTTTTGATGATCTGGCTACTGCTTTCAAGAGCCACTATGGATTCAACACCAGGCTCAAGCCGAATAGAGAGTTCCTCCGGTCTCTTTCTCAGAAAAAGGACGAAAGCTTTCGCGAATACGCACAGAGGTGGAGAGGGGCAGCTGCCCCTATCACTCCTGCTTTGGACGAGGAAGAAATGACTCAGACATTCTTGAAAACCCTGAAGAAAGATTATGTTGAAAGAATGATTATTGCTGCCCCAAGCAACTTCTCTGATATGGTCACTATGGGAACCCGCTTGGAGGAAGCTGTCCGAGAGGGGATTATCGTGTTTGAGAAGGGTGAGTCCTCGAATGCACCGAAAAAGTACGGCAATGGTCACCATAAGAAAAAGGAATCAAAAGTTGGAATGGTGTCTGCCGGAACCAATCAATCTGCCACTGCCGCTCCTGTCAATGCTACACAACTGCCTCAACCGTATCAGTACCTACAGTATGCTCAGCATCCATTCTGTCCGCCGTTCTACCATCAGTATCCTTCACTACCGGGCCAGCCTCAGGTCCCTGTTAATGCCATCGCCCAACAAATGCAACAACAACCCCTAGCCCAGCAACAACCGCAACAACAACAACAAGGCCCTCAATCTAGACCATCTTTCCCGCCGATACCAATGGCGTATGCTGAACTACTCCCGACTCTGTTACATAAGGGGTATTGCACCACCAGGCCTGGCATGCCTCCGCCAAACCCATTGCCTCCCAGGTTCCGCTCCGATCTCAGATGTGATTTCCACCAAGGCGCCCTAGGTCATGACGTAGAAGGTTGCTACGCTCTGAAATACATTGTGAAGAAGTTGATCGACCAGGGAAAGCTATCTTTTGAAAACAATGTCCCACACGTACTCGACAATCCACTCCCCAACCATGCCGCTGTAAATATGATAGAAGTATGTGAAGAAATCCCCCATCTCAGTGTCCGTAATATTGCTACACCCCTGGTGCCACTACATATCAAGCTGTGCCAAGCTTCCTTGTTTAGCCACGACCACGCTGCCTGCTGTGAATGTCTTCAGAACCCTATGGGTTGCAGCGTAGTCCAGACTGATGTCCAAAGATTGATGAATGACAACTACCTAACTACCAGTGATGTTTGCATGATAGTCCCGATCTTCCACGATACTCCAGTCAAGAGCACGCCCGTCAGGAAGGACGTTGAATCGTTGGTCATACGGTTGCCTGGTCTAGTGCCATATACCTCTGCGAAAGCCATCCCGTACAAGTACAGTGCGACTATGTTGGAAAACGGGAAAGAAGTACCTTTGGTGTCCTCAAGCACAGTAGGCAGTATCGTTGAAGTGACGGCTTTAAGGAGCGGCAAGGTCCGGCCACTTTTGTTTCAGAAGAAAGATGATGTGCAAGTTACAGTCCCTGCTGACAAGACTGCTCCATTGACAATCCCTCCTGCTGTTGAAAGCACCAGCCGCCCAGGCCATTCCATTGAAGATTCCAATCTGGATGAGATTTTTAGGATAATCAAGAAAAGCGATTACAAAATCGTTGATCAGCTGTTACAAACTCCTTCGAAGATATCCATCTTGGCCCTACTCCTCAGTTCGGAGGCCCATAGGAATGTGTTATTGAAAGTGTTGGAACAAGCCTATGTTGACCACGAAGTCACAGAGGACCAATTTGGTGGGATAGTGGCTAACATCACTGCTTGCAGTAACCTTTGGTTTGGTGAAGATGAGCTTCCAGAAGCAGGAAAGCACCACAACTTGGCCCTGCACATTTCCATGAACTGCAAAACAGATATGCTGTCCAACGTGTTGGTAGACACTGGGTCGTCATTGAATGTGATGCCTAAATCGACTTTGGATCAGTTGAGTTGCCGAGGAGTTCCTTTGAGAAGGAGTACTTTTCTAGTCAAGGCTTTCGATGGCTCCCGTAAAACTGTGCTCGGAGAGATAGATCTCCCCATGACTATCTGTCCTGAAACATTCATAATTACTTTCCAGGTTATGGACATAGATGCCTCTTACAGCTGCCTTCTCGGGAGACCGTGGATACACGAGGCCGGGGCGGTCACTTCTACCCTCCATCAGAAGCTAAAGTTCGTAAGGAATGGTAAACTTGTGACAGTGCATGGAGAAGAAGCTTATCTGGTCAGTCAGTTATCATCCTTCTCTTGCATCGAAGCTAAATCTGCCGAAGGAACTGCATTCCAAGGTTTGACTATCGAGGGTGCGGAGCCCAAGAGAGCTAGTGCTGCCATGGCTTCATTGAAAGATGCGCAGAAAGCCGTTCAGGAGGGTCAGGCCGCCGGTTGGGGCCAATTGATACAGCTGCAGGACAACAAACACAAAGAGGGCCTCGGTTTCTCTCCGATGTCAGGCGTGTCGACTGGAACGTTCCGTAGTGCTGGATTTGCCAATGCAATTCTTGATGGTGATAGTGAAAGAGGGGTTAGACCCACATTTGTGATACCAGGAGGCATTGCAAAGAAATGGAACGTTATCAATCTCCCTGTGTTTGTGCATGATTCTAAGTAATATGTCTTGCTGTTTAGGCTCTCGTTTTCAAAATAAGAGTCCTTCCGCCTTGCCCGAGGCGAAAGTGACACTTTTGTAAAGGGCATGTTTGTTCCGACATCACCATTATCAATAAAAAACGTCGTTTCTTTCACGACTCTTTTTCTTTCTTTAATGCTTTTCCCTTGGAAATAATGGTAATGCCAGAAAAAACCAAAACATCTGTGTTTTCTTATTAATTTCAAAGATCTGCATGAAAAATATTTTCTAAAAATCATCCAATCATGTCACGCAGATCGAACCAAAATGAACCCGTTGAACACAGTGACCCTATGTTTCTCCAAACTGTTGAATCCCCGGTATTCGAGACCGAAGATGAGGATAGTGATGACATACCAGATGAGATTGCCCGACTGCTTGAGCAAGAAGAGAAGACCATTCGGCCTCATCAGGAGGAGATCGAGCTAATCAACTTGGGTACTGAGGATAACAAAAGAGAAATCAAAGTCGGCGCTGCATTGGAGGAAGGGGTCAAGAAAAGGATCTTCCAACTACTCCGCGAATACTCAGACATTTTTGCATGGTCGTATGAAGACATGCCAGGTTTGGATCCTCAGATTGTGGAGCACCGGATACCGACTAAACCAGACTGTCACCCTGTCAGACAAAAGTTGAGACGGACACGGCCGGGCATGGCTCTGAAGATCAAAGGTGAAGTGCAGAAACAGATCGATGCGGGTTTTCTCATGACAGTTGAATATCCCGAGTGGGTTGCTAACATCGTGCCAGTGCCGAAGAAAGATGGTAAGGTTCGGATGTGTGTTGATTACAGAGATTTGAATAGAGCTAGCTTGAAAGACAATTTCCCACTGCCACACATCGATGTGCTTGTTGACAATACTGCCCAGTGCAAGGTGTTCTCCTTCATGGACGGTTTTTCTAGCTATAACCAAATCAAAATGTCACCCAGAGACAGGGAGAAGACGTCGTTCATCACTCCGTGGGGAACTTTCTGCTGCAAAGCGATGCCGTTCGGTCTAATAAATGCCGGTGCTACTTACCAAAGGGGGATGACCACTTTGTTCCATGACATGATTCACAAAGAGGTTGAAGTGTATGTAGATGACATGATTGTCAAGTCAAGCGATGAAGAGCAACATGTCGAGTATTTGGCTAAGATGTTTGAAAGGTTGAGAAGGTACAAGCTTCGGCTGAACCCAAATAAATGTACGTTCGGTGTTAGGTCTGGGAAATTGCTAGGCTTCATTGTCAGCCAGAAGGGCATTGAAGTAGATCCAGACAAAGTCCGAGCTATCCGCGAGATGCCGGCTCCGCAAACCGAGAAGCAGGTCAGAGGTTTCCTCGGGCGTTTGAATTACATTTCCAGATTTATATCTCACATGACTGCGACCTGCGGGCCGATTTTCAAGTTACTCAGGAAGAATCAACCTGTGGTATGGAATGATGAATGCCAAGAAGCTTTCGACAACATCAAGAGTTATTTGCTAGAGCCACCGATCCTTGTTCCGCCGGTGGAAGGAAGGCCATTGATCATGTATCTGTCAGTGTTGGATGAATCTATGGGATGTGTGCTCGGTCAGCAAGATGAAACTGGAAAGAAAGAGCATGCAATCTATTATTTGAGCAAGAAATTCACCGATTGTGAGATTCGGTATACAATGCTCGAGAAGACCTGTTGTGCCTTGGCCTGGGCTGCCAAACGCCTGCGTCATTACTTGATAAATCATACAACTTGGTTGATATCCCGGATGGATCCAATCAAGTACATCTTTGAGAAACCGGCTGTCACTGGAAAGATCGCACGTTGGCAAATGTTACTGTCAGAGTATGATATTGTGTTTAAAGCCCAGAAAGCCATTAGAGGGGGTATCTTGGCTGACCATCTCGCTTGCAAGCCGCTTGATGACTATCAACCTTTGAAGTTCGATTTCCCCGACGAAGAGGTCATGTTCTTGAAATCAAGAGACTGTGAAGAACCACTGATCGGTGAAGGTCCAGACCCTGATAGTAAGTGGGGATTGGTCTTTGATGGTGCTGTTAATGCCTATGGCAGAGGAATTGACGCAGTAATCGTGGCTCCGCAGGGGCATCACATCCCTTTCACAGCCCGGATTGTGTTTGAATGCACCAACAACGTGGCTGAGTACGAGGCATGTATCCTGGGAATTGAAGAAGCCATCGATATGAGAATCAAGCATCTCGACATCTATGGAGACTCTGCATTAGTCATCAATCAGATAAAGGGAGAATGGGAGACCCATCATGCCAATCTGATCCCTTACCGTGATTATGCGAGACGTCTGTTGACGTATTTTACAAAGGTTGAGTTGCACCACATTCCCCGAGAGGAGAACCAAATGGCCGATGCTCTTGCTACCTTATCTTCCATGCTTCAAGTGAACCATTGGAATCATGTACCGATGATCAAAGTACAACGCTTAGACCGGCCCGCTCATGTGTTTACTGTCAGTGATGCAATTGTACAAACGGGTTCAGGCGGAGTCGACAACAAACCCTGGTATTATGACATCAAGCAATTTTTGCAAAGCCGTGAATATCCGCCGGATGCTTCCAATAGAGACAAGAAGACGCTGCGCAGGCTGGCTGGCAAGTTCCTGCTGGATGGTGATGTCCTGTACAAAAGGAATTTCGATATGGTGTTGTTAAGATGTGTTGATGAATGTGAAGCAGAACAGCTAATGCACGATGTGCACGATGGCACCTTTGGGACCCACGCATCGGGGCATGCTATGTCTAGAAAGCTGTTGAGAGCTGGTTACTACTGGATGACCATGGAGCGCGATTGCTATCAATACGCCAGGAAGTGCCATAAATGTCAAATATATGCTGATAAGATCCATGTGCCTCCGCACGCTCTCAATATTATGTCTTCTCCATGGCCTTTCTCTATGTGGGGCATTGATATGATCGGAAGAATTGAACCAAAAGCTTCGAATGGTCATCGTTTTATTCTGGTAGCAATCGATTATTTCACCAAATGGGTCGAAGCTGCATCTTATGCCAACGTGACTAAGCAAGTGGTAGTCAAGTTCATCAAGAACAATATCATCTGTCGGTATGGTGTTCCTAGCAAGATCATCACTGACAACGGTACCAACCTGAACAATGACATGGTGCAAGCCTTATGTGAGAAATTCAAGATCGAACACCACAATTCTTCTCCTTACAGACCTCAGATGAATGGTGCAGTCGAGGCTGCCAATAAGAACATCAAGAAGATTGTGCAAAAGATGGTAACAACATACAAAGACTGGCATGAGATGTTACCCTATGCTTTACACGGCTACCGCACTACAGTTCGTAGTTCAACCGGGGCAACGCCTTTTTCTCTTGTTTATGGCATGGAAACAGTCCTCCCATTGGAAGTTGAGATTCCGTCTCTCCGTGTGATTATGGAAGCAAAGTTGTCTGAGGCTGAATGGTGCCAGAGTCGGTACGACCAGTTGAATTTGATTGAGGAAAGACGCCTGGATGCCTTAGCTCACGGTCAAATGTATCAAACAAGGATGAAAACTGCTTTTGACAAGAAAGTCCGTCCTCGGGTATTCAAAGAGGGTGAACTCGTGTTGAAAAGAAGAATGAGTCAGCAACCCGACCCAAGGGGCAAGTGGACGCCTAACTATGAGGGACCTTATGTTGTCAAGAAGGCTTTCTCCGACGGTGCTTTGATTCTCACGCACATGGATGGTGTAGAACTTCCGAATCCTGTGAATGCCGATATAGTCAAGAAATACTTTGTCTAGATATGAAAAGAACAGCGTGGTAGGTCGAAAACCCGAAAGGGCGGCCTAGGCAAAAATGCGCTTCCCGGTGGATCGAAAACCCGAAAGGGCGGTCCAGGCAAAATAAGGGACAAGAAACAAAATGTAAAAGCTCGCTGAGATTACATGTAACTCAGGCAAAAATGAGCGTCTCGATGAGCCGAAAACCCGAAAGGGCGGTTCATGCAAAAATGAGATTGAAATAAAAGACAATTGACTATAACTGGCAAATTACCATTCCCCTTGGGATCGTTGCAATCGATGTTTGGCTGTTCTCATCCGAGGTTCCGACGCCTGTGGATTCAAGGGTTTCAGATACCATAGCAGTTACTGTGTTCAATGTACCACCAACCAATAAAATTACCATTTTCCAAGATTTGTAAATCTGTGGGGTCGCGCTTTTGGCCGACTACCACCCTTATACATCGATTTGAGCCTATGCTTTTGTTTGGCACTCATTTTCTATTCTATTTTCAAAGCTTTATACAAAAGATTTCTTCTATGTTAATAATGATGCATGTCTGGAATAAACATTATGAAAATTGAAAATTTTTGAGTATTTTGAAAACAAGCCTAAACAGCTAGGTACATTCAAATGAACATGCATGAACAAATCTACATTGATACCAGTTCCGATTCAAGTTGCTAGCAAGCCTTCCCTCCAGTGACGGTCTGTGGTCAATGGCAAGAATGAAAAAACAGAATGAAAAGCATGAAAATAAATACGCGCGCTAAGTCGAAAACCCGAAAGGGCGGCTTAGGCAAAAATGAGCACCCCGATGGATTGACAACCTTCAAAGGCAATTCAGCCAAAAACAGGGGCATGTGGAAAAAACTATTCCCCGGTGGGTCGAAAACCCGAAAGGGCGATCCAGGCAAAAATGGGATGATGAAAGAAAAAATGAAAAAAAAAACAAACAAACATGCAAAAGCATTGACCACGGATGCGATGTCCGAAACATTTCACGTGACTGTTCCAACAAGCAGCATTACCATTCAGTTTGTCTTTCTCCACAATTTTACAGCTTCCTGCCTTCAGCGATGGTCTCGATGTATCTTCAAACGACTGCATCCCCAGAAGAGGAACTTTTGCAAATACATGTCCGAGCGCGAGCCATTACGTGCCCAATATTCCAATGTTTTGTCCGTCTCTGCGAAATTGTGCCTACAAATTGCCAATCATCATGCATTTCGAAGCATTCATACATGCATAATCATGCATCCTATGTGTCCATGCATTTGATAAAATTGTCACGCTATTCATACGCATCTGCATTCTCAATCCCTATGTTAATCTCAATCAAAATCAATCTTGTCAACTTCAAATTTCTCCTGCTGATAACAAATGTCTATTGTCATGTCAATTTCAAAGATCAACAGTCTTGTTCTAACATTCCTGTCAAATTCAAGCTCCTGCAGTTATGTCAATCAAATTCAAGTCTTCTTCAAATACAATTCGTTTCCGTTATCGGTCAAGCAGCAAGTTCGTACCCAAGAACAGCTTATACCTGTCAATTTGTTTCTGTTATCGGTCAAGTAGCAAGTTCACATCCAAGAACAGCTTGTACCTATCCTTTTGGTAATCCGCCGAGCGGCCAGTTCAGATCCAAGAACAACTCGTGCTTTCTATTTTGTTTCCTGTCAGCCAAGTAACCAGTTCGTGTCCATGAACAGCTTGTGCTTCCTACGTTTTTCTTTCAGCCAAGTAAGTAGTTCGTGTCCAAGAACAGCTTGTGCTTTCTATATTTGCTTTCAGCCAAGTAACCAGCTCAAATACAAGAGCAGCTTGCGCCCTTTGTTGTCAATATTCCCGGTCAAGTGGCCAGTTCGCATCCAAGAACAGCTTGTACCTGTCAAAATTGCTTTCGAGTCTCCCCAGTGAGTCTTGTTATCTGCTATTCTGTTAATGTCAATCAGTCCCGCAATGGATACGTCATATTCTCTTTCGTTATTCTGTTAATGTCTACCAATCCCGCAATGGATACGACATATCTTGTTAAATTCAATTCTCAGTCTGTCTTGCATTCATAACACAAATGTTGCATGGCATACATGACATTTACAAACGTATTTTTATGCCCAAAATCAGTGCTAATGTCGATATTTAAGTATCTTCGTCGTGTCAAGCCAAAGACTCCGTCTCTTGACTCTCCAAACGAAGAAACTTAAATAGGGGCAGCTGTTATACCCTCATTTTGGACCTAAAAATACTCGTTCACCGTGTTTTCCGCTGTACTTCAACTGCATACATTACTGCTTCAGTCTTTTAAATTTTTGCATAAAATCATACAAAAGGGTATTTTGGTCATTTCCTACAAAGGAACCCATTTTAGTCCCTACAATTTGTCCCTGAGTCTTTTCTGTTTGTTTGCATGAATCATATATCAAACTTTGTACAAAAATCATCTTAGTTTTGCATCTGAGTCAGTCTGAGTCAGTCTGAGTCAATTTGAGTCATTTTTGCCCAGGGGCATTTTAGTCTTTTCACATCAAATAAGTTTTGGGCAGAGAGGTATTTTAAAATACCTCATTTGTGGTAATTTGTTCGTTTTAGTCCGTTTTGTCGTTTTTAATGGTTTCACTTTACGTTGCATTTCAAATTACATTTTTAGCCAATTTTATTATTTTTACATTTTAGTCCAAACATTTTTAGAAATTGCAATACAGTCCAAATATTATGTTTTTTGCAAATTTGTCCCAATTCTTTTGAAAACAGTCCAATTCTTTCATTTCTTTTAAAAACAGCCCAATCTTTAATAAATTGCAGTTCAGTCCCAAATTTTTACATAATTGCATTTTGGTCCTTGAGTCAGAAATATTTTAGAATTGCTACACAGGTGTTCAAGGTCCACATGGCAGTCTCCAATTGGTCAAGAGCACACATGGCAGCCTATAAAAGGCTGGCCACTGTTCAGGTGCCACACAACACCATTCATTGCGCGCCAAGTCACAAACAGAAATAAAAATTCTCTCTCCATTCAGTTGGATCAAATTCATACGAAGCTCAAGAACATTTCACAAACCCTAACCGTTTTCTCAGAAGCAAATTAGAACAAATCAATGGAGTTTTCTTTCATCAGCTCTCAGAGGTGCGATTGAACCTTCATCACTGAGCCTAATCCTCTGCAATTCAAGCACAAGGTTCATCGCAGAAAGCAATAAGCCCTAAATGCGATCACAGAGGTACGGATTTGAGAAGAAGAAGGAAAGATTCAAAGGTTTCTGAACCGAAGAAGAAGAATGAAAGAAGTGAAGGAATCGGGCCGGTGAGGAAGAATAGATCAAACCAGCAACGGAATCACCAGTTCATTCTCAGTTTCAAGCATTAAAGCATCAAAACAGAGCGAAAATCAAGTGTTTCCGAAGAATCTAGCTCGAAACCATCAATCAGAACCAGAGGTAACACATTCAGAATTTGTTTCTTCCTTTCCTTTTCAAAACGAATCCATACAGGCAAATCAACGTAGGTCTTGATGCTCCTAAGCAATTTCGTTCAAAAGGAAAGAAAACACAAAGATTTTTTTTGAAAACCGTAAATTCTTTTCTAGATCTACGTTGATTTGAGCCTTGCTTACGAATTTCAGTGTTAGATTCGTACTCGGGGTGAGAAGCCGAACGGATTGAGGTAGGTTTGGTTCAGGTCTGGGTTTTTGCTCACCGGAACCTGCAAATCTCGCCGGAGAAGATGAAGATTCCGGCGGACCTTGAAGGTTCCGGCCAGATCTTCATCCTCTCCGGCCGTCCTTCTCAGAGACCGATGGCGGAGGGAGAAGAGAGAAGTGAGAGCTTCTCTCACTAGGTCGAAGAAGAGAGAGAAAGGGAAGGGGAAAATGAGTTGGACCGGTCCCTTTGCATATTTATAAAGTTCTTGAACCGGACCGGTCTAGCTCTGGTTCATTTCCTTTCGTTCTTGACCTTTGGATCTAGGGTTTTGATCTTCTGGATCAATCCTGTGGTTCCTGTGCGTCCGGGCCCTTAGGTTTGGGTTTGGGTCTGTTTCCCTTGGATTTTCTGCGTTTTCACCTTGTTCCATGCTATGCACACCTCTGATTTTGATGTTTGAACCCCTGGCATGTTATGATTTTCTTGTAATTTTCTATAGTTTTTCTATGTCATTCATGGTACATTCTTGACTGTTTGGTGATATTTTTTTTACATTTCTTTGATTGCTAGATGTATGTGCTAATTTTCGTTCCTTGATTTGCATGTTTTTGATGTTTAGTGAAATTTCTTGCATAATTTTTGTGCCAATTCAATGCTACAAGATCTCAATACTTATGATATAATTTTGTGATAATTTTTGCCCATGATTCTATGCCATTACTGCTGTGTGAGTGTTTGAATCTCGATTTCGTGTATTGCAAGTAACTTTGGATGGCTTAAAAATCGAAATATGCATATGTGATGATTTTGTGCCCAAAGTTTCTTTGCAATTCATATTCCCATGCTTGAAATAAGTTTTCAAAATTATGCTAGGATAGACATTTTAGGTCATGTGTTAGAAAGATTTCACATCTAGGTCTTGTGCATTCTTTACTATACTTTGCTATTATTTTCACTATGTGTTGAATTCCTTTCTTACTATGTGTTTCATGCCGTTTTATTCTTCACTCTTACCTATTTCTCTACCATTTTGTATTTTATTTACTAATCATTTTGTTTCAAGCCTCATTCATAGTGCAAGCATGGCATCGTTTTCATCCCTTTCTTTAACTCCTCCATACAAAGTGCTATCAATTTTCATGTAATATTTTAGGTTTAGTTTATTTTCTTTTAATTTTTCATGCAAGACCTTAGCATGTATAATAGGACCCGATGTAAAGGACTATGGACTACAATGATGTACACCGACACATGCACCGACACACGCACACACGTTGTATGACTATCGTTTAGGTGTATGTTTAGGATGCGCGATACTTAGAGAAAATCAATCTTTTAAAAAACAAATAACTTCCATCACTTCAAATATTTTCCAAATAAGCCTTGGAGTCAAAACTCCCAAAGGATTTTTTCTTTTATTTTCTTAATCAAATTCAAAAATGGAAATAATTCCCACTTAAACCTTTTTTGTAAATAATTGACCAACCTCACTTGTTTCTGAATCTCAAGCCTTTACGGCCTCGTTCTCTGCTTCAAAACCTTTTTTTTTCAAAACTAAAATTGAATCAAAACTCACAAAGATATTTTGGAAGAGAACTACATGGAATTTTGATCCCTTAAAAGGGTATGTAGGCAAGAGACTCAAAATCTCTCCAAGTCCAATAAAATAAAATCCAATCTTCTCCCTCTCATTCTTAAAATCAATCTTCTTTTACAAATAGCAATAAAAGTAAAGCATATACGTAAAGCATAGTAAAACGGTTCCTATAGGATACTATAGTCATTGCGGGTGCCTAACACCTTCCCGTAGTGAAATCAGCCCCGAACTTAGGATTTCTAAAGGTTTTTCTCGATTTTACCTCTCCCCAAAAAAATAGAGACATCAATGATTGAAAGGTTCAAATCCAATTAATGGTTTGACACCCGAAAATCGCGATGACAGATCATACCTCTGAAGAGGTAAAAGTCCCATTAATCATACCACTGATGGGACACGACCCGATAATCAAACCACAAATGGGGATACGACCCAATAATCAAAACCACTGGCAATGATACGACCCAAAAATCAAACCACTGACGGGGATACGACCCAATAATCAAAACCACTGGCAGGGAAAGTCCAATAATCATACCACTTGAAGGGTAAAAACCCATTAATCCAACCACTGAGGAGGTAACAACCCTTTAAGCAAACCACTGACGGGGTAACAACCTATTGATCATACCTCTGAAGAGGTAACAACCTATTGCTCAAACCACAGAAGGGGTAACAACCCATTAATCAAACCACGGAAGGGGTAAACAACCCACCACTTAAACCACTGAAGAGGTAACAACCCATTACTTAAACCACTGAAGGGGTAAACAACCCACCACTTAAACCACTAAAGAGGTAACAACCCATTACTTAAACCACTGAAGGAGTAAAACAACCCACCACTTAAACCACTGAAGAGGTAACAACCCATTACTTAAACCACTGAAGGAGTGAATACCCAATAATCACACCACAGAATGGGTAAAAGCTCACCATAATGTCTCCGCTAACGGTTAAGTAATCATTCCTTGGGGATAAAGCCCACCAATCAAGTCTCGCATAAGTTACCATCAACCAAACCACTGGCAGAAGGTGCCATTAATTTAAACACAGGCAGAAGTCAACATTTCCTTGGACAAAACTTGTTCATCAAACATCCTGGCAGAAATCGCCATCAATCGAACCACTGACATAAGTTGCTATGAATCAAAACACTGACAGACGTCGCCATAAATCAAAACATTGGCAGAAGTCGCCAATTCTCGGGATAAAACCCAAGATCACTTGGTTTGTTTCCGAGGTTTCTTAAGAAAATATTTTTGGAGTTTTGATTATTTGATTTTTTTTGGGAAATGATTTTTTAGCTAACGGTAAAAAAAAAAAAAACTATACGTAAAACGTAACGGAAAAGCGTAAAAATAAATACAGGGGATATTGGATCCCAAACTAAAATCTCAACCTAAAATTACTAATTAGTTGATTTTAAGGCACTCATATTAGTCAAGTTTTTTATTCCTAGTTTGTCCCTAATTCAATTTAGTCCTCACTCACCACCAAGCATAAAGCGGTAAATAAATCGCGGTGTCGGTGCATATGTCGGTGCATGTGATATTTACATCATTACATAATTTCCTAGATACATTCTAAGGTCTTACTCAAAAGTAAATGACGAAAAATATAAATGCAAAAAATTAAATTACATCAAATCCTAAATACACACTAATATCATGAAACTTAAACAAATTAAAATGATAAAGCAAATACAAAAAATGAAATGCAAACTAATAAAATAAACACATATGCTAAATAAGTTAAATATGCATGCAATAATTTTTTAAAGGGCTACAATGCATGAAATAAAAAATATAGTCACTAAATGAATTAGATAAAAAACAAATGCATGATAAAAAAAATTTGACTCAAAATGCATGTGATGAAAATTAAATCAACAAGTAAACTATATGATAGAAAAAAAAATATGGTAAAATTAATTTGAACAAAATTCATGAAAGTAGCTAAAATTAACATGTAAAAAGAAAATTTCAAAGGAAACAGGGAGGTATAGTAGCAATACTAGGGGGTTCAGTGAGCAAAACAGTAGAGAAAAAAAGGCTAAGGCAAAACAGCTGGGCTCAAATCCAGATCGGATCTGAACCATCTGATTGATCAGAAGGCTCAGATCTGATCTTAGGGAATCATATCGCAGCCACTAGATCTAAGATCCAAAAGTTAAGAACGAGGGTGCACAGTATAGACATGGACAGGCACGCACAGAAACACATGAAGGAGTATATATACATAAACACAAACAAAAATTCATTTTAAAAGAAAAAACCTCTCTCTAAAACATTTGCTCCCTCTTTTCTCTGAATCATTTTCTGGAAACGTGAAGAACAGGAGATGATCTTCATCTTCTTCATCACTCCGGCGCGGTGGCTGGCCACCCTAGGGTGGCGGCTCTGCCGCCGGAATAATAAAAAAACTCTGATCCAAAATATTTTTTCAGTTTTAACAATCCTTTTTCTTCCTCTCTTCGATTTCGAAATTCTTTTTCACAGACAAACAGTAAACAAGCCTAGATCTAAGTTTTAAATCTCGACCAAAAATAAGAACAAGAAGCTTCTACCTCTTTCCGATTCGGTTCCGTTTGTTCCCTTTTCTTCTCTTTCTATCTGGTCCGATCTGCTCTTGTTCTTCACGGTTTCGATTCGGCTCACTGCTTCTACTTTGATTCACCTTCTGTTTGTTCCCTTTCGTTTGGCTAGTGTTTGTATAGTGGCTTCTGTAAATTCAGAAAGAAAAATAGTAGTGTTTTGGTATGTGTGATTCGATGTTAAGTATAGGTGAAATGTGTTTATGGAATTATGAATGAATATGATGATTTGTGTTGCTGGAGAAATTTCTACACAAAATTTTCAAAAGCAAATAAAAACGAGAAATAAAAATGCAAGTGCGAAGAGTTTTAAAAAAGCAAATTAAATTGAGAATTAAAGTACGAACGCGACGAACGTTAAAATACGGTTAAAATGCAGATAAAAATGTGAATAAAAAGGGGATTGAAGACGAATGAAATAAGTTTTAAAAAGCACATAAAATGATGGTTAAACGGAAGACCCTGGTCAAAATTTGGGGTATGATAGGACGCATCGGCGGTTAACTGTCGATGGAATCAGCGATAGTTAACTGCCGAAGTTTTTCTCAGGAGTTAATTGCTGCCGGTTCTTTTCCTCGGTAGTTAACTACCGCCGTGGCATTTACGTCTTTTACTGGTGTTTTTCAGCCTTCTTATGTGTGTGAACAACAATTTTCCCAAGCAAAACACAATTAGGCCCAAAGAGAATAGCAAAAAGAGAAGGTTGTTACTTTTCCCACCCTATCCATTTCTCGCGCTCCCTATTTTTTTTCCCAAAATGTCCTTCGAATAATGTAATCCGAATTTGTTTTTTCCCACCCTAGGGTGAAAAAAAGAGTTTCATACAATTTCAGATTATTTTCGGTTTTTATAATCCTAAACCCTCAAAAAATAGGGCGTGCTATTTGATTTTTCCGGATTATATAATCTGAGCACCCCCTAAATATCATTTTTTTCAAGTGAAAAACGGTTCAGATTATATAAACTGAATTGTATCAGCACAAATTTTGAACATGTTTGTAACATGGATAGTCATTTTATGGACAATATTAATCTTCCTAACTCTCATCCTTCTGTTTTGGGTCATTGTTAGCTGGTCTTAGACAAAAATCGGGTTTTCGGGCTACTTGATCAGATTGCTCCGAAACTTTCACAGAAATTCAGAAAAAACATCAAGGATCAAGACTCCCTTTGAAGTGATTTCTTACGAGACTTCGCCCCTCAAAATCCAAAATCTCATCGTTTAGACCCATTTTTTATTTTTTATTTTATTTTTCGTATTCTAAAAAAAATCCGAAAAAATTTGTATTAGTTTTATTTTATTTTTTGAATTTTTTGGTGGTATTTCTATATTTTTATGATTTTATGTGACTAGTTTTTAACATTTTTTACTTAGTTTTTTTTTGTTGTTTTTAAAAGCAAAACTTCAAACATGTTGAAATGTGAGAGAGTCTAATGACTGATTATACATAAACATTGTCCGGATTTTAGAATCCGAATTCACTTCGGATGTTTTCGGATTTTATAATCCGAAAACCCAAGAGCATTTTTTGGAAATTTTACAAGGTGCGTGAGAATTGAATAGGGTGGAAAAAGTAATAACCAAAAGAGAATGTTGTTGTAGTGACGAGATTGGTGAAATTCAATCACTAGAATCTGCCCAAGTTTAAAAGGGGGCACAACCCATATGACTCTGGCTCCAAGAGATGGAGACGATCTTTGCGTTTTTGTATTGTGCATAAAATACCAAGGTGGGGTATGCCACTTACTTGCGTTTTGGTAAAATTGCAAGAAGTGATAAAACCTAGGACGTCTTCATCACTTTTTTTTTTTTTTAAATATGACCTAAGACGTCAGTTAGTTTAGAATGAATAGAGTAGCTTCTATAAGGATTTTGATTCAGTTCAATGACTTTGTGGTAGGAAAACCATACGACTTTAATGTATTTTGATTTAATTTTTTATGAGGGAAAGATGAAAGAAAAATGATAAATAAGATAAAAGAGAGACAAAGTCACACTAATTTTCCAGCCATAAAGTTAGCAAATCGAGATCTCTTTTATAACCACTGTAAATTCAAAGCATATCCTTAAAAAGAAAAAAAAAAATCAAAGCGTATGTAAAAACCTATACACGTAAAAGCATTTCATTGTAAGCATGATTGAAAAAGTTTGAAATCCAAATATATATGACTAATACAATTATATGTAAAAAAAAATCTTTGATGGTAGTTTTGTCTTTACTTTTACATGTATTTGAAGCCTTTCCAATTAAAATCATTCCATCCTTTAAAAATAGACGAAGTTTAAGATCAAAATATAATAAGAGTTTAATACAGGTGGGTTGACAGTCCAAAACAATTATGGACACACGACTAATCAAAATATTTTAATTAGTAGTATACGTGGACATGAACACGTACACAAACACGTAAATGACATTACACGCACATATACATATGTAGTGATCATTTATCTTAATTTTCAACCTTGAGAGTTAGTCTTTTATCTTCTTTAGTTTCTGTGTAATGTAGTATTGCATGTTCTAATTAAAATGTTACTACTCTTTTGAGTTCTGATTCATCGCACAAATGATACAATAGATTGCATATATCACATAGATGTACTCAAAGTTAAGGGTTCGGTGAGACACGTCTCAACCAAAAGTGTCGTTGCTACATAGAACCCTATATACAAGTACAACTCATACTATACAAGATCATGCTAAGTTTAAAAAAACCTAAAATCGTGCGCTTTGTGCTAAGTTTGGACACCCTATTATGCTTATAGATCTATACAAGATCAAATATCGTGGCAAGTTTGCACATGAGGTTTAAATTAAAAAATAATAATATTGTTAAATAAGATAATAACCAGACTAAAGGGTTAATTTAGTGAGAAAGAGGTTATATATGTTTATGAAGGACCTAGATACAATAAAATATTGTCACTAAATTTAAAATGAAATCGCTCTAGCTAATTAAACATAAAAATGAAAAAAAATGGATATATACTTGATGACATTTTTCCCCTACAAATTAAGCATCAAACAGTTCAATACAAATCAGCAGTGTATGGTTGAAAACGATGAAACAATTAATTATTCCGAATCTACTCATTAAGACATTGGACGTCCAACCATATATGTGTTTAGTAAATTGAATATAAATAAGAAGAAAAAAAAGTTTCACTATGTTGGTAAACATTTGATTCGGAATTATAGAGTAAATAAATATATGTTTTTTCCCTTTACTCAAAAAAAATATATAGTTTTTTTCCCTAAAAAAAGAAAATATCGCTTTTTTTTTTTTCACTAGATAAATAAATATCACTAAGACTCACACATTTTAAAAAGGAGAAACTTTATCATAAATGAATGGAAATTGATAGACCCATTGTTCAAGTGTATGAGAAAATGTGGGTGATTGCTCAACAAGCCCCTTAAATTGTTCAATTAATCGGATCGCAACTTCTGATTAACATTCAATGTATATTTTCTTAAAATTATGAGCAATTTAAGGCCATATTAAGCAATCATCGAAAATGTGATGAACAAAGCCCAATTGTGGATGATGTGCTCAAGGATCATGGTCGTTGGTAAGCCTAAGTATAGGGAGAATTGCTCTTCTCCTTTTTGTTTTTGTTCATTTTAGTGTTACGTGACTTAATTTATGCTGAAAAATACACATATGTGAGTTAACTTATATTGAAAATACACATACTTGAGTTATCACACATTTGGATTTTTTTAGGAGAATGAACAATTCTAATGGGAGAAGAGCAACTCTGAAGTTTAGGTGGATGAAGCAACTCTGAGGAAGGAATAATAACCATAATTTTCAATGTTATCGGTAACAATGATTTTCAAGGGTAATGTTAAAATACAAACTATAGTTAGTATAAATATTATATAAAATTGAATACAATTTAAACGGTTAAAATTCATGGTTAATAACGTTCAAAATCTATAGTTAATTGTGCTCAATAGATGATTAATGAATGAGTTGTAACATCTTGTTATATTCATTGACCATATATTAAAACCGATTAACCGGACTCTGCCCTCTTTTTTGTACCAAAAAAAAAAAAAACGATCAACCAAATATTCAAATCATGTTAATCATCAAATTCATTGTTGGAATTTGAAGTTAAATTTGTGTATCAAAATAACACAACTATTAGGTGCACCTTATTTCCCTTACTTTTTTTTTTCGCCTATTTAATTGAATCTAGACAAGTCAAGAGGGTTCTTAGTTTATTAACGAAGTTAATGAACTTAAACTTTTTTTAACGATATTTTTTCACAAACCTTCTTCGATTTCAACCTTTTTAGAAGTGTGTAAACTTTTTTTTTTTTTTTTGACAAGAATTGTGTAAACTTAAAAGGGGTGTTTGTTTTAAGTTTATATTTGCATTTATGAGAATACATGATTTGGGAACGAGTATACTCATGTTTATTACAAGATTGAGAAATCTTTATTCTTGGGTATCAAGGTTTATGAGAATGAAATAACTTTTTATAATTTCCAACATTTCCATGAAATTATTCCTTAAGTTAAAGGATGGAAACGTGGGTTTCCATAAAATTTTGTATCCATTTTTTTTAAAAATAAAATGATTTTCAATTTTCTTAAGAATATTCAAGAGTGTACGAAACAGATTAAAAAAATAAAAAATACTCAAGAATAAAACTCCCGTCTTTATATTCCTGAGTATGTTGTTCCTATGAAAAAAAATTATCTCGTGAAGCAAACGCCCCCCAAAGAAACCATTTTACTTCAAACAACACTTTAAAATTAGGTTTTAAAGTTTTCTCTAAGCATATTCTCAACTTTTAGAACATGGTTAAAGAAGTTCTCTCTAACAAGATTCTCAACTTTTTTGAGTTTGATAGGGATTTGAAGAAAATTTGAAAAGGAACTATAATTTAGACATTAATTCTTTCTTGCAGATTGTAGACACTACAACTTTCATTTCATCTTCTCTCAAAAAAAAAAAAAAAACTTTCATTTCATCTCTCTCCTTAGTTATATTTTCTCTTATCAAGAATCTTACTTTAATTAAAAAAATTCTCTTCAAATACACTATCATCACCAAATCTCAAAAACATACAATCTATCTATTTCAAATAAAAGCATTGAATTTGGCCTTAACTATGTTTTTTTAGGCAGAAGATAAGGTGTAGAGTTTGTGCAACCTCATGTTGTCTAGCTTGTTGAAGAATATGGTGTTGCACAATATTGTTAGGAGATAATGTCTTACCCATAGTAGACCTTTTCTCGACCCTTGTGCAACCTAAACTCCTTTTCAAGTCTAATTTTATCAAATTTATATTTTGTATATATGGTCTAATATTATATTTTAGAAAGGAAAAAAAAACTATAAACCCTATTTCAAAATGAAATAATCTTTTCCCTTATCCATTAACTAGAACATCAACCCGTGCGATGCACGGATCCAACTAACCAAATAAAGGAACAAATAAGTTATACCATATAACTAAAATATAATTGAATAGTTCACATGATAATTATTATATATTACATAATTAATATTAAGGTGACATCATGAGAAATCGACGTTTGAACAAATAAGTACATCATTTTATTGATAAATTACAAAATACTTCTATATAGATGATATTTGAAGTTACATTATTATCTTCATCATCTTCATTAGTTATCAATATCTACAAACCATTCTCTTGATGTAACTTTTGAAATTTAGACATGCAATTGACCATGTGAAAAACAGGCATTGACAAATATATTCCAACATGTTTAAGCGATTGATTTAAAATGAAACGTCTAAAGGAATCTGTCTTCGTTGAAACTTGAAAGGAATTCTTACGTTAGAAGGTGTTAAAAATAACCTAAGTATAAAAACTTTATCAAAAATATTACTTCCTGATATCACCTTTCCTTCACGTACATATTTTTCCATCCTTGTTAATGTCATCCTTATCCCATTGCATAATCCTAATTTTATGGTCTATATTCCCTAATAGTATAACTAACACTCCAACTTTTAATCTCAATTTGTGATTTGGAAATATTTAATTGACACTCCAACTTTTAATCTCAATTTGTGATTTGAAAATATATGACTGACTATAATGCACTTCACGAATCAAGTTATAGTCATGATTGAATTTTATCATTATTGTTTCTTGACATGATTCTCATTCATGGCAGTCAGATTTGTATTCTCTCCATTGAAAATTCTCTTAGTTTTCTCATGTGGAATCTCAACCATCAAATATGAGAGAAAATTAGATTAAAATTATGAAGAAAAGTGTTTGATGTCTTTTAAATTTTGAGATTAAAATTGCAAAAAATTGAAGAAAAAAAAATCAATGGAGAGATTTCAAATCCATAGAAGCTCACTATGTTAGTCCCAATCACTTTGTTGATCTTTAGAATACATATAAACCACCTTTAGAATATAAGTGTTAGATAAGAAAATATTGGGCTTAAGTTATTGGGTCTAAGTTAGAGTCCGTTTTTATTATATATTCTCTCATAACATTTTGTAATATCAAGCTATTGTTATTCTAATGAAACCCTAGCCGTCTTTGTTCCTATTCACTTTCTCTATTTAGTATGTGTTGTTAACAATAAGGAACCCACTTGATTTGCTACTTTGAGTTTGCTTTACAGTACAACATAAATGTCTTAACACAATTATTCTAGAATTGTATGACGTTGCCATTGTAATATCATATGCTAACTGAACTCAATAAAAGTTTTTCAACCAATTTTATCAACAATCAAACATAATAGTCGAAGAAAATTGTTATCATGCAAAATTAAGCAAGACATAAATACTAAAGAGAGAATTGAGTTTGTCAATGCAAAAATGCTATTAAAGCCCATACATTCCAAGAAGACTATTCAGAAATGGAAAAACCCCTTTTTTTAGTAAAGAGATAGCAAATATAGAATAAAGAAAAAAAAATACTTAGATCAGTATCAATTTCAATTTTTGTCTATAGATCCAAAAAAAAAAACAGAAATAGAGGAAATAAATCACTAACAAAAAATCAAAAAGAATAAAGATTTAATAATTTTTTGGAAAGAATGAAATTCAAATTCAAAATGGGTAGATAGAAGATCGCCAAGTATTGAGAGAGAGAAAAATGACTTTTAATACCACATTAAATGCATAGATGAGACTTCTTAAGGAAGCTAGGTTAAGATGCTTAGGAGAGAAATTTATCTTATGATTAGGGTTAAACAAAAGCTTGACCTTATAACCTTTTAAAATAAGAAGATTAACTGCTTCCATACTTTACCTTTATCACCTTGATTATCACTAATTTACCCACAATATTCCCTAATTTTATTTCTCTGCATTATTGTCCTGTTGTTTCTTGTATTTCATCAAGTTCTCTCCTTTCATTATCCATATGGAGTGCATACTATTAAATTTGATATAATAAGAATAATAATAATAATCTGTCAGCATAGTTTTTTTTATTGCATTCTCTTAGCCTTAAAAATACTTTAAACAAAATTATTATATTGATAAAGTACAGGATCAGTTTAGGAAATATTTATCTAATTTCTTTTTTAAACTTTCCATGTAAAAATTCTCAACAAAAAGTATATTCTGCATGTGCTCAATCATCATGAATCACATGGCTACCACAATAGAGTAAGTTAATGATTAGTTAGCTGACATAAAAAAAATATATTCAATGTTAAAAAATTTATGCAAAAATTTTCTTTGTTTTTTAATAAAAAAAGTGTTGAGTTTTACACACATTAATCAAATTACATCATCATATAAATTTATTATGACTTTTAAAAATTAAAATATATTCACAAAAATATCCGCATATTATGTGTTATTAGATGTATGTGTAAAATGTAACCAAAAAAAGATGTGTAAAAAGTTTCATAGTGATATAGTATATATCAATTATATCGATTATATGTAAATAAATTACTAATATTTAGTTAAACTTTTGCCAACAAAAGTATTCTGCAATTATTCAATCATCACGAAGTTTACAACAAAAATCAATCATCATGAACCACATGGCAAACAAGGTTGAATAAGTTAATGGGATTAGTTTGTTGTGACATAAAAGTTATCGAAAATATACTTGTATTCAGATACATGCAATTGGAAGAATCTATGAGTCCAGGTAACAAAAGTCTCAAAACCTAAATAAAAAATGATAATATTTTTGTCATTCGTACATAATTATCTGTATATCTATTCTATCTTATGCATAATAGTTGTACGAAAAAATTATGTATGTAATGACAGCAGTACAATGTTCGCCAACAATATACTCAATCTTCGTGAACTTAACTCAATCAGTAGAACAATACATAACATGTGTAAGGTCTGAGGTTCAAACAGTTTTTAAATTGTGATAATTAAAAAGAAACAAATGAAGTAATTTTTAAGTAGATGTGTTTTGAAAGAATAAAACAATACTTCTAGAATTAGTAATATTAACCAACGTGGATTGAGTTTTGAGGAATAAACTAGACTCTTATACGATGAATCAAAATTTGAATTTTATATCGAGATAAATATTTATATTTAGTGTGTGACACATTAACATGTTTAACGTAAAGAATTGGTAATCGAATCTTTATACATATAAAACTCTTGTTCCTCTTACGGAATTAATTAGGATGACTTCTTCTTCCGGTCAAAATTAAGGTAATTTCTAAAACGAGTATTTGTTTTTGTTTAACGAGATTTGATTGGACGTAAATTGTTGAAATTTTAGGGTCTAACTCATCCTTACCAAACCGGTTTATGAGATGAGAATTGTTCCAGTTATAAACATTTATCAAGAGTTTCATCTATCTAATGTAAGGCTAAATCCACTCCCTTAAAACCAGCACAAGACAAGGCAATACAATACAACTCAAATGTCACAATGAGACGACTAGGAACAGACCACAATAAAAATGGAATTTCCAACATAAATGTTAAAAAAACTAAAATATTATCGATGCAATAAAATCGATTTCATTTTTTAACTCATTCATTTTAAGATAGTTAAAAATGATGGCATAAGGGAAAGTACATTTAAAAAAAATTGAAACAAGAGAAGTGGGCCTGCAAATTGTAGTGACAACTGTACACCATCGAAAAGCCCAAGAAACACTCTGTTCAACAGCCAACGGTCAGCTGTAGCTGACCCTGACCGGAAACTATACTGATAAACTTTTCAAAATGTATTAAACATTACCTGATTTTGCTAACCAGTGCCGTCAAAGCAATGGTTAAAATGTTATTTTTCATCAAGTAATAATTACACAACTTTTTTATAAAAACTTACTTGTTTTGGATGTTTAATCAATACCCTTAGGATACTAGTTAGCATTCTCCAACATTTCCCTTTTAAAATAAATCATATAAGCATTTGAATGATATGATAAGTAATTTAGACATCAAAAGTTTGAATACAATTTTGAAAATACATAGATTAGTCTTTGTAGTTGTGCCTAGAGGATACTAAGTAAAAATTAAAAAAAAATTAACATAGTACTCAATTCATCTCTAAATTTAAGTATTTAATATAACTTTCATCTTTGAGTTTTGAAAGATAACATCCACTTGACTATTTATGTAATTCAATTTTGCAAAGGAGTTTAAGGATCTTAACCAAATTTAATGGGTGAAAATCATTCTCATATCAAATTCAAAATAAGTTTTAGTTTGACAAATGGAGTTCGATCTAGCAGAAGTAGCTAGATTCTCATGACATAATGATCTAAGATTTAAATTTCGACACGGAAAAGTGTCTAAGCTCAACTTTAGTATATACGTAATTTTCGCATGTAGTTTGGAAATGAGAGTATTTTACCAAATTTTCATTGGAGTTGGACAACTTACAATAACCGTGTTATTCTAAAGCAACCTAACCTTTGCGTTTCTCAATTCTAAAAATGTGAAAATATGAAAGAGTGCGATTAAAAAAAAAATTCAAACAACTCAACCTTGACGATTTACAAAATAACCATTGATAGGGTTTACCATTAAAGGTGCTCTAATTTTAATACTAAAGTCTCTCAAATAGAAGTTTTGTGTTGTGAATTTGAGAGTTTATTTAAAAGTCTATTACAATATATCTTTTTTTAAATGAACAAAAAAAACCATCAAAACTTGTTTCCTCTCCCATCCACAAGCCAATTTGGCATCCTTGAAATCCTAGAAAACAAAAAGTTAGGGCAGCCTAACTTGCCCATTAACAATTAAATAATCACAAAACATTGGTTTTATATCATTTTCCTAGTCTCTTGCAACAACTATATAAAGTCACATAGACATACACTTAATATTCATCCACCACTTATTCTTGTCTTTGCCTACCCATTCCTCTCAATTTCTTTCCTCAAAAGAAAAGAAATTCCAAGTTTTTTTTTGGATAGAAATGGAGGCATTGAAGATGAATCAAATTTTTGCTATGGTGGTGGTGGCCATGTTGATGGCAGCATCAAGTGTTTCAGCTGCAGATGCACCAGCTCCAAGTCCAACATCAGATGCTACTACTCTCTTTGTGCCAACAATAATTGCTTCCTTTGTTGCTCTTGTCTTTGGACTTCTTTTCTAAATCTATCAACAATGAAATAATAACATGCTTATTTACCATAACAATTCTTTAGAGGATTGGTTTCTATTATTGGTGTGTGTTAAATTATGAATATGATTCATATTCTTATGTAACACATTGATTCCTCACTTTACTTTTTATATATTTACATATGGGCTTTGAATTGGATTATGTAATATTATTGTGATTTTTATTTGGTTTCATGAATTCATTCATGCCTCTTTCTTTGGTTACATAATGTATTCTGCTTTTCTCTTCTTGATTATGTAGTTAAGAGGCTTATATATTTCAATCTCCTATCCAATCTAATAATTAACATGTGCAATTGAAATGGAATAGAGTAGGCTTTGCAAAGAAAGGGAGGATTGAATATAAAATTCAGAATTTTTGCATTATGGGACGGGAAATCCCAAGGTATAATTTTATAATAATACTAACAACATATTTTTTGAATACACACTTCAACATTCTTTTATTATTAAAATTTGTAGTTGTCCCCATGAGCATAGCTCAATTGGCAGGGACATGCATTGTTATATGCAGGGGTTGAGGTTCGAACCCCGAACACCCCATTTATTCATCTTGAAAAAGGTGAATTCTAACCACTAGACTAGACTACCAGACAAAAAAAAAATTGTAGTTGTCCAAAAAATTTATGAGATGTGTATAATTTGGTGAAATCGATATGAATATTGAATATTAATCCGCAAAACATAAAGTGTGATAAAAAAAATGTATGATAAAAAGTTTGTTGCGGGCACTCATTCAAATTTTAAATATATATTTTTTTTTGGTACAAAAAACTGAAACTAGCATGAATCTTCAAATTTTAAATATTTAATTCCACTTTCCTGACCCTTATTGTTAAAAGCCTTAGGGATGTGAGAAAGATTATTCAGATTTATAAATAAATAAATAAAGATTTCTTTAACTTTTAAATGAGGTGTTATATTGGATCTGAGTCCTTAATCAATGGATTGCTAAAGTTTATGACAGTTTACGTTTTATCATTATTTTTCAATTTTATTTTAAATTTTTACTTTGTATGTGACTGGCTGAAGTAAGGGATGGAAATAGATCTATTCGTGTAGCAAGGTCAATGACGCAAAAGAATGATTTCATAGGGGCTTGCTTGGGCCAAAATTCTAATTTGTTTGGCGTAGTATTCATTCTTCTCATGGTTAAATTAGGAGCAAGATGGAAATTTGAGAATCATGAACTAATTGACGATGCAAGTTTTAGAGTAGAATAAGATTGGTTGTGAATTTGGAAGCTAAATTTTCTCCAAAAAGTGAAACTTTTTCTTTGGAGGGCGGCAACATGATCTCTTTCCACTAGAGCCGTCAGAGTGGATTAGTCCGTCAAACCCAACTTAAAGGAAGGGTTTGGACTTTAAAATTTCACATCAAATTTCTTAGGATTTTTTAATCTGACCCGTAAAAGACTATTTAACCCGTATGAGCTATAGGTAGTCCGCAGCTCCCATAAGCAAGAAATAATATGAATGATTGATCCATATATCATGCTTGAAATTGCGCTACAACAAATTTTTTGACTAACATAGTAACTCAGTCCTTGAACTTAAAGACAAGTTATGTAATTTATGTTCATGTTTAAACCTATGTTGCGGTCTTTGAACTTAGTTTGTGACATAGCAATAGCAGTTGTGACCTTTGTTTTGGTTGCGTGAAGTGTCATTTTGGGCTCATTAAAATAGGCAAAGTTCCTTGGTAGCCAAATAGTATGAAGCATGTGAACAATGCTAGCAATAAAAACAGCTTGTACTTGCGAGCTTCACAACGAACGAATGCAAGAAAGAATATAAAGAACAGTGGAGTAATCCATATTACAATGAAATTTTCCCCATATATCCACGACTATAGGTTAGAGGCAAAAGGAAAAGTTAGGAACAAATGCTCAAATGTTTCAAAATCCTTCATACAAAGAACATAGATGGAAACCACCGTGCACCCTCGTCGTCTCAAATTCTCATCCGTCGGCATTTTGTTATGTATAAGGCGCCAACAAATGAATGAGTGCGAAGGAGGGATACATTGACGCCAAATTAATTTTGCCCAAGTTAGAGGAATAAAAGAAGGTAGTAAAAATTGAGTTGCTTGCTTCGAAGATATATCACCATCAAAAGAATAAGGCCATACTAATTAACCTGTCTGTGAGAGGAGTTTTAGGCCGAACCACTTCCAAGATTTGAGCAACTACGTAGAACTCACATGATAATGCTCCATGATTTTTTGACTGGATCGATCTTAGAGATGTTATCGAATTTTAATGTGATTTTTGAATTTATTTAGAATGTATGACTGGCCTAAACAGATGAAAATGATGCAAGACAAAACAACTATATATATAGAGAAAAAGAAGCTATCGAATTACGTTTGCACCCCTAACTCTAATACATAGTGATGTGATGATGAAAAAATCACACATGTTAGAATCTGATTGGCTTACGAATCAAACTATGACGCATGTTATAATTTGATTGGTTTACAGTTTAAATGACTCATGATATAATTTTATTAAGTAAGAAATTAAAATCTTATGATGCAAAAAGTTGATGACATATAATTGACATGGTTACCTTTTTTTTTAGGAATTGACATGATTACTTGATATGTTGAAATAATTTATTTCCTTTTAATATTAATTAGTCACTTATAGTCTTTGTGAATTAATAACAACGTGATATCATATCAAAAAATTCAAGGATTAAATTTCAATAGAAACTAATAGCTTAAATAAAACTATGTTAAAATATTTGTGTATATTAATTCATTTATATTAAAATATAGTACTGTATATAAGTAAATATTAACCCTTTCAAAACAAAAACATTAATATAAAATTATATAACTAATAATAGTAAGATGATAGCTAAAATTTATGTTATATATTATTTGTCAAAAAAAGAAATGTTATATATTATTTATTTTTATTGTATTTGAACTCTTCTAGTTATTTCAATTTATATTGTAAATCATATTAAGATTCGTAAAAAAAAAAAATCATATTATTTGTGACTATAAATCTATAATATTTAAAAAAAGTCAATACATATGTAAAAGGTTATCATTCATAATATAAATTTTAAAAAATAAAATTCATTTATAAATTATTGTATTTTTTAAAATCTAAAGTACATCCAAATATTTGTGCCCCTCATTTTAGGTCCTTATTCTTGTCAATATTTTGAAAGGAATCACCTTTTTTTTTGACAAATAAAAGGAATCACCTATAAGAGTATACATTTTTATTTATTTATTATGAAATTAAATTTGAAAAATAGTGTATAAACTAATTTTTAAAAATTTCATTTATATTCCATTTATTCAATTGAAATAGTTATGAAATATTTCCTTGATTCCTTTGTTGTATGAATATTATTACCTCATTCAAAAATTGTAATAAATGATACCTTTGAATTATAGGATTAATAGCTAGCAATTAATGCTTGTATGAGAAAGAAGCTGTCATGTGTACTACTACCTCCGTCCTTATATATAAGACCCTTTTGTTAAAACTGCGGGAATTAAGAAAGTGAATATTTGTATTAAACTTGTTTGTAATCACTATTGTCTTTACAATTTTATCCTTAAGAGAGAGAGTTAGATTATGTTTTCCATATGCTATTTATTGTTAATTGAAGAAAGGATGTATAATAAATAGGGGCATACATGTAAAGAAATAATTAATGTAGTTGGAAATAGCAAATGAGTCTTATAAAAAGGAACAAAAAAAATCTTCAAAAAGATCTTATAATTAGGGACGGAGGTAATATAACAATAGATGTAGGCTTTTGTATTATATAAAGATAGCAGAGAATACACAAATATTTAATTAGGACATTTTGATAATAACTTCAAATATTTAATGAAGAAATGTAACTTTGAATATAATGATAAGAGCATTGATATTTATCTAGAGAGTTTTTATCAAGAGTTTATTAAGAAAAGGTCTCGGCTAATTAAATTTGTTATTTGTCAAAAATTAAGGAAGGTAATAGTATGTAATTAAGAAAAGGTGTTAGCGAATACACTGTCAGAAATTTTTTTTTATACATTTTGTCATTGTATTTATCATTTTCCCTTATGATAATGAGGAGGAATTCTTAGCATTTAATTAGCAATCAAGTAGTAGTTTGATTAATCCTATTGATTCATTCATGCCATGGTATCCTTGTTTCTACCAATCACCACTCAACAACAACAAAACTTGCAAAAGAATATTTTCTTCAATGTTTGTTTTCCATCTTCAGCTTAGTTCAATTTCATTTTTCACATTTACTTTTTCACCTTTTCCATTTTTGTGATTCAACCATTAAATCCAACGGTTGTACCCTCTTTGGCATGTGAAGTAAGAAAAAAGATGGATAAAGATTTTTGACCTTTTGATGAATATATCTTAAATTATAAAATAAGATAAGTTTCTTTAATAATTAATTTATAAGTTTCTTGTCTATAAATCGAGTCATTCACAACTCACATTTTCCATTCATTCATCCACCCCTCCTCTCTTCTTTGCTTTTACTCTTTTCAGTTTTTCTTTGTTGTTCTTTTAAATCTTCTTTTAATTTCTATATTATTTTTTCTGTACAAAAAATAAACCATTCCTATAATGAAATTCTACAAAATGCTCATAAACCCTCATACACTCTCAAACAAGTTCTCATTCTCTAGATCTTAGAAGATACCTAGCTCATACGGGGAAGAGATGAATTTATATTGTAATAGATTATAGGCTTAATTATACTTTTGGCCCCCTAAGTTTTTCAAAGTTGTGATTTTGGCCTCCTAAAAAAAACAACTCTTTTCAGGCCCCTTAAGTTTACTTTCTATTGCAATTTTGGCCCCTTAGCCCAATTTTGACTCAGTCAATGCTGACGTGGACGTATTTTTGTATTTTTAAATATTTTTTTATTTTGTAATTAAAAAAATAAAAAATAAATAATTTTTTTGTAATAAAAAAAAGTTTGTAATTTTTTTTTATTTGTAATAAAAAAACAAAAAAAAATATTTTTTGTAATTAAAAATGGTTTTTTTAATTACAAAAATATTTTTTTAAAATGAATAAAATAGAAATAAAAAAATTTACACACGTGGCGCCCACATGTACGTTGACTTGGTCAAAATTAGCGTGAGAGACAAAATTGCAACAGAAAGTAAACTTAGGGGCCCTGAAAAGAGTTGTTTTTTTAAAGGGCCAAAATCACAACTTTGAGAAACTTAGGGGACAAAAAATGTAATTAAGCCTAGATTATATTAGTTCAATGCGATGAAATTCCTGCAACATATCGTTAGAAAGTATAGGGTCTACATTATGGAGATAGGAAAATGCAACGGGCATTATTTTTTTATCTCTAGATGAAACTAATTTTTTAGGGTATGGTTGGAGGAGTTTCATCATTTGAACTATAACAACGAGACAACCGTGCGAGAGTCGAACAAAAAATGCTTCAACAACTTGACAAGAAGTAGCACATTGTAAGCTGACACACATCAGACAAACATATATCTTGGTAATTCTCTTAGATTGTTAAACTTTCTTTTAATTTCCTTTTGCTGTAATTTTCTTTTTAAACTTTGCATATTATCTTGATATCTTTATTAAATTGTTCACATCTTCTGTTTATTAATGGATTAAATTTTCACATTATCTTGATATCCATTCATGACATCATTCCGTAGCGGTTCCTATATCTATTTCTTCATTATGTAGCCTATGCAATAATGACTTGGGAATTCCTTCACAAATAAGTTCATTTATTAGTTTGAATTAAGCTGAAAGAAGCTTTTATCGATTAAGAGTTGAGTTGTACTTTTAACATCATTTTTTTTCCATTGCATTGCATATAATTCTAAGCATGTACGTTTTTATATGGATTAAAGAAAAGAGTGTGCAATAAGTTTGTATTTTACTATTAGAATTATAATATTTCTATATCTTTGCTGTAAAATAAGCAAAGAAATTAAAAAGGATTATTGCCACAGACATAATGTAGCTAAGATAACAACTGCAATATGACATTTGTGCATTATTTCTATGTTTGATGTATGCACATACAGGATATGATTTGTTTCAGTCAGTGCTTCTAGCTTACTTATGCAGAATTGCTATTACACATTTACTGTTTGGCATGGGAATTAAGAAGAAAAAAAATTCACAATTAAGTGGGGTTGGCTCATTCCACTAAGTGGGGTTGGCTCAGAATTTTTTTCCTTCGCATTTTGGTAAACCTATCAAATTATAAAGTTTCTTGTCTACAAATTAAGTCAACCCACAAGATCAATTTTAGTCACCTTACATAAAATGGGATGTTGTGTTTTAATTTATTCTTGTTTTGTTTTATTTTATTTTTTAAAAATTGGGGAAGGTAATTTTATTTTATTAATTAAGTGCTCATTTTACAACTATCACGAGAGAATTCAAACTCAACACTTTGAGACTACAAGATTAAACTCTTACCATTGAGCTACCACTTCTAGTGTATTCTTGTTTTATATCAAGAGTTGTTTATGTTGATTTTTCTCATAATCTTCTTTCTCTTTATGTAGTGCTGCTTTCCATGATTTCATTGAGTGTTTAACCCTTATTGCATTAGATGTAATCCTATGGAAATTATGAGATTCATATATGACTTAGTTTTCTTTCATAGATAGACATATTTGGAACAATATGCTCTCTCTCATTTGAGTTCTCTTTGGAATTCTTATAGTGTCAACGAGGACTATTGTCTTCAACTACTTTCTGTTGTTTCCTTGATGACTTTATGCAGGACTATACTTTGTTATAGCCTATAGCAGATTTCATGGTGCTGATGAAAGTTTGTTTAGTTTTAATATTTTATTTTGAAATTATTGTGTAGGCTGATCTCATAAATATAAGTAAACAATTTAAATCGAAGTGAAATAAGAATTCTTGCTTTAATTTGTGGCCCAGACTACTGGTGTGTTTTGTTGTTGATTAGTTTGTCCAAGAACAAGAACTTAATAGTTAGTTCATTATACCTTTATTATATACTTTGAGGATTTGGGTTAAGACGTATAAATCTGAAAAACAAAAGTTTATCAACATTTTAAAGAAAATATGTTATTTCTTATAAATGTATTTGCCTTTAATGCTCAACAACATTGGATTATTTTTTTTCCAGAGATAATATATATAAAAAATTCAATTAGAGAGTTAACAGGATCCCTGATCCTCTCCCATGGTTGAATACCCTTAACTGCATATCATAGCAGAAACGAATGATTGAGATAATAGGAGATCAGACAACATGTTGAAAAAGACGAGTCCATCCGTGTCTGGTTAATCGTCTCAATTATAATGTTTTTTTTTAAGAAAAAACAAGCAGAAAGAAATCACCAAAATTTATTTCCTCTCCCATACACAAGCCAATTGGGTCAACCTCCTCTCCATTTAAATTTTTCTTCATTTATATCATTTAGAGAGATATAGACACATAAAATGAGTGGTGGATCATATCATTAAATATGTCTTATTAGCATTAATTGTTTTCAAAACTTTTTGTGTCTATATCTCACCAAATGATAGAAATGGAGAAAAACTAGTATGGACATCCGTGCCAAGCACGGGCTAGAAATTTGTCATATTTGAGGGAGAGAATATTGAGATGTATCAAGTATTAGTTACTCTTTGGATGAAGATGTGGTGGTATCATTCTCACTTCCGTGGTTACTCTTTCTCCAAATTGTCTATCTACACCGGTGTAGGCTGTAACACCCCGTTTTCCCAACATAAAAATTTCTTAAACAAATAATCAGAGTATTCACACATTAAACGGAATGCTACATTTCTTAAAAATCATAAATGGAATAATTAACTAATTATCCTTCATAAAAATCTCAAAAATACTTCGCAGCGGAATTTAATTCAAAAATCTCTTAAACAACTTTGGCACGAAGGTCTCAACGTAAAATCTCATCAAATGTTTTAAACATCATGTTCATAAGGTATCTCATAAATCAATCCAACAACGTATTCGTGAAAATTCATAAAAATAATACGCAAGGAGCAGAAAACAATAACAAAAGTTCCCCATCCCGTTACGTATCAGAGCACCTAAGGACACAGTGAGAGATAGCCACTCACAACAGCAAATCAGCAGCTACTAATCTTGATCACCTCCAAGTCACCCATACGAAAAGCAACATTTTCAAGCAGAAGGGGTGAGATTTCACAAACATTAAAGTTAAGCATACAATACATCAATTACAATTAACAGTCATAAGACATCATCAATGCAACACATTCTTCACATTTATAATCATAAACAACTCATCACATTTCAAGTATAAAAAACATCTTAACTTCATCGAGTTCATCATGTTAAACAACAAAGACACTCATAATTAATCCCTCAAAGTACATCATCAACGACTCAACTTCTTAGACAACTTAGACAACTCGACACGACTATGCAACTTCAACTTCTTAATCATCTTAACCATCTTAACGTATTCGTGAAAATTCATAAAAATAATACGCAAGGAACAGAAAACAATAACAAAAGTTCCCCATCCCGTTACGTATCAGAGCACCTAAGGACACAGTGAGAGATAGCCACTCACAACAGCAAATCAGCAGCTACTAATCTTGATCACCTCCAAGTCACCCATACGAAAAGCAACATTTTCAAGCAGAAGGGGTGAGATTTCACAAACATTAAAGTTAAGCATACAATTCATCAATTACATTTAACAGTCATAAGACATCATCAATGCAACACATTCTTCACATTTATAATCATAAACAACTCATCACATTTCAAGTATAAAAAACATCTTAACTTCATCGAGTTCATCATGTTAAACAACAAAGACACTCATAATTAATCCCTCAAAGTACATCATCAACGACTTCAACTTCTTAATCATCTTAACCATCTTATATGCATGTGGTACCATCCGGGGCATGAGCCCCCATCATAAGAGCATAAATACACTCACAGGGCATAAGCCCTCAACATAAAGAGCAAAAGCTCACAGGGCATGAGCCCTCAACGTATTGGAGTAAATACCCCCAAGGCATAAGCCCTCAGCAAATGAGTATGCAAATGGACTCACAACTAACAACTTAGACTTCTTAAACAACTCTTACATCAAGACATCTTAGACCACTTCATTAAACAACTCATGTGCAATCAATTAAAAGAGAATTGCATATCATAACACAAGTACTGGAAAGACAATTCAAACACCAGCAATTCACATAATTACATCACAACTTAATTCAAATCATAAACAACTTAAAACATCACAAGAAAACAACTTAAACAATCTGGTACAGCCTTACTCGCGAGGCGAGGGCATCTGCTCGCTGTGGCGAGCTCACATCAAGGGTACTCGCGAGGCGAGGAAGGTTACTCGCCTAAGGCGAACAAAAGTGGGTAACTACGGCTTTTGTGACCATTTTACCCCTGCAGTCTTATTTTTACTTTTCTACATCCAATTTCAACCCAGAAACTCATCTAATACTTCTTATATGTAATTAAACACTCAAATCCATCTAGAACACATCCAAAAACATCAAATCAAATCTAACTCACTGGTCAACTCGTTAGGTGAGTGATCTGCTCGCTGTGGCGAGCAACATAGCGTCGCTCGCGAGGCGGGAAAACCTGCTCGCTGTGGCGAGCAACAAGGAGTCGCTTGCGAGGCGAGGATCAACGCTCGCTGCAGCGAGCGATGAACAGCAGCACGGGCAGAATGCCTAAATCCACCAAAACTCACCTAATCTCATAATTCTAACCTTAAAACTAATCCCAGTTAACGTCCTATGGATTATCTAAGGTCTGTACATCATCTTTACATTAATTCAACAGTTTTACATCACTAATCCACCAAATTCACCATTAACCCTAATTCTCAAAATTCTCCAAAACTAATCCCTAACATGTTAATTGTAATCTCAGCAATCATAGACTTAATTTTAATGAGAGTTAGTCTCACCCTTACCTTAATTTTGCAGAAATCGCAGCCCTCCTAGGTTCCTCTTCTCTTTCTCTGGTTTTCTCCCTTTTTCCAAAAACGTTACGTACAAACAACTCTGACCTAATTTCTCTTATTTATACTCCCATCAAATCTTATCTTATTTACTCTTTCTCCTCCAAAACTCTCTAAAATCTCAAAACAGTCCCTTATCTCTATATTTATTTTATTTTCATATCTTATTCTATTAAATAATAAAATAAGTCTCAACACCTCATAAAATCTCTAAAATCACATAAATCACAATTCTTCACATCTCATAAATCATATAAATATATTCTAGACTCCTCAAATAAATCAAATAATTAAATAATTCAAAATAATCGAAACGGGCGTTACATAGGCTCCTCCAGAGATTCCAACGGTGATATCACATCCCGATTCAATATTGCGGGGGGAGCGGGAGTGGTTCTTGGTGGTGGATCTCGGACACGAAGATCATGACACTTAAATGGAGAAATGTTAAAGTGTAAAGTGTGAGTTTAAATTCCATATTGTAAGCAAGAGTAAATGTGAGCAACATATAAAAGAGATTACTCATATACATAATGCCTTAAGACTTTGAAAGAAGATGTGAGTTGAATCTCACTTGTGTAATTTCTTTCAGTCTATTGTGATAATACAAACAGATGTAGGCTCTCACGGAAGTTTGAACATTATGATGATTTATTTTGTTAGTTTATGGGTTTATTTGTTTGATATTTTATCTAAAATTTTTGTTTTGAATGTCCTTCGCTTTCATGCAAAAAAAATTATTCAACCTCTATATCATTTCAAATTCCTTCACTTTTGATATTTCGTGGGATCTTACAATGGAAAAATGTAGATGTGTTATGATGTGTTGACAAAATACATGTTTATTAGATATTTTAAATTGAGTGATATTTTTTTAATGAGTCTAATATTTTGGTATCATAGTTTCCTAATATTTTTTGTAGCATAATTACCTATTTTAAATTGAGTAGCATTTTTTTTAATGACTCTTAAGGATAAAACCTACACTCCTTTTTTTCTCTCTTATCATTTCTACCAAGTTCAAATTTATTTGTCATCTTCTTTCCATTTCTAATTTAATTTATCTCTTATCATGAAAGAATGGAACAAACATCCCTCTTTGAAATCACCGTCAACCCATATTTTTTTACCATGTTGTGTCGTTGAACTTATGGTGCTATCTCACCAGATCATACACATATGGAGTCTCACATTTAAGGAATATATGTTTATGTGTCATGTGTGAGTTAAACTTCTATATTGGCTGCAATAGTATATATTGAGTAACATATAAGCGAGATAAAAAAATATATATAATGTCTTAAAATTTTAGGCGAAGACTTGGTGTCAATCTCACTTGTAGGGTTTCTCTTAGTCAAATGTGATGGCCCAACCTATTGTAGGCTCTCTCTAAACTCCGAACATTACCATGAACTATTTTTTAGTTTTTGATTTTTGAATTGCTTAAATTTTTATATCAAATTTAAGTTTTTAGATGTCGTTTGCTTTCACGCATTTTTTTATCTAACCAATATCATATAAAATACCTTCACATTTTGATCTTTGGTTGAATTTGTGAATGAAAAAATATACAAGTGTTATGATAATGAGTAGAAAAAGTACATGATTATTTTACATTTTAAAATAATGTGGCTTTTTTTTAACTGAGTCTATTTTAACTTACCCATAAAATTATCAATAACTCACTCTATTTTCAATACTTTTATGGACAAAACACACTACTTTTTTTCATCTATCGTTTCTTTCATGTTCAAATTTCTTTTTCATATTCTTATTTTTTTTTATTTCTAAATTTATTTCTCTCATTTCATGAAAGATAGGAACATAAACTTGCCTCCGTGAAAACATCATCATCAATCCATCTTTTTAACCACGGTGTGCTTCCTTTTAAGCTAATTTGATCGTCAACAAATCACAGACGTATAAAGTTTCAAAGTTGAGGGATGTATTTTAATGTGTCAATTGTGACTTAAAGTTCTATATTGGATGACAAAGTAGATGTTTAGAAACATATAAGTAAGATGACCAATATACCTAATGTCTTAAGGTCTTGAATGATGATGTGATGTCAATCACAATTCTGTGGTGCTCTTAACCTAATGTCATGATCCAACACATTGTGGACTCTCTCATAATTCTAAATATTACATGATCTGTTTCATTAGTTAGGATGTCAATTGTTTAATTTTTATATTAAATTTAAGTTTTTGGTTGTTGTTCGCTTTCATGCAATATTTTTTAATCAGTCTCTAACATATCAAATTTCTTCGCCTTTAGTCTTTGGTGAAATTTAACCATAGAAAAACATTGATAGATTATGCTAAGTTGAGAAAATATGTGCTTAGTAGACATCTTTAAATGTTGTTGCATTTTTTATTGGAGTCTAATTTTTTTTTTTTGTAAATTAATCGCACAAAATCTTCAACTCATTCAAAAATTCCATAAAATCATATACGACTCACTCTATTCTTTATAACCTCATTGATGAAATACACAATTCTTATTTTTTACCAGTATCATTTCTCTCAATCTCAAATTTCTTTTTCATCTTCTTTCTGTTTTTAATTTCCTTTATCTTTTCTCATGAAATAAAGGAACAAAAACATCCCTTCTTTAAGTTACCACCAATCCACCTTTTTGACCATGACGTACTTCGGTTTGACCTTATTTGACTATGTCACGTATTTATAGACAGGAGAATCACACACTTGTGGAAGAGATGCTAAAGTTAAAGTTCTACAATGGATGGTAAAGTAGATGTTGAATAAGTTATAAGTGAGATGAGTCATATACATGTGCCTAAAGAATTTAGAAGAAAATATGGTGTCAATATCATTTGTGTGGTGTCTTTTAGCCCAACGCAATGATACAACCCAACGTAGGTTCTTTGAATTTGCAACATTATGATGTTTTGTTTTGCTAGTTTTTGGGTGTCATTTGGTCAATATTTTTATTTTAAATTTTAGATTTTGGAAATCATTCACTTTCGTACAATTTTTTTTGTCAAGGCGGTAAATTTTTTACTTAACCTTTATTATTTTAACATCCTTCAATTTTAGTCTTTGGTGGGATCTAACAAATGAAAAACGTAGATGTGTTATGCTGAGTTGAAAAATACATGTTTATTAAGTATTTTAAATTGATGTGACATGTTTGAATGAGTCTAATGTTTCTGGTAACATAATTACTTAGTAATATTCGACTCCTTAGACAAATTCATAAAATTATCATCAACTCATTCTTTTTCCTTGTCATTTCTCTCATGTTCGAATTACTTTTTCATAATCTCTATTTTTCTAATTACTCCCTCCGTCTCATATTAGATGTCATGTTTGAGTTTTACACGATTATTAAGAAAATGATTAATAGTGTTTATTTTAATGATAAAATGTGTATCGTTTACTAAAAGACCATTGTTAATTATAGTTAGTGAAATAGTTATGGATGATAATAAGGATATGTTAGTGATAAAGAAAAATAAATGTTGTATTGACATTATAAAATAGACAAATAATTTGAGAAAAAAAAAAAGGAAAGTGGACACCTGATTTGAGATAGAGGGAGTAACTTTCTCTTTTCTCATAAAAGAAAAGAGAAAAAAACATCCATCTATCAAACTGCTGCAACCCCACATTTTTTACCATCTTATGCCTCTGACCTTATTTGACTATTTTATCATATCATAGACATACATAGTCTCACACTTAAGAGAGAAATGTTAATGTGTCATTTGTGAGTTATAATTCTACATTGACAGCAAAATTTGATATTTATAAACATATAAGTGAGATGTTTAATATATATATATATATATATATATATATATATATTAAACATCAGGGATCCATTGACTCCGAGAGTAACTCTATTGACTTACTCCAAATCTTATCTCTTAATTTTGTTTTAATCTAATGGTCAAAGTTAATTAATATCCATCTCACGTGATCCCTAAATTATACTCTCCCATACTATTTCTCTACCATGCCTTTATTTTGCTTTCTTCAATTGATGAAAAAAAATCTAAACTTGCTCTCATCTCATGTATCGTTTCACTCAGCCATATTTTGGAGCTTATCACTCATTACTATTAATGAATTTTAGTATTCACCTTTAAATTTGTTCTTTTGTTTTTTCCTAATTTCTCTCCATCGAGAAGGAGTAGTAGTCCAAATCATATGTCATGAAAGTAAACCTTGAATGTCTTGAAATCATCATATGTCTTTGATATTATATCAACAATAATTTTTTATTTGATCTGATTGAGGAGTGTGATATTGATTGAATCAGATTTCATTGATAAAAAACTGAATTAGATTTTTCATTATTCATAGAGCTAATATTGGATCTGATTGTAACATGTCTTAAGCATTACTTTTAAAAAATTATGAATAAATTATTCGTTCGCGATGATTTATGATTCTTTGAAATTGAATGAATACACATGTTTATAGGAATACACATGATTTATGATTCTTTGAAATTGAAAATGATTTATGATTCTTTGAAATTGAAATAATACAATCTGCATATAGTGTTTCTCACCCGTGCATTCTAATGGGTTGTTTAGAGAGAAGGTGTTGAAAAATCTTACCATAGAAATTAGTTGTAATTAATCACAACCATTAATTATTATTAAGATTAAGGGTTGAGATTTGGAGTAACTCAAAAGAGTTACTGTTGGAGTCAATGAATCCCTTATATATATATATATATTGTTAAGTGTTTTCAATGAAGATGTTGGGTTTCTCTTAGCCAAATATGATGATCCAATCAATTATAGATTCCCTCATAACTCCTGATGAAATGTTTAGTTTTTTTGACGTCATTTGCTTATTTTTATATTAAATATAAAAAATATAAATGTATATTTATGGGTTAATGCAGTGAATGAGGGTACATTTGAATTTTAAGTCAAGAATTTTTTTAATTTCGTATAAACACTGAGACCCAAATAATCGCTAAGGAAAAAAAACCTTTTGGTTCAAAAAATTTAATTTGAAAATTTATTCTCTATCTAATTTTTTTTAAGATTTTTCATATATTTGCATAATTGTCGTCTTTTTTGGTTATTATTTTCAATGACGTAGTTATATATTTTTTATTATTATCAAGACATAATTGTCTCTTTAATTATTGTGAATGATCAAAGTTTGCACATATAAGTAAACTTCAAGACTCATTAATTTTATGTTTTCCTTATTTGCATAAATTGTGGTATGTAGTATAAAAATACTTGAGAATACAGTAATGGAAATAAATGTTGAGATTTTAAAATAGAAAGACTTGTAAAACTATTGATCATCATATTGATTGTTTGTTAATTGAACTTTTTCATCAATTAAAATGATTCTGAAGTAAATGTCTTTGACAAACAAATTAACATGAGATGGGGGCAAAAATCATGGACAGTTAAAACCTACATTTTTTAGCAACTAATTTTTTTTTTTTGAAAACCGATATCTCTAACTCTATCTCTATCTTTATAATAAGCATTTTACGTTTATTATAAAGATAGAGATATCGATTTTGATTATATTTACAAATGAATTATGGATTAACTTAATGTGTGTAAAGAAATTCAATTTTAAAGCAATTTAAATTTAGATCTGAAATTGTTTATTTCATTTTACGTAGGTATTCAAGGGCAGAGATGACACTGACATTAAGTTTATTTGAGGGGAATTGGATTCAGTTTTCTTAAGCAATGTTTGAACCTAGTGAATGAAAAAAATGAAGCTTCACTAAATGTAGTTCACACCAATAATATGATTAAAATTGAAAGATGCCTTAAAAGCATATACAAAGGAACTCCACCACTTAGATCTCTAAGTATGTTTCACACGAATAACATTTCTTTTCCCCTTCTTTCATTCACTTAATAATGTATTTCTCAATAATAACTAATGATATGACTATTCCTATTAATAATCTTGTATCATATCCTCACACAAATAACATTTCTTCTGTCCTTCTTTTCCAAGATGCTTCAAGGAGTATATTTGGTTTATCACTTGTATCCAACAATCCTACAAAAAAATTAATCATTAAATTTTATCAAAGAATGCAACAAAATCACAAAAACCACAATTTATTAAGAAATTATGAACCAAGAACATCTAGCGCATCAATTTGATGTGATTCAAAAATAATTAAAGGAACACTTGAGAGATATGATATTTTTTATAATAAAGCTAAAAAAACGTAAGTCAAATGAAATAACGGATAAGGGTTGGAACTCAAATGTAAGAGAGATACTCAATGAAGTGCAAAACATGTGTAGCTCCGGCTTAAATCAATGGAAGACAATAACCAAATAAAATAAGAGAATTAAAGAAAAAAATGACAATGCAACAAAGAGAAAAAAAAATAGAATCTTAGAGAAAACTTTCAACAATATGAATTGTGGATAGAAAGAGTGTTGTGAAAAGTGTGAGAACTAAAACCAATATTTGTAGTCAAAGACATCAAAATCAAAATAATCATTCCCTTGATTCATCATGATAAAGTGAAAAATAATATTGTACTTTAATGTTCATCAATTCATACAAATGAAATTAGAAACAAAATCACGAAATTTCAAACCCATAATTTTCTCTTATTGATTCTATTTATTTGACCTTTACACTTTTTTTAGAGGGACATCTACACATCTTATTTTTTACCAAACATAGATATGTATTTATTTTTTTATAAATAGATATGTATTTTTTTATTTAAATCTAAACGTGTAACAAAAATAAATTTTAAATTATACAAATATGATATGTATTGTTTTTTTTTTGGTTACATGAAAAAAAGTCAAAGCAAAAAAAATAAAAAATAAAAAGAGACTACTGCCGCGATGATGAGCAACACCCATACTGTCTGCCATAAGAAATAAACGAAGCTCAGCTGGAGGGTTAAGCACGATCAATAGATCACTTGTTGACCTTGTTCCAAGCTTGGCTAAGAAGTCAGCACACATATTACCCTCCCTGAGAGTGTGACGTAGTTGAAAAGTCCAATCTTTAGCCATGTACTTTCTAATAATAGCTATCTCATTTCCATAGTGGTGAGTGGAAACATCAACATACTGCACTAGGTGAATAGTATGTATGGAATCAGTGTAACAAATAATGTCTCTCAGGCCTTCATCTCAACAAATTTGAATCCCATGCATTAATGCCAAGATTTCGGCATGAAGAATATTTGAGTAGCCAATATTACCATGAAAGCCACGCATAAATTGTCCATCAAAGTCTCTAATTAAGCCACTAATCCTGCCATCCCTGGGTTGGTTTGAGCACTACCATCCACATTAAGAATATATGAGTCAGGATGACCATTTTCCAATAAATAAGTTGAGGTTGAATGCTAGTAATCTCCTTATGTACATTGTTGAAAGCTTGAGTAACATCACGAGTCATAACCTCGATCTTTGACAAAGCAGCCATTAGGGGCATGCTTATATCATCAAAAACCTTTGCATTTCTAGCACACCAAATACTCTACATGGTAATAGGAATCACAATGCCAAGCTTGTCAACACTATCATGGGACCACATGAATATCAAGCTATCCTCCTCAGGTAAACCAAAACTAGGTCCCACCATCAAGTTCCATATAGCTTTTGCTCGATTGCAATTAAACAAACAATGAATTAAGGTCTCGGGTTCATTATCACAAATAGGACAAGTGGAGCCTAATGGGATACCTCGATGATTCAATATAGTTCGTGTTGGGATCGAAAGATGCATCACTTGCCAAAGGAAGAATTGGATGTTGGTTGGGATTTTAAGTTTCCATACCCAATTCAAAGAATCTCTAGGTAAAAGAGGAATTGTCTCTTCATCATTCAACCAACTATATGCAGATTTTGCCGGTACCAGAGGTACTATTATTCCAAATCCAGTTATCAGTGACATCATCCACTAGATGAGCCGTAGTTTCCAAAATCTTACTTCTGACATCTTGAGGAAGCATGGTATAAACATTTTGTAGGTTACCTCCATCCCTGGTAATAATATCTCGAATTTGAAGATCAATATCTTGTATTTGAACAAACGGCACAAGAGGACATAAGGGATCTTTTAGCAACCAAGTTTCGTACCACACACTAGTGGTACCATTACCAATTTTGAAATGTGTTATACCCTCATTTTGGACCTAAAAATACTCGTTTAAATTTCCTTTCTATTTCTGACACTCTTTCGATATGCTTTGCAGATTACTATTGTGCCTCAGCTGCATACGCTACTGTCTCTGCCTTCAAATTCTTTTTGCATATTTTCCCGCATTTTGTTTCAATCTTTTGCATAAAATCATACAAAAGGGTATTTTGGTCATTTCCTACAGTGGAACCCACTTTTAACCCCTGCACTTGTCTCTGAGTCTTTTCAACTTGTGTGTACAAATTATGTGTCAAATTCTGTTAAAAAAATCATTTTAGTTTGCATCTGAGTCAGTCTGAGTCGTTTTGGTCCCCAAGGGTATTTTAGTCTTCTCACATCAGTTGATTTTTGGACAGAGAGGTATTTTAAAATACCTCATTTTGGTAGTGTGTTCATTTTAGTCCGTTTGTTATTTTTTAATCGTTTCACTTTACATTGTTTTCAAATTACATTTTTTACCAATTTTATTTTACTTTTAACCGCGAGTAAGTCCAAATTTTACTTTCAATTACAGATCAGTCCAATTCTTTTTATTGCAGGTTAGTCCAATGTTTACTATTTTTTGCAGATTGGTCCTTTAAATTTGTTTTTTTTGCAGAATAGTCCTTAGGTCAAATTTAGTCCAGGAGCCACACAAGCAGTACAGTCCACGTGGCACATTTCAATTGGTCCGCAGTCCACATGTCAGCCTATATAAGGCCCTAGGTGTCAGAAATTCACAGGGATGAAGGTGCCACATCACAAACAGAAAATTCTTTCTCTCTCTGATTCAGTTTGGATCAAAATTGTAACAAACTCAGAAAGTTCCAAGAACACAAAGCAATCTCGCAAACCCTAATTGTTTCCAGAATTGAATACAAGCAAAATCAATGGGATCGGGAATAGCTCTCAGAGATTCAATGGTGAATCATCATCACTGAGCCTCCATTTCTGCAATTCAAGCATTGGATTCATCACTGGAAGCAACGAATCCGAATGCGATCACAGAAGAGAAATTGAGAAGAAAAGAGAAAGAATTCAAGGAATCCGAACCAATTGAGAAGAAGAAGAAGAGGATTACCGTTCAAATCCCAAATTCAAGCCAAGAAATCAGCGAAACAGAATCAAGATTCAAGGTTTCCGAAGATTTCGACTCAAATCTCCAGTTTAAACACAGGTAACACACAAACTCAATCTCATATTGTTGAAAACCATCACAAGTTCAGAAGCAACGCGAATCCATGGAAGATTCGAGCTGTTTGGTTCGAAACCCTAACCCTAACATCAAAACAGTTTGAAAACGCAGAGAATCGCTTCAAGATTCACAACGAGTGTGAATCGGAGTGATTCCTTAGTGATTTACAAAGATTGAATTCAAAAAAACACGAAGAAACCCAAACAGTTCGAACCTACCATCAAAACTCAGAAATTCGTGTTGATTCCACAGTTGAAAACGTCTTCCAATGACTGATTTGTGCTTAGAACAACAACACGAAGCGTTTAAGCCATGAATGTTTGATTTCTGGGTAGATTCGAATGGATTAGGTTTAGGGTTTGCGAAGAGAGAAGAGAACGATCGAGAAGAGAGAGAACGGTAGAGTTGAAATGAAAGAAACCGGGTCTAGCACCCTTTTATGCAAGCTTCAGGACCGGGTCGCTCCATACCCGGTCCACTCCCCTTTAATTGTGTGCGTTGGATCAAGATCCTGATGGATCTGGATCAATCCAACGCTCCTGGAGCGTTAGCTTGATCCGGATCCATCAGATCCGTGGGTTTGGACTTTGTGACTCTGGGCCCTGAGCTTCTTCATGTTTTCTTGATTTTTTCTTTTGTTGTTAATTGCACTCTCTCTCTTGCTGATTGCACCCCTACGCATGCTAAATTTCTTGGAAAAAATTCCTAAAAATTGTCATGAGTTTCTTGATACTTGCTTGGCTGTCTGGTGTTAATTTTACATGTTAAAGTTGATGAAGAATATGTGTGCCAATTTTTCTTCCCTTAGTGGGTATATTGTTGTTTCTATGAAGTTTCTTGCATAATTTCCGTGCTAATTCAATACCATGTGATCTTAATGCTTGGAGCACGATTTTGTGATGCTTTTGCTGTTGATTTGTGGTCATCCCTACTGTTTTTGTGAATTATGACTTCAATTTCTTGTTTGGCAAGTAATATGAATCTTTTAAAGTGTGAAATATGCATAAAATGTGTATGTGCTAAACATGAATGCATGGCTTGTAATCTCCTCATAATTCTTGAAATATTTCCTTTAAATAATGCTGTTTGGTGAGGATTATAGGTCATGGGGTTTAGCTCGAATTTTTGGGTTAGGTTTGGCGTTTTTTGCATTATTTTTGGCATTTGTTCCTTTTGCGATTTGTTTAATGCTCTTTTTGTTATGATCATTTCATCCCCTATGCATTGCTACTCATATTATCATTTCTCTATTCGCCACTAACCATTTCATTTCATGTCTTATTCATATTGCAAGCATTGCATCATGTTCACCTTTTTCTTTCTTTTATCCATTTTATGCAAATTCCTACTAATTCATGTAATATTTTAGGTTAGTTTGCTTTCCTTTAATTTCTTGCAAGACCATAGAATGTAAACTAGGACCCAATGTAAAGGACAATGGACACTATGATGATGTACACCGACACAAGCACCGACACGCACACACGTTGTATGTTTACCGCTAGATGTATGTTTAGGAAACGCGACACTTAGAAAATATGCATTTTTCAAAGCAAACTAACTCTTCACTCAAATCTTTTTCACAATAATGTTGGAGTCAAAACTCCACAATTTTCCCTTTATTTTCTTAATCAAAAATACAAATGAAAATTAAATTCCAACTTTAACCTTTTTGTTTAATAAGTGATCAACCTCACCTTCTTTCAAATCTCATGCCTTTAAGGCCTCTCATCCTTTCTTCAAAACTATTTTCAAAACTAAAATTGAACCAACCCACAAAAATATTTTGGAAGAGAACTACATGGAATTTTGATCCCTTAAAAGGGTATGTAGGCAAGAGACCAAAATCTCTCCAAGTCCAATAAAATCCAAACCATCTTCTTTCCCCCATTCTTAAAAACAATTTTCTTTCAAAAAAATAGCATAAAAAGAAAGCGTAAAACGTAGAATTAGGAAAAACGGCTCCTATAGAGTACTATAGTCGTTGCGGGTGCCTAACACCTTCCCGTAGCGAAAATTGCCCCGAACTTAGAATTTCTAAGGGTTTTCTCAATTTTTCCCTTCCCAAAAAGAAATATAGAGACATCAATGATTGAAAGGTTCAAGCCTAATTAATGACTTGACACCCGAAAATCGCGATGACAAAATGAAATCCATCCTCCAATACTTTAAGTACTTTTACAATGGCATTCCAAATAGGAGAGCCCTTGCTATTTCTCGTAAGGAAAATATTAGATCCATGTAGATACCTTGCTGAAAGAATTTGAGACCATAGATGATTACTAGGTTTAAACATATCCCACACAAGTTTACCAAGTAATGCAATGTTTTGTTTCCTTGCAATTTTCACTCCAAGACCCCCATTCTTCTTAGATTTAGTAATTTTTCCCAACCAACCATATTCATACCTTTATTTGTGGATCCTTTCCAAATAAAGTTGTGAACTGTTTTGTCAAGATGGTCACACACATACTGCGGAAGCCAATGAATTTGCATGCTATAAGCGGGGATTGCAGTCAAAACAGAGTTAGCAAGAGTCACACGACCTGGTTTGTTGAGAAGTCTCCATTTCCAAGATGCTAGCTTACTGGAGACTCTCTCCATAATACTAGAGAAATCCTCTTTCTTGATTCTTCCATGGTGTATTTGAAATCCAAGATAATTCCCCAAGTTTGATGTGAACTGGATGTGAGTGGTGCTAGTGATGCTTTCCTTTCTTCTTCTAGTAACACCTGCTGAAGCAAACACTCGTGACTTATCCAAGCTAACTTTAAGCCCTGAAATAGAACAAAAGTCGTCCAGAATATTGTTAATTAGTCTTTCTTGAGATGGTTTCGATTTGGCAAACAACAACACATCATCTGCAAAAAAGAGATGAGAAATGGTAGGACCATTGGCCGAAACTTGAAGGGGGAGCCATCTACCCACCCTAACCTCCTCCTGAATCATTTCCCCAAGCCTCTCCATGCAAAACACAAAAAGATATGGGGAGAGAGGGTCACCCTGCCTAAGGCCACGAGAAGGCGTAAAGCTTTCAGTTATGCTACCATTCCATAACAGAGAAATAGAAGTGGAAGCGAGACTATGCATAATTAAAGAAATAATGGAAGTAGGAAAACCAAACATGATCAAAGTTTGTTTAAGAAATCCCCAATTCACTCTGTCGTACGCTTTCTCCAAGTCAAGCTTGAACACCATGTCTCCTTTTTTCTTCTTTTTCTTATTCATATGATAGATAATCTCTTGCAAAATGATGGCATTATCTTTGGTACTCCTTCCCGGAATGAAACTACTTTGGAGAGGCAAGATAATATCATTAAGGAATGGTCTCAATCTAATGACTAGAACCTTATAAATAATTTTATATGTGACATTACACAGACTTATGGGTCTGAAGTTCGTAAAGGAGGTTGGGTGGTCCCCTTTAGGAATCAAAACCAATAAAGTGTCAGTTGTGGCAGCATCAAAGGATCCCATCTCAAAAGCCCTTTTAACAAAATGCCAAAGATCATTACCGACATCATTCCAAAACATTTTGAAGAAAATGGGTTGGAACCCATCAGGGCCTTGGGCTTTGTAGGATTTCATGGACATAAGGGTCTCGTAAACCTCAATTTTGGAAACTGGTTTAGTAAGCGCCCTACGAGCTGTTTTTTATTTTATTTAATAGATACTAAGTTATCTATTTCAATTATTACTTCATGTGAAGAAAAAAAGTATAAGTAACGAAAGTTATTTTAAAATTCACATGAGCGAATTCTAAATAAGTTTTTTTTTTTTGGAAGTCAATGCTTCCTTAGTAGTTAAGGCAATGTTTATCAAAAAAAAAATTAAGAATCTCATTAACCTATCGGTTGCGGCTCATCAGAGCAATTCAATATGTAAATGTTCAGTTTTCATATTGGTACATTAAATACTCCTACAAATTTTAGCAAATAACATTTTGATGTTTATGTGAAACAAAACATTAAATGCTCCTATGAACAAAAGGTTGCCACATGTACTATCAAAATAAAATAGCTGAAATGTTTATAATAGAGATAGAGATTTAAATGAAGAGGATCTTAACTCGGCAAGCTGACCATCCAAAATTAAATAATCCGAAGACATTGGTTTTATATAATTTTCCCCTTCTCTTGCAACAACTATATAAAGTCACGTAGACATACACTTAATATTCATCCACTACCTATTCTTGTCTTTGTCTACCCACTCTTCTCATTTTCTTTCCTCAAAAGTAAATAAATAAAATTTATCTTACAATTTTTTGCTATGGTGGTAGTGGCCATGTTGATGGCAGCATCAACTGTTTCAGCTGCAGATGCACCAGCTCCAAGTCCTACATCAGATGCTACTACTCTCTTTGTGCCAACTGTAATTGCTTTGTTGCTCTTGCTTTTGGACTTTTTTCTAAATTTATGATTTATATTCTTAGACCATGTACAATGGCAAAATATTTTCAACAACCTTCAACACCCATTTTTTCAATTCCCAACATTCCACATCATTTTCTCTCTCTTAATTCAACACTCATTCAATTTTTACCTCTCCAATGATTTTTTCATTCAACACTCTACCCCACCACCTTTTTATTTCTTATTCTTATTTAATTTTATATTTTTGTTTTTATAATTACATAAAATTACAATTATCGATTATAATTAAATTAAAATAAAGAAACACTTAACAATTTTTTTTTTGTTTTTTGTAAAAACAAAATTTATTTAAATAATTTATTTTTATTTTCTTAACTAAAAATGCAATACAACAAACTAAGCACGCAACACACAAATAGCTTAAAATGCAAGACAACAAACAAGCACACAAAACACAAGTAATTTATTTAATACGATACAAATCATCTTCAATCACGAAACATTCCAAACTTTGTCCATATGTGCTTCACTAGATCTGCTTGCAATTCGTGATGAACATTTGAATCACGCAACTCGGATCTAGCACGCACATGATTTGCAAAAGTGGGTAACACCTCGGTCGAGTATGGTTGCGGTGTACTAGATCCACTTCCCTCAGATTGTTCAAAATCGGTCCAACGTTGAGCATATGTATCTCGTTCATCCTCAACAATCATATTATGTAATATGATGCATGACCTCATGATGATGCCCAAATCGGCTATGTCCCACAAGCGAGCTGGTTCACGGATGATTTTAAATCAAGCTTGAAGCACTCCAAAAGCACGTTCGATGTCCTTCCGACATCCCTCCTGATGTTTTGCAAATAACTTATCGGGTTCACTTTGAGGAAGTCTAATAGATTTGACGAAAGTTGGATAAGAAGGGTAGATACCATCAGCTAGATAGTATGCCATATTATAGGGACGTTGATTCACAAAGTAATTCACCCTTGGAGCATTTCCCTGTTCCACATCATCAAACACTGGTGACCGGTCTAGAACGTTTATATCTTTCAACGTTCCCGGACATCCAAAAAAGGCATGCCAGATCCATAGATCATGAGATGCAACTGCTTCAAGAATAAATGTGGTGGTTCCCTTATCCCCCCTGGTGAATTGACCTTCCCATGCTTTAGGACAATTTTTCCACTCCCAGTGCATGCAGTCAATACTCCCGATCATCCCTAGGAACCCCCGCATTTCACTAACATTTAGTATTCTTTGCAGGTCATCTTGGGTTGGTGCTCTCAAGTACACTTGCTCATACAGTCATATGATTCCTTTTCAGAATCTAAGTAAGCACTCCAATGTTGTACTACTTCCTATTTTGATGTATTCATCGACCGCATCTGCTGCCACACCATATCCTAACATTCGCATTGTTGTGGTACATTTTGCTAATGGTGATATACCTTCTTTGTTGGCGGCATCAACTCGCTGGGTGAAGTAGTTATCACTACTTGAAAAGGTCTCCAACGATTCGAAGGAAAACGTGTTTTTGCATCCGGTACCGACGACGAAACATTGCATCGTCATATGTAGGCTCATTGGTAAAGTAGTCGTCAATGAGTCTCTGGTTAGCTGCTACATGATCTCTATTTAAATATTTTCTTCTACGAGATCCACTACCTGATCCACTACCTTCCTCTATTTTTTTTGACGTTGAATAAATCGGTTGACGATATAAGTGTCTTCAACATCACGTTTTTGGAAGTAGGCTTCCATATCAAAAGGATCCATTGATAGTTTTTGGTGTTATTGGAAGTAGATATGAATGAGATTTGGTGATATTGGAAGTAGATATGAATAAGATTTGTGATATTAGAAGTAGATATGAGTCCCTATATATAAGTACATTGTGTGGTGGACACTGGCAGATTCGAAATAAGTTATTGTATTGTATTAAAGCAAACAGTGGGGATAATTATTAAAGTCACGGATAGTATCATTTTATTAAACTGTGGGCACATATTACAACGAATGGAGGACGACAGTGGACATAATTATTAAAGCAAATAGTAGGTCAAATAAGTGGCACACAGTTGGCATAATTATTAAAGCAAATTGTTTGTGAAATAAGTCACGGGAGAATAGACAACACTAGGGACTATCACTGAGGACTAGACAACACTGACAATTATTAAAGTAAACAGTGGGGACTAGACAACACTGACAATTTTGACCGAATAAAAACAAATATTACAATGAAATTAATTTCCAAACAGCTCACGCACCAAGTTTTCCAACAGATCTTTTTTCCTGTCATCGAGATGCTCTTCGGAAGTTAACTTTAGGTACAGTTTCATTTTCTTCAATCTATTTTTCTCCTGTTGCACTGCGGTGTACTCTTTCAATCGTTCAATCTCTTGCACCTTGATTTCTTTGAATTGAACCCACTCCTTTTCCACCTCCTCCAAGGCAGCGTCCTTGCTTTTCTTTTTTCCTTTTTTTAGCTGCCTCCCTGCCCATTGGACGAGCACTAGATCCTACAGAGTCCTCGTGAGATCTCTTAGATCCACTACTTCCTGAGCCAACACTTCCTCCCATTTGACTACCATAACGTGGTTGATCACGGAGAGCGTGCCATTCTTCCTTTAAAGTAAATTGAACATTCTTCCCACATGTAAATAATTCCTGCGCTTTTGCCAAAACATCATCTTCCGACCAACCGCTTCCTTGCAAACGCTTAGCGCTTTCATAAGCACCAATCCATTTATTTATTACTTTGCTCATATAATTAAAACGGTTTCGGCATGCAATTACATCACTCGGAGGATCGAATTTGCAATGCTCATTACAATACTCAGCAATTTTACCCCAATATGCTTCACCTGTCTGGTTTCTCCCGACAACACTGCATGTTCCATATTTTATCCACCCACTAATTAGCACCAAATTTTGTTCAGTGTTCCATCCTAGTTGCTGGTTTTTCTTGCTCTTAGGAGTTGTATCCTCTGAAACTGGAGTGAGTTCATTAGCTCTTGTCATTCCACCACGATTTATTTGTGATGAAAATTCAGGATATTCACCAACACTCTGAAAATTTTCATTCATCATTGGCATATAACCATTAAATGAGGGTGTTTGAGATGGATATCCCATCATAGATCTAGAATATGGATGAAAGTTATTTGGAACAGAGTATGGGTGATTGAAATTTGAGGCAAAACCAAAATTAGACATGTTTTGAGGATTTTGGTTGGGAAATTGATTTGGGTTTTGAGGATGTTGGTTGGGAAATTGATTTGAGTTTTTAGGATGTTGGTTGGGAAATTGATTTGGGTGTTGATAATTGTTGGGATTTTGGTAGCTAAATAGGTAATCAGAAGAATTTTGGGTGTTGAATTGATTGTTATTGGGATCCATTTCACTATTCAAAGACTAAAACTTCAAAAGAAAGGCTAATAATAAGATTAAGAGAGTGAAAAACTTGATTTTTTTTTTCTATGTCCAAATCAAATGATTCAAGTCTCTATTTATAGAGAAAAAAAAAATCATGAATTTTGGTAAAAAAAATAAAAAATATTTGCAATGAAATAATTGAGTCCAAATTATTAAGAAGATAAAAATCCAACCAGCCAATCAGGAAGCAACACGTGTCACTGCTTTATCCCACCACACATTCTCTCTTCGCGTGGTTTGTCACGGACGCGCCTTGTCTGCGCGTGTGATGCACGCGCCTGGCTTGGCAAACGGCAACGCGCCACATGTCCCCTCCGGTCAGACTTTCAACTTGTTTAAACCTTTCATCACCTCTTTCCTCTTCTCTCATTTTCAACAACCCACTCCAATGGTTTCAACTTATTGAAAATGGCTTTCAATAAGCCATTGTAGATGGTCTTATGTACATTGATTCCTCTCACTATAATTTTTATATGTTGATATGGATTTTAGTTAGATTATGCAATATTATTGTGATTTTTGTTATGTATGGTTAATGAATTCATCCATGCCCTTTTCTTTGGTTACATAATGTATTCTCTTTTTCTCTTCATGTTTATGAAGTTTTTATAAGGCTTAATTCAAGTTCTCATTCCAAATCTAATCTAAATCATGAACATGCACAAACTGAAATGGAGTAGGCATTGGAAAGAAAGAGAAAATTGGAAAAATTGAATTAATGTAGTATTCATAACTTGTGAATCATGAGAATTTTAATGGATAAATGTAATTAAGTCATTACATTATGAGAAGGGAAAGAAGTATCTCTATTATTGGTGAAGCCTTTGTAAAAAGATCATTTGGATTAATAAATAAAAATGTCTTTGAATTTTATATGAGATGTTTTATTTGATTGGTGCCCTTGAACGATCGATGGATTGCTAGAGTTAAGTTTAGATGGTTGGCCTTATAGTCCAAAAAATATCTTTTTCCTTTGTATTTTGTCAAGAATGTGAGCTTTTTTAAAAAAACTAAATATATCACCCGCACACAACCGCAAAGAATAATCACTTTAAAATATCTTTTAACAAATATTTTTTTACTATTAGTCTAGTGGCTAGAACACTTTTTAAAGGTAAATAAATGGGTGTCCGAGGTTCGAACTTCAGCTCGTAAATATATATTATACAATGTCTCTATCAACTGAGTTAGACTCACATAACTCTTCTACCAAATGTTTTACCATATGCATCAACTAGATATCAGCTCTTGGAACCAATGATAACCATTTGCGCCACATTATTTTAATGTCAAGATTGTGAGTTTTGGTGCTTAATAAAATTTAAATTTACCCCTTCTAATATATGTTTTTCCATAGGTTTTCTCTATAAGGGTTAATGTTATTCAAGATGTGTCAGGCTTTAAATACATGGTTCTCTTTTCACTTGGAATTCAAATATTAGTTCGTCACATTGGGAGTGTCTAACATATCTTGCTTGACCCAACTATTGTTCATTATGATTGACTTTTTTAATCAACCTTTTTATAATCAATAATAGTTGCATACTCACTCAATTTCACATCGACCATAACTTTTATAAGCATTTTTTTATATTAATATAGCTATATAGTTTTTTTTTTAAATTATTGACCAAATTTTATTTACTTTCAGTCGAACTTCAGATTGCCAGAACCCCTTTCTCTAAGAACTGGAGGGTTAACATAAAACAATTTTCTTTAATTCGTCAAAAATAAAATAAAATGCAACAAGATTTGTTATGAGAATGAGTAGCACTTTTTTTAGGGAAGGGAAAGATGCTTATAACACTTTATTAATAAGAAACAAGTTATACATGTTGATACATCGAAATAAGTAATGGAGTTGGTTGAAAATGTGGCTGCCACTACCAAGACATGAGGGGCTTCATTTTCTTGTCTCAAACTAAACTCAACATATAAGTTTGTAAATTGAGAAACAAAACTACATGTATAAGCTTATATGACACATCTAAATTTTGTAGCATCATCTCGATTATCGTTGAAGGTGTCCACCACTAATTTTAAGTCAAACTCAAAATCTATGTTATAAAAATGCATATATCACGTATCCATCGGATCCAGGTGCCTCCTCCACCATGAGGCATTCTGCACCATCGATTAATTGATTTCTAAAGGCTTGCAATTATCATGAATCCTTATTGCTACCAATCACCACTCAACAACAATAAAAACACATGCAAAAGAATCTTTTCTTCAATGGTTGTTTCCATCTTCAGCTTAATCTAATTTCATCTTTCTCATTTACTTTTTATTTTTTTCCATTTTTGTGTTACAACTTACAACAATTGAAAATCTTGTACATCTCTTTAGCATGTGAAGTAAGAAAAATATGGTTAAAGACTTTTGACCTTTGGTGAATATCTTAACTTACAAAATCAAATAAGTTTCTTTAATATTAATTTATAAGTATCTTTAAAATATGTTTCATGTTTCTTGTCTATAAATTAGGTTTGTCACAACCCTCACATTCCATTCATTCAACCCACCTCTCTTATTTTCATCATCACGTGTTTATTAATTCTATTATCATTCATGGAATATATCCAAAGAAACTCTCAAAAAACATCAAAAATCCTCGTAAACAATCATAGACAAGTTCTCCTTCTCTAGATTTCGGAATTTACCTAGCTCTTATGGGAAAAAGATGAATTAATATTGAATAGATATTATTAGTTCAAAGCGATGAAATTCCTTTCTCTCAGTTCTCGAAAAGTATAGATTTTAGATTTAGTGATAGAAAAATGCTATCAATAGCATTTTTTATCACTAAATGAAGAATGTTTTCGAGAATTTGGGTGGACGAATTACATCATTTGAACTATTACAACGAGCCAACCGTGCTAGAGTCCAACAAAAATGCTTCTGCAACTTGACAAGAACCAACATCTTGCTTAGTACCATGCTAGACAAGAATTAGCACATTGTTGATTCTCTTAGGAATAGTTGCGTTCACATTGATGTTTCTTTTAATTTCCTTCACAAATAAGTTTTATATTTTAGCTAAGCTCTTCACAAATAAGTTGATTTTTGAGTTTGAATTAGCACATTGTACTTAATGGCCTACTTTGCAAAGAAAGAGAGGATGAATGCCACACACACATAATGTAGCTAAGGTAATAACTGCAGCAATGGCATTTGTGTATTATTTATAATTTGCTAATGCAAAAGGCTACTTTTTGCATAGGCAGAACATAATGGAAATTAAAACTTAAAAGAGTAGGTTTTCTTATTTTTGGGACGATGACATTAAAAACTTATTTTTGATTTCATCTTTCTCATTTGCTTTTTATTCTTTTGTCATTTTTGTGCATCATATGTGACTTAGTTTCCTTTCGTAGATATACATATTTGGAACAATATGCTCTCTCATTTGTATTTTTATAACATATGCCTCTGAATAACTAAACGAGTGCATATTATTTAGTTTTGATTAAGGTGCAAACCTAACAATAGATAACTTTTTTTTTTTTTTTATCTCGTTCCATTCCTAGTTATATTCGGTTATTCTTGTTACGACTTTGTTTCTTTAATTAACATATTTTTAGTTGGATGTTTTTATTGTTAAGGAATACGTAAACGGTGTGGAAACTGCAGTGACTAGCTCCGCCGCCAACTTCAGGTCTTCCGCCGCGGCCAACCATGTTTAGAGAAACCACATCTCTTTCATCTGGAACATGTGTAGCGGAGCCTTTTACGAGTTTTGCGGAGTTCTTTTTAAGTTGTTCCACCATTTAGTTGAGCTCTTCTTTGTTTTCTTTAGCTCTCTCGTTTTAAGTTATTCTCATTTAAGTATAGAAATTTCTTGTGCTTAAAATGATATGATGTGAGATAAAAGCCTCAAATTTGTCAAGTCGTGATATTTTGCTCCAACGGAATTTTCAACATAAACATGAATTCAAGGTGGTACGTGATATTTTGTCAAGCCTCGTATATATATATATATATATATATATATATATATATATATATATATATATATATATATATATTATATTACAAATCAATTATATTAATACTAATATGAACGAGGACTATAAATGTTGTTTAGCAACGAGGACTATTGTCCTCAACTACTTTATATTGTTTCTTTGATGACTTTATGGGGGGTAGCTTGATCTAAGTGAAATAAAATTTCTTGCTTTAATTTGTGACCCAAACTAATGGCGTGTTTTGTTGTTGATTAGTTTGTCGAAGAACAAGAATTTGATAGTTTGTTCGTTATAATTTTATCGTATACTTTTTTAAAAGCAACATTATTATATACGGACAAGGCTTGTGTTAAAGAAAATTGCTTTTTCCATTTTAGAAATTGCTACGAAACATCTGAAAATTTTATATCTACTTTTCAATAACAGTTAACTGTTGTTTGGTGTTAGTTTTTCTTTTAATGAACAACACTTAACTTCCGTTGAGAATAAATATTTAATTTTTAGGTGTGTGTATCAAATTTTGAATTGGGAAAAAACAACAATCTATGTTAAGACATATAGATTTGAAAAACAAAAGTTGATAAACATTTTCAAGAAAAAATGTTATTTCTTGCGAAGGACCAACACATGAATCTATCATGTGTGTTCCGCTAAACCATTTTATCAATTTGTTAGAGCCTAGAATGAGTATTCACTTTGGTTAACCATTTATATAATTTGCATTATATTTATTTTCTTTCATATTCCATTTCAAAAAGATTTTACTTATGCATAAAATAAAGGCTTAAATACGATTTTCGTCCCTGTAATTTGGACATGTTTTGATTTCCGTCCCTGTAAAAAAAAAAGTTTGAATTACATCCCTGTAAAAAAATTATTTGAAAAGGTCCTTGGCCCCACTTTTTTGATGATATGACATGGTTTTGGCCATGTGGCAGTTGCTGACTGTGCAACTTTGGCCACGTGGCGCTGACGTGACAGGCCACGTAATTAAAAATTTAATTTTTTTTAATTCTAAATATTAAAAAAATTGAAAAAAAATGGTAAACAAAATTCCAAATTTTTTTCAATTATATGATTTTTATTTTTCTTGAAAATATGAAGAAAAAAAATTGGAAATTACTTTTTTTTAAAATCTAGAAATAATTGTTTGAAAATTAAAATATGAAAAAAAATAAAAAAAAATTATATAATCTCATAATGGTTATAAATTTTGAGATTATATAATTTGAAAAAAAAATAAAAAAATTATATAATCTCATAATAGTTATAAATTTTGAGATTATATAATTTGAAAAAAAATAATAATATAATCTCATAATAGTTATAAATTTTGAGATTATATAATTTTTTTAGTTTTCTTCATATTTTAATTTTCAAACAATTATTTTCAGATTTAAAAAAAAAGTAATTTCAATTTTTTTTCCATATTTTCAAAAAAATTAAGAATTATATAATTGAAAAAAATTTGGAATTTTGTTTACGATTTTTTTTTCAATTTTTTTAATATTTAGAATTTAAAAAATATTTTTAAATTCTTAATTACGTGGCCTGTCATGTCAGCGCCACGTGGCCAAAACCATGTCATATCAGCAAAAAAAGTGAGGTCAAGGATCTTTTTCAAATAAAATTTTTTTTGCAGGGATTTAATTCAAACTTTTTTTTTACATGGACGAAAATCAAAACAAGCCCAAATTACGGGGACGAAAATCATATTTAAACCTAAAACAAAAATCAATTATGAAACCCGATATACAACAAATAGAATGCAAAAAATGAAGTAGTAATTAAACTCAATTATTTTACTCAAAGAAATATTAAAAAGAAGTGTTATTGACATTTAATTTTTAAAATTCACTTTATCATCTTGTACAAACGGTATGAGTTTGACGCTTTAAAAATAGATTCCACATAAAATAAAAAGACTCATAAATTTTACGATAAATGTTTGAGAAAGTATTAAAAAATTAGAGTTCATAGAATTTCTCGTATTAAAAAACATTGAAAAGGAAAAGCAAATTAAAGAAAAATAAACAAGAGAGATGGAAAAGGAAAACTCAAGACAGACACTCAAACTATTTTATAGACCGACGATGTAAAATATTTTCACACTTGAAAGTATTTATATGAAAAGTAATTTATCAAAACTACTTGAATCAAATACTATCAAACTTGGGTGATGTATCTGCATTTAATGTCGAGCAATTTATGACTTATCTTTAACCGCATATCGTAGTAGAAACAAATGATTGAGATCAGACAGCATGATAAAAGGAACAAGAGATGATCTGTGTTCGGTTAATCGTCTCAGTTATAATGTTTTATTTTAAGAAAAAACAAAAAGAAAGCCAATTGTCATCCTTGAAATCATCGAAACAAAAAGTTGGGGCAAGCTGGCCATTCAAAATTAAATAATCCCAAAGCATTTGTTTTATTTTATTTTATTTTCCTCCACAACTATATAAAGTGACATACCTGTCCAAAAAAAACTATATAAAGTCACTAAATATTCATCCACTACCTATCTTTGTCTTTGCCTACCCACTCTTCTCAATTTCTTTCCTCTAAACTAAGAAAATTTCCAAGAAATTTTTTAAAAAATGGAGGCATTGAAGATGAATCAATATTTTGCTATGGTGGTAGTGGCCATGTTGATGGCAGCATCAAGTGTTTCAGCTGCAGATGCACCAGCTCCAAGTCCAACATCAGATGCTACTACTCTCTTTGTGCCAACAATAATTGCTTCCTTTGTTGCTCTTCTTTTTGGACTTCTTTTCTAAATTTATCAACAATGACATTACAATTACCATTCTCCTATTCCAGGTGGATAATTAAATGAGGTTTAGAGGATTTGTTTATATTGTTCTTGTTTTTTTGTTAAGTTATGATTCATATTCTTATGTACATTGATTCCTCACTTTAAATTTTATGTATGTTGATATGGATTTTAGTTAGATTATGCAATATTATTGTGATTTTTGTTATGTATGGTTAATGAATTCATCCATGCCCTTTTCTTTGGTTACACAATATATTCTCTTTTTCTCTTTTTGTTTATGAAGTTTTTATAAGGCTTAATTCAATTTCTCATTCCAGATCTAATCTAAACCATGAACATGTACAAATTGAAATGGAGGATTGAATCATAACTTGTGAATCATGAGAATTTGAATGGATAAATGTAATATAGTCATTACATGTACATTATGGGACGGTAAAGAAGTATCTCTATTATTGGTGAAGCCTTTGTTATGTAAAAAAAGATAATTTGGATTTATAAATAAATATGTGTTTGAATTTTAAATGAGATGTTCTATTGGATGGTGACCTTGAACGATCGATGGATTGCAAAAGTTAAGTTTAGATGGTTGGCCTTGTAGTCTAAAAAAATTATTTTCCCTTTGTATTTTATCAAGATTGTGAGCTTTTTTTTTTTTAAAACTAAATGTATCCTTCATGCGCAATCTTAGAGATTAATCCTCTTAAAGTATCTTCTAACAAATGTTTTTTTAATAGTAGTTTAGTGGCAAGAAATTCATCTTTAAATGTGAATAAATGGGTGTTCAGGGTTTGAATCCTGACTCGTGTATGTATTATGTAATATTTCTACCAACTAAACTAGGCTCACAATATATTTGTTTACTTGAGGAACAAGTTGGGTCTCATTGATTGTTAAGATTATGGATTAAAATGTTTTACCATATGCATCAACTAGAAATCAAACCTTGGAACCACTAATAATCATTTGCGCCACATTATTTTGATGACAAGATTGTGAGTTTTGGTGCCTTAATAAAATTTAAGCATGCCCCTTTTAATATATGTTTTTTTCATAGGTTCTCTCTACCAGTGTTAATGTTATTTGAGATGTGTGAGACTCTGAATACAAGTTTCTCTTTCACTTTAAATTTAAATATTGGTTTGTTACGTTGTGAGTGTCTAGCCTCTCTTGCTTGACCCAACTATTGTTGATTCATGATTGACTTTTTTAATCAACTTTTTAAAATCGAAGATAACTTTATACTAACTCAATTTCACATTGATCGAAACTTTTACAAAAAGAAAAATTGTAGCAAGTGTCTTCATGACATTGTTTAAGTAGTAAAAAAAAGTAACTTTTGCATAGACAATCGTGTATTTATGATTATGACAAGTGTTTGACTTGCATTTACAAAACGATATTTTCCTTAATGTATTCTTCAAACAATGTCTTTATGACACTTGTTAGCATGATCTTATACAAAAATGGTTCAAATGAAATTAGGATAATTGAATTACACAAATAGATAATTAAAATTATAGTGGTGAACGCACAAATATTTAATTAGCATAATTTGACAAAATCATTGTTTTTTATACTAATATAGTTTCCTTTTTTAATTATTGATCAGATTTTATTTACTTTCAGGTCGAACTCCAAATTAACACAAAATTAGTTTTCTTTAATTTATATAAAACAAAATAAAATGCAACAAGAATTATTATGAGAATGAGGATCACTTTTTATTCTAAGGAAAGATGCTTGTAGCACTTAATTAATAAGAAGGAAGTTATATATGTTGGTAATACAAAAAAAGTAATGGAGTTAGCTTCCTAAAAAAAAGGTTTGTTTATCCTGTGCAATATTGCATATGTTAAGGATATTAAAACAAGCAACTTTTTATTGAAAATCACAATTATTTTTAAAAAAAATTATATATTTAATATAAAATACACAAGTTTCAATAAACACTTACCACTTTAAACTTCTTAACATGTGCAAATTTACACACGTTAGACAAACTCATATAACATATCTAAAATCCCATAGCATCATCTTGATTATCATTAAAGTCGTCCACCGCTAATTTTGAGTCAAACATAAAATCAATGTTATCAAAATGCATATCACTTAGCCCGTGGATGGCATGATATATCTAAGAAGGAGGAGTACTTAGCATTGTAACAATCAAATAAATCATTTTCATTAATTCATTCCATGATCCACGTGCCTCCTCCACCAAGTTGCATTCTCCACCATCCATAAATTGATACTTCGTCGGTCACTATTATAAACAAAAATTAGTTTTTTTAGGTTCATTTAATAAATGATGTATGTGGTCTATATATAAACTACATATATTATTTATTGAATGATTATAAAAAATGAATTTTTGCTTATAATAATGATTGGAAAAAGTACCTCTTTAGGTTTATCTAATTTCATCTTTCTCAACAATAACAACAACACATGCAAAAGAATCTTTTCTTCAATGGTTGTTTCCATCTTCAGATTAATCTAATTTCATCTTTCTCATTTACCTTTTCTTTTTTCCATTTTTGTACAACAATTGAAAATCTTGTACATCTCTTTAGCATGTGAAGTAGGAAAAAGATGGTTAAAGACTTTTGACCTATGGTGAATATCTTAACTTATAAAATAAAATGTTTCTTTAATAATTAATTTATAAGTTTCTTTAAAATATATTTCATGTTTCTTGTCTATAAATTGAGTTTGTCACAACCCTCACATTCCATTCATTCATCCCACCTCTCTTCTTTTCATCATCACGTGTTTATTAATTCTATTATCATTTCATAAAATATCGAAAAAAACTCTCAAAAAATATTCAATTGTTCATAAACTCTCGTAGACAAGTTCTCTCTCTCTAGATCTCAGAATTTACATATCTCTTATGAGAAAGAGATGAATTAATATTGAATAGATATTACTAGTTCAAAGTGATGAAATTCCTCCTCCCTGTTCTCGAAAAGTATGGATTCTAGATTCAGTGATAGAAAAATGCTATCAATAGCATTTTTATCACTAAATGAAAAATGTTTTCGACAATTTGGGTGGACGAATTACATCATTTGAACTATTACAACGAGCCAACCGTGCTAGAGTCCAACATAAATGCTTTTGCAACTTGACAAGAACCAACATCTTGCTTAGTACTATGCTAGACAAGAACTAGTGCATTGTTGATTCTCTTAGGAAAAGTTGTGTTCACATATCCTTCACAAATAAGTTTTTTTTTTAGATAAGCCCTTCACAAATAAGTTGATTTTTGAGTTTGAGTAGCTGAAAGAAGCTTTTACTGATTAAGAGTTGAGTTGTAGCCAAGGTAATAACTACAGCAATGACATTTGTGCATTATTCCCCTTGTCATTTGCTAATGCAAAAGGCTACTTTTTGCATAGCAGAACATAATGGAAATTAAAACTTAAAAGAATAGTTTTCTTATTTTTGAGATGACGACATTAAAAACTTGTTTTTGATTTCATCTTTCTCATTTGCTTTTTCTTCTTTTGTCATTTTTATGCTTCATAGATATTATGATATACAGATATTTGGAACAATATGCTCTCTCATTTGTATTTTTATAACATATGCCTCAGAATAACTAAACAAGTGCATATTATTTAGTTTTGATTAAGGTGCATACCAAATAATACTGTTAAATATATTTAAATTGGTTTGAGTATAGATAACCCTTCTTTTTTTCTTTTTTTTATGTCGTTCCATTCCTAGTTATATTCGGTTGTTTTGTTACCATTTTTTAGTTGGATGTTTTTATTGATAGGGAATACGTGAACAGTGTGAGAACTGCAGTGACTAACTCCGCCGCCAACATTAGGTCCTCCACCGCAGCCACCATGTTGAGAGAAACAACATCTCCTTCGTCTGGAACCTTTTACGACTTTGGCAGAGTTCATTCATAACATCTGTATTTTCAAGTTATTCCATGATTTAGTTGAGTTCTTATTTCTTGTCTTCCAGCTCTCTCGTTTGAGTTCTCTCTTGAGTTCTTATGGTATTCTCATATGTAAGTAAGCGTGGAAATCTCTCGTGCGTGAAATTGGATAGAACACGAGAAAAGTCTCAAATGTTATATTTTGCTCCATGGACATTTTTAGGATAAATATGAGATCTAGCAAAGTAGAACTATCAACCATTTATATCGTGCTACGATTCTCAACATACTTTCCGGGTTTGGTATGGTCTACAATCTGCATCCTACCTTGTTTCTATTTAAGGTGGAATGTTGATTGTAGCCCACACTAAAACTTGCATTTCTATTCAGATGTGTTAGGTTTAGTATCATCATAGAGATTGAAGGTGATAATGTTGTTTTTTTGTAGGAAAGGTGATAGTAGTGGATCTCATCTATAAATGAGAAACACATTTTGAGAAGAATAATAGTGTCAATGAGAACTATTGTTTTAACTACATTATTATTATATCGTTTCTTTGATGACTTTATGCATGACTATACTTTGTAATTGTCTAGGGAATTTGTTTCGTGCTAGTGAAAGTTTAGTTTTAATAGTTTATTTTGAAATTCTTGTGTAGTTTGATTTGTTGTCAATATAAAGTTTTGATAATTACTTGAATGAATGGTTGAAATTTATTGTCAATATAAAGTTTGACACCTTAGGTTAATGATCCTATATCGTAAAATACTAATGATATTGAAACATCTAAATTTGAACAACTTACGTGACAACTTATAAAACTGTACTATAAACAACTCATAAGATTTTTATAATGATTTTTTTTTTCTCTCTCGTAACCAAATTAACACTTGATTCATATCTTTTAACCAAATTAACACTTGATTTATAAATTGTCATATAAATTGTATAAATATTGATGTTCAAATATTATTACTCTTAAATGAAAATATTATTACTCTCAACCGCAATTTTTTAACTTTCATTTATTTCTTCCAATCTTCCAAGATTTCTGCAAAAACACTTATTTTTCATTGGTTGTTTTGCAGTCGCTGTACATAGCATTACTGTATTATAATTGGGTATTTTAATGTTCATGTATTGTTAAGCATTTATATAATTTATATTATGTTCATTTTCTTTCATACTCCATATTTAATTTTAAAAAGATTTAACTTCTGGAAAGAACAAATATCAATGATGAAACTCGATATACTTACTAATCGAATGCAAAAATAAATAATAATATATAAACTCAATTATTTTACTCAAAGAACTATTAAAAACAACTGGGAAAGGGAAAGAAAATGAAACAAGAGAGATGGGCAGCTGTATACAATCCAAAAAACCCACGAAAGACACTCTGTCCAACCACCAAACAGGCAATTGTGGCTGACTCTAGATTATCCCTTAAAAAAAACTTTAGATTAATTTTTATGAAAGTGTAAAAACTTTAGGTTAATATTTTACACATACATATAATCAAGTCATTTAAAATAAATATTTATCAAAACTTGGCGAATCAAATAAAAACTTGAGAGATGGATATGCATTTAGTGTCAACAATGTCTAAGATTACTTTTGATTGAAAAAATCTATAAGGGCAATCCGGTGCACTAAAGCTCTCGCATATGCAGGGTTCGGGAAGGGGTCCCACCATTTGATGTATTATACGCAGTCTTAACCTTGTTTTTTACACAAGAGGTTGTTTCTATGACTTAAATCTGTAACCTTTCAGTCACATGACAACAACTTTACCAGTTGTGCCAAGGTTACCCCTCTTGATTGAAGAAATCTATAAAAAAAGTAAAATTGAATCAGGGTTAACACAAGTCTAGATCTTCTACGATGGTTGGATGGCTAGCGTGGGTCTCGATCATTCAAACACATTTCACTTTTGATTATATACCGTAATGTAACACAAATGAATGTTTGAGATTAGAGGAGATAAGACAACATTTCAAAGAGCACACGAGAGGATCTATATCTGGTTAATTGTCATCCTTGAAATCGTCAAGAAGAAAGAAACCACCAAAACTTATTTCCTCTCTCATCAAGAAGTCAATTGTCATCCTTGAAATCGTCGAAAAGAATAAGTTGGGGCAGGCTGGCCATCCAAAATTAAATAATCTCAACATTTGTAACAACTATATAAAGTCACATATGCATACACTTAATATTCATCCACCACATATCATTGTCTTTGCCTACCCATTCCTCTCAATTTCTTTCCTCAAAAGAAAAGAAATAAAATTTCCAAGTTTTGTTTTTATAGAAATGGAGGCATTAAAGATGAATCAAATTTTTGCTATGGTGGTGGTGGCCATGTTGATGGCAGCATCAAGTGTTTCAGCTGCAGATGCACCAGCTCCAAGTCCAACATCAGATGCTACTACTCTCTTTGTCCCAACAATAGTTGCTTCCTTTGTAGCTCTTGTTTTTGGACTTCTTTTCTAAATGTTTGAACAATGAAATTATAACATGCTTATTTACAATTACCATTCTCTTATTCTAGGTGGATAGTTAAATGAGGTTTAGAGGATTGGTTTATATTGTTCTTGTTTTTTCTCAAGTTATGATTCATATTCTTATGTACATCGATTCCTCCTAACTTTAATTTTTATATATTCTGATTATGCAATATTATTCTGATTTTTGTTATGTATGGTTAATGAATTCATTCACGCCCTTTTCTTTGGTTACACAATGTATTCTCTTCTTCTCTTATTGTTTATGAAGTTTTTTTTTTTTTTGGTCAAGAAGTTTATGAAGTTTTTATAAGGCTTAATTCAATTTCTCATTCCAAATCTAATCTAAAACATGAACATGTACAAATTGAAATGGAGGATTGAATTAATGTAGGATTGATAACTTGTGAATCATGAGAATTTTAATGGATAAATGTAATTTAGTCATTACATGTACATTATGGGACGGTAAAGAAGTATCTCTATTATTATTGGCGAAGCCTTTGTTATGTAAAAAAAAAAAAAAAAGATCATTTGGATTTATAAATAAATATGTCTTTGAATTTTAAATGAGATTTTCTATTGGATTGGTGCCCTTGAACGATCGATGGATTGCAAAGGTTAAGTTTAGATGGTTGGCCTTATAGTCCAAAAAAAAAAATCTTTTCCCTTAGTATTTTATCAAGATTGTGAGTTTTTTTAAAAACTAAATGTATCCTTCGCGCGCAACCTTAGAGATTAACTCCTTTAAAGTATCTTATAACAAATGTTTTTTTTACTACTAGTTTAGTGACTAGAAATTCACCTTTTAAAGGTGAATAAGTGAAATGTTCAAAGTTCAAAATCAAACTCGTGCATATATTATGTAATGTCTCTTCCAACTGAAATAGGATCACAAGACTCTTCTAACAATTGTTTTTCCGTATGCATTGATTATAGATAAAACCTTTGATCAACCGATAACCATTTTGATGTCAAGATTGTGATTTTTGGTTCCTTGATATAATTTAAATTTTCCCCTTTGATCTCTAATAACTTGTATTTAGAGTCTGACACAACTTGAATTTTAAATAAGATGTTATATTGGATTGGTGCCCTTATTCAAAATGTGTCATACTCTAAATATAAGTTTCTCTTTCACTTAGAATTCAAATATTGGTTCGTTGTGTTGTGAGTGTGTAGCCTCCCCAACTATTGTTCATTATTATTGACAAGTAACTTTTGCATTGAAAATTGTGTATCTGGTATTATGACAAGTGTTTGACTTGCATTTCTAAATGATATTTTCCTTAATGCATTCCTTAAACAATGTCTTTATGACACTTGTTAGCATGATTTTATATAAATACGGTTCCAATAAAATTAGGATAATTGGATTACACAAATAGATAATTAGAATAATAGGGGTGAATGCACAAATATTTAATTAGCATAATTTGACAAAATCATTGTTTTTTTTAGGCAAAATGAAAATTAAAATAAATTAAAAGGAAGATACAAAGGTTGGGGCATAAGACTTGGCCCAGGTACAACCCAAATGGGAATACATTAAGAAAAACCCTACCAAATGACCAGTCCTACCATAATCTAACAAAAAAAAAGGTGCAACCCAGCGAACTCGCGTACATGCGCGAAACCAGGTTACAAAAAAAAATGAAAAGTGAACATCTGCAAAAACGATTAGGTTTTAAAAATGGTGAACATATTGACCGCCAACACGGTAAAAAAAATATAAGTGTCAACAGCTCTCTGAACAAGTAGCAAGCAAATAAGCTCTTTCGAGCGTAAGTACCAGTGTGACAGTAGTCATGACTCCTTGAAACCTGCAGATCTCAACAGATCTAGATACATCAGAGAATCGAAGAAGACAGACAACCAAACACAACATGTTTCCAAAAGACGCGTAAGAACTCAGATCGAGGGATGAGTCAAATACGTTAGTAACCAGACCCTTTCGGGTTAAAAGAACCCGACCCTTTCGAGTTAATAGAACCAACACCCCTTATCAGATTACGAAACCAACCACTGCAAAAAAAACACGCCAAAAATCAGATTCCTCACCCAATCTTTGATAAAAAAAAAAAAAAACAGAAACACAAGCACAAAAATAACAAAATCAAATCACCAAACCAACAAAACACCAAAACGATAGCCAAAGACCCACAAGAACTAACAACACGCCAACAGTGAAATCCGTGACACACGAAACAAAACAAAAACAATCGGCTACCGAACAAGACAAACAAAAACCTAAAGATCGATGTACCTCCATCTCTTGGGCAAAACGACGTGAAAACATAACAAATTTTGATCCAACACAAACAACCACGTTCCAAAAGACCGACGACAAACGAAGACGGTGGAGGATTAAACGTGATGAAGTGACGACCGCCGGAAAAGGATATGCGGCAATCGACCCGACAAAAACAAAAAAACAAACCGAGAGAGACGAACCCAAAATCAAACTGATATGCAAACCGAACAGACCAAAATCACATAATCAGAACGGAGACACAACGATCTAGGATAAAAAGGAGATATGCGGAAAGGAAGAAAAAGAGAGCGACTCCAACAGATCAGAGGATGGTACAAAGTAAGATTTTGTTGCATTACCACCCACCAGAGCTACATGGTGCTGGAAAAATGGATTTGAATGAAAGGGTTGTGTGTGTGTGGGGGGGGGGGGGGGGGGGGGGGGGGGGGGTGTGTGTGTAAAGAGAGGTCAGAGAACAAAGAGTTGTATAGAGAGAAGGAAATTTTTTTTATACTAATATAGTTTCCATTTTTTAATTATTGACCATATTTTATTTACTTCCAAATCGAATTCTAGATTGTCAGAACCCCTTTCTCTAAGAATCGGAGGGTTAACACAAAAATAGTTTTCTTTAATGAGAATGAAGAGCACTTTTTTTTAGGGAAAAATGCTTATAACACTACATTAATAAGAAGCAAGTTATACATGTTTGTTCATCTAAATAAGTAATGCAGTTAACCGAAAATGTGGCTACGACCATCAAGACATGAGGGACCTCATTTTCTTGTCTCCGACTAAACTTTACATGCGAGTTTGTAAATTGAGAAGCAAAACTACATGTACAAGTTAATATGACATATCTCAATTTTGTAGCATCATCTCGATTATCGTTGAAGGCGTCCACCACTAATTTTAAGTCAAACTCAAAATCTATGTTATAAAAATGCATATATCACGTATCCATCGGATCCAGGTGCCTCCTCCACCATGAGGCATTCTGCACCATCGATTAATTGATTTCTAAAGGCTAACAATTATCATGAATCCTTATTGCTACCAATCACCACTCATCAACAACAAGAACACATGCAAAAGAATCTTTTTCTTCAATGGTTGTTTCCATCTTCAGCTTAATCTAATTTCATCTTTCTCATTTATTTTTTCCCTTTTATTCCATTTATGTGCTATACGACAATTAAAAATCTTGTACCCTCTTTAGCGTGTGAAGTAAGAAAAAGATGGTTAAAGACTTTAGACCTTTGGTGAATATCTTAAATTATAAAATAAAATAAGTTTGTTTAATATTAATTTATAAGTTTCTTTAAAATATGTTTCATGTTTCTTGTCTATAAATTAAGTTTGTCACAACTCTCACATTCCATTCATTCATCCCACCTCTCTTCTTTTGATCATCGCGTGTTTATTAATTCTATTATCATTTCATGAAATATCGAAAGAAACTCTAAAAAAACATTCAAATGCTCATAAACACTCATAGACAAGTTCTCCTTCTCTAGATCTTGGAATTTACCTAGCTCTCATGAGAAAGAGATGAATTAATATTGTATAGATATTATTAGTTCAAAGCGATGAAATTCGTCTCACTTGATCCATGAAAAGTATGGATTCTATATTCAGTGATGGAAAAATGCTATCGATATCATTTTTTATCACTGAATGAAAAATGTTCTGATGGATTTCGGTGGAACAATTACATCATTTGAACTGTTACAACGAGCCAACCGTGCTAGAGTCCAACAAAAATGTTTATGCAACTTGACAAGAACCAACATCTTGCTTAGTAACCATGCTAGACAAGAACTAGCACATTGATTCTCTTGGAATAGTTGTGTTCACATTGCTGCTTCTCCAAGTTTGTTTAGTTGGTGGAAAAGGGATGATGGACATGGACAATAATGAGGTAAAACTATAGTATGCGTGCACTTTCCCCTTGTCATTTAGCTCCGCCGCCAACATTAGGTCCTTCATCTCGAACCTGTGTAGAGAAAAATGCATGCCTATGGAGCCTTTTATGAGTTTGGCAGAGTTCATTCTTAACATCTATATTTTCAAGTTGTTATGATTTAGTTGAGTTCTTCTTTCTTGGCTTTCAGCTCTCTTGTTCGAGTTCTTCTTGAGTTCTTATGGTATTCTCACGTGTAAGTTAAGTGCGGGAATCTCTTGTGTATAAAATCGGATAGAACACAAGAGAAAAGTCTCAAATATTGAGTCATGATATATTTTGCTCCAAAGACATTTTTAGGGTAAATATGAGATCTATCAAAGTAGAACTACCTATCATTTATAAAAAATGTTGTTCACACTTCACTCAATGCTAGGAAACACTAGTAATTTACAAATATAACTGTCGATGGATTTTAACCGACGACAGTTAACTGTCGATGGTTATTGCCTTATTTGAAGTGTGAACATCAATTTTCTCATTTATACGGTGCTACAAGACTTTAAAATGAATAAATGATTTTTGTTTGGGTTACAACTTGCATCTCACCTTATTTCTATTTAAGATGGAATGTTGGTTGTAGCCCATACTAAAACTGCATTCCTATTGAAACTTGTTCGGTTTAGTATCATCATAGAGATTGAAGGTGATAATGTTATTTTGGTGGATCTCATCTATAAATGAGAAACACATTTGATAAGAAGGATAAGGTCAACAAGAACTATTATCTTTAACTATGATATATTGTTTCTTTGATGACTATACTTTGTTATAGCATAGGAAATTTGTTGGTGCCGGTGAAAGTTTAGTTTTAATAGTTTATTTTAAAATTATTGTGTAGTTTGATTTGTTGTCAATATAAAGTTTTGATAATATAAATGGATGGTTGAGATTTATTGTCGATATATAAAATTTGACACCTTAGATAACGATGCTATCCTTTTAAAAAAATGCTATATTTCCTTGCAAAAACACTTATTTTTTCATTCGTTGTTTTTCATTCTTGATCCATTCGTGATTGTTGCACTCGATGTATATAGCACTACTGTATTTTAATATTTGGATATTTTAATGTTCATGTTTTGTTACGAATTATTACTCCATATTTATAATGAGTGTCACTATAGCCAAAAAAAAAAATGAATGTCATTTTATATTTCCAATACAACTTTAATTTTTTTCTCTCAACTTTACTTTCAATAAATACTTCAACTTTTCTCTCGCACAATTTTCAATGTAACTTTAAGTTTGTCTTTTTCTTGTGCAGTTTAGTAAAAGTGTTATGTATAATCATTATTTCATTACATTCCTTAATTTGTGTGCAATTGACTAAAACGACACTTATTTTAAAACGGAGAGGGTATAATTTACATTATGTTCGTTTTCTTTCATATTTCATTTTAAAAAGATTTAACTTATGTCGATATACATTGAATACAAAAAAGGAAGTAATTCATCCGATTACTATTATAAACAAAATTTCATTTTTTAGATATATTGAATAATTAATGTATTTAATCTATAATAAAGACTAGATACTATAGATTAAATACATTGATTATATAATGTATTCGAAAAATAAAGTTTTGTTTATAACAGTGACCAGAATTATTTTACTCAAAGAACTATTAAAAACAACTGGGTAATGAAAAGAACATTACAGAAAATGAAACAAGAGAGATGGGCTGTAAATTGTTGTGACAACTATATACCCAAGAAAGACACTCTGTCCAACCACCAACCGGGCAGCTGTAGATGACTGAAAAGGTTAGATTATCCCTTAAACACTTTAGCTTAAATTGCATGATGGTGTAAAATATTTTCGCACATACATTTAATCAAGTCTTGCAAGATGAATTTTTGTCATAACTTGGCGAATCAAATATGAAAACTTGAGAGATGTATATGCATTTAGCGTCAAACAATATTTAAGATTACTCTTGACATAAGCAATTTATAAAATAAAAAAAAATTGAATTAGAGAGTTAACATGGGTCTAGATCCTCTCTAATGATTGGATGGCTACTGCGAGTCTCGATCCTTCAAATAACTTTGACTTTTGACTATGATACAAATGAATGATTGAGGTTAAAGGAAATTAGACAACGTGATAATTGAGGTTAAAGGAAATTAGACAACGTGATAAAGGGCAAAAAAATGACCATGTCCGATTGATCGTCTCAATTACAATTTTTTTTTTCTAAGAAAAAAACAAGAAAGAAATAACCAAAATTTATTTCCTCCCTCATCAAGAAGCAAATTGGCATCCTTGAAATCCTCGAAAAGAATAATTTGGGGGCAGGCTGGCCATCCAAAATTAAATAATCTCAAAACATTTGTAACAACTATATAAAGTCATATAGACATACACTTAATATTCATCCACCACCTATCATTGTCTTTGCCTACCCATTCCTCTCAATTTCTTTCCTCAAAAGAAAAGAAAGAAAATTTCCAAGTTTTTTTTTTTATAGAAATGGAGGCATTGAAGATGAATCAAATTTTTGCTATGGTGGTAGTGGCCATGTTGATGGCAGCATCAAGTGTTTCAGCTGCAGATGCACCAGCTCCAAGTCCAACATCAGATGCTACTACTCTCTTTGTGCCAACAATAATTGCTTCCTTTGTTGCTCTTCTTTTTGGACTTCTTTTCTAAATTTATGAACAAAGAAATTACAACATGAGTATTTACAATTACCATTCTTATGTACATTGATTCCTCACTTCAATTTTTTTTTATGTTGATATGGGTTTTTAATTGGATTATGTAATATTATTGTGATTTTTTGCTATGATTAATGAAAATGAATTCATTCATGTCTTCTTCTTTGGTTACATAATATATTCTCCTTTGCTATGATGTGGGTTTAATTCAATTTCTCATTCAAATCTAATCATGAACATATAAAAATTGAAATGGAGTAGGCATGGGAAAGTAGAAGGATTATTTCATGAAGATGGGGAGATTGAATATAGGATTCAGAACTTGTGCATTATGAGATGGGAAAGAAGTATCTCTATCATAATTTTTTTATTTATTTATTTTGGTACAAAAGATCATTTGAAATTATAAATAAAGATTTCTATGATTTTTAAATGAGATTTTCTATTATATTGTTGTCCTTAAACGATGAATTGCAAAAGTTAAGTTCAGATTGTTTCTAACAAAAAAAAAATTAACTATTAATTTTTACTTTGTATGTTTGTGCCTAAAATAAGGATTGAAAATAAGTCGGACAGTAACTTTCCTTCAAAATACTTTTAAACAATTTGATGTTAATTTTTACATTCACTTCAAACATAACAATCGATGATAATTTATATAAGAAAATTTCTTCGATTCACTGGAAAAAATGATAAAATATTTCAAAATAAATTTGGCCAAACTTTGGATTATATAAGAACAATCATCTTTATAGTGTAAATAGAGATTAACAAAACATCAAAATCATCACAAACTTTCTTCTTCTTTTTTTTTTGAAGAAGCTAAACTAATCCCTCAAATTGGCACCAGAGAGAATCGAACATGAAACCTTGAGGAGGAGCACACTCCCAAGTCTCAAGCCAATACCACTAGACAAACCCAAATGGGTTAAAAAATCATCACAAACTTAAAACAAGGCTGACTCAACAAGTTAAAAGATCTAAAACAAAATTTATAGCGAGACCTTTCAAAATAAATAAAAAATAACACAATGATTATTAAAAAAAATAAGTTTTGTTAAGTACGAGATTTAAACCTAGGACTAAAAGAAATTGAGGCCTTAATATTGACCAATAAACTAAACAAATATATATATTATATATATATATATATATATGGACCGTCATAATATTCCTAAGGACCTAAAGGACCTCTAAAAGGGATTTTAGGCCCTCCGAGGAAGCCTTAGCGCCCTCCAAAAGGACTCCAAGGCCTAGGGCGCGTCTCATTTAGGGTGCCGCCTCAATAGCTTTTAGAATTATCTAGAAGCCGCCTAAAGTACCTAAATACCCATATTTTGGGGCTAAGTAATCTTAACCCAAGCCCACAAGGAGGCTATAAATACCATCCTTCGGAGCATGCATTCTCAAGATATCCAATAATATAAACCCTAGAATACGATACAAACCTACTATTCATTACTCGTACTTGTTTTTTGCAAGTACAGTTGGCGCCGTCTGTAGGAACGGGTAAAACTGACTGGCCACACCTTTTCAATCCCTCCAACTCTTCGCTGCCTGGCGATGATTCACCTGGTCCATCCTCTTCGTTGATGACAGAATCCGGAAAAGGTGAGAGCACGTTGTTATCAGATCGCCACATGGTATCATGTCGATGTCAGGTTATACCTTTCTAAACTCTGTTGACGTCCTTATATTTAATAATCGTTCCATCATGTTCTGTTGTGAACGGCATCGCATGTTTAGGTTTAATGACCTAGTTTTAATTTCTCTCCTAAACTGGTATCGACCAAATTCAGTACCTCATGCGCATATGATGTAAGGTTCTAATCCACAAACCGGTTAAAAGAATAAAAAGTTACTTCTGTCAGATTTGTTTTTTATGTATTCAGTGTGATGTTGGATTTGGCGGTGGATATTTTACAATTACATTTAGATCCATGTGAATGTTGTCGCCGCCGATGTGAGTATAATTAGGTTATCGTCATGGTCTATATCCTTTCTTGATTGGTTTGTTCTTTTTTGAATACTAGTATAGTAGTAGTATTTTTAATTTACATTTGGCTAGATTGGTCAGCATGAGCTCCACTTCTGTTCCAATGTTTTATTAAACTGGAAATTTAAATAGCTAGGTTTTTTATAAAGCACTATGAAATAGCTAGGTTAAGTTAGTTTTGTTGTTTAAAAAAAAAAACAAGGTTTATTGCGTGAATCAAATGGCTTAATAGTTCGGTTTAAATGGGAATTTTGTGAATGCTATAAAATTTTGGATTTCATGTTATAAATTATAGAAGAAAGACGAGGAACAGAAAGAACTAAAGACTTTGAATTGTAATTATGGTTTGATGTTATACCAAAGAAAGACCATTAGTTATTGTTATAAATATAGTTACACTTTGTTGAAGTACCATAAGTTAGACTTTGTATAGCAAAAGTTGAAATAGTTTTGATCTTTTAATGCCTCATTATTCAAGTTTCATGATAATGAATTCAGCTATTAATTTCCTCTAAGGCCTTCCATGAACATTACCACTTTGTTACATTAGTCTAACTCAGACTTGCTAAACTTATAAGTTTAGGTGTTGAATGTATATATATGTATGTGTCCTGAGTTATGCTTACATACATATGTGCCACAAATGAGTTGTTAGTATCGATTTGAAGTCCAATGATTGCGGTTGAATTATTTATGAGACGCATATTCTACCATGCTCAAATTTATATGATTTAATTGTGACTAGCTCACCACAGTGATAACTATTGGCGACCTGTAGTTATTCTTTTGTATTAGAGGTATTAATTTGTGTGTGTGTACACAAGTGGCAGTAAAGAAGTACTACCATAGTAGTTGAAATAATGTATCAATCTATTTTTTAAATGTCCTATTTTTCCTAATGTTGTTGTTTGGCAATAGTAAATATCGCATTCGAATTATAGTTCGAGTGGCGTTCTTGTAAGGGAGTTATGCTAATAATTGCAAGATGGATACTGCGTAAGTTATGCAATGATTGCAGGATCGAGGCAGGCATCAGGCGGTGTATTAGTGATATCATCAGAGTCGACGACAATATAATTCTATGTAACGCAGCACTTCATTCAACAGAAAGGGAATTAACGATCAGGTTCCATCCTTCCAATTTTTATATGTAGAACTATTATACATCTAAGGCATGTCAGACGTAATTAGTAAACTTGAGTCTTTATATTTTGTAGAAAAATTGGTTGCAGAATTTAATGGATGTTATTTATTTTCCAACTATTCTCTGGTGCATATATACATAATATGGAGATGTGCAACTTATCTATATGAGTGAGCTCTTATTATTTATCTATAGCCTATAGTGTCAGCTGCAACATTTTTGCACTCCATGTGATGGGCGAATGAGTGGAGAAAGGAGTAAAAATAAAAATAAGAATAAAAAGAAGAGTAGAAAACATGGATTAAGTAAATAGGAGAAGGACAAAGAGTCGTTAGTTCCTATTATTTAGTGTGATTAAAACTCTTTTATTTATTTACTTCGAAAGTTCGGAAGTAACGTTATATTTCAGATGAATAAAGTTTGGAAGGCAAACAAAGGGCGAGATTAAACAAAAGGAAGAACTCGCCAAACAATACGCCAAAATGAAATATAGAAGCAATGGTCCCGCCATCAAAAGCTGGAAGATGAAACACAGAGTTATTCTAACCTTTCTCGACCTTTGAGGTTTGTTTTGCAGATTCCACAAAGAAGCATCCGAAAAAGATCAAGGACGCCTAAACAGGGTTAACCTTCTTCAAGGCTCTAACTCGGCGTCGTTAAATAAACTTGAACGCCTAAACAGGGTTAACCTTCTTCAAGGCTCTAACTCGGCGTCGTTTGAACGCCTAAACAGGGAAAGAACCCGGCATCGTTAAATAAATTAGAACGCCTAAACAGGGTTAACCTTATTCAAGGCTCTAACTCGGCGTCGTTAAATTGGAACGCCTAAGCAGGGAAAGAACCCGGTGTTGTTAAATAAATTAGAACGCCTAAACAGTGTTAACCTTATTCAAGGCTCTAACTCGGCGTCGTTATATTGGAACGCCTAAACAGAGAAAGAACCCGGCGTCGTTAAATAAATTAGAACGCCTAAACAGGGTTAACCTTATTCAAGGCTCTAACTCGGTGTCAAATCAATCAGAACGCCTAAACAGGGTTAACCTTCTTCAAGGCTATAACTCGGCGTTGTAAGCAAACAAACAAAATCACAGATGTAGAATAAACAAAGTGTGCCACATCAAAATGATACAGTTGAAATTCCTAAATATGCAAGACTTCCAACGATAGAAGAATCAACAAGGTTGAAATTCCTAAACATCTGAAGATTCCCCAAAGGAGAGCACCTCGGTTAAACAAATTATGAAGACTTCCCAAAGCAAAACGACTACCTGTTTTTGGTCGAGCATTGAAACAAAAATAAACAAGGAGCTAAAGTATTAAGGGATTTCTCCCATATAAGAGACATCACCCATAGAAGAGAAAACAACTTGATGAAACCGATAAAAGTAGGAGCTCACCCATCAACGATTAAACATGATTATAGTTAAACATAATCACTTCGCCCTTACATGCCTCGTGCTTGGGGGGCTATGGACCATCATCCCTGAACAAACAAACGTACGTCCCCTGGGGGCTCTGAAGACAGAATAAAGCGCCCTAGGCGGGACCTCTCAAGAATAGGACATACTATTCAAAAAATGAAACAAAGTGGTGATTCAAGCAGCCACAAAATTTCAAAACAAACAGCAGAATATCAACCACTTCGCCTTATTCCAAGACTCGTGCTTGGGGGGCTGTGGACCGTCATAATATTCCTAAGGGCCTGAAGGACCTCTAGAAGGGATTTTAGGGCCTCCGAGGAAGCCTTAGCACCCTCCAAAAGGACTCTAAGGCCTAGGGCGCGCCTCATTCAGGGCGCCTCAATTGTTTGGGGGCTAAGTAATCTTAACTCAAACCCACAAAGAGGCTATAAATACCATCTTTGGGAGCATTCTCAAGGCATCCAATAATCAGTATAAACCCTAGAATACGATACAAACCCTAATATTCATTACTCGTACTTTTTTGCAAGTACAATATATATAGGACTATCTTCTATGGCAGGTAGGAGTCGCCAAGCTACGTTTGTTTATATCAAAGATCACATATGGAAGACAATCAATTCCTGGAGTAGCAAATGTTTGTCAAAGGTGGGGTGAAAATGAAAGGAGTTATGGTTTTCTGTAAATCATGGTGGATTGATTATATGATGGCTTCAAAAAATTTGAAGAAGCTAAAATAAAATATATTAACAAACACAGAGACGCCTCAAAAATTATATACAAATAAAAAAAATTAATCTTCATAAATTGTCATTCTTTTAAAAAACACAAATACATTTTTTATGGGATGAAGAAGTGGAAGATGAATATGATGAAAAAATAATTGTCTATATGAGAATTCAGGGATAGTTCATAGTGCCACGTGTCATAAACATAGAGAGAAGAATTAGAAGGCAAATGGAGGAGAATTATGGGATCATAGCGCCACATGTCATAAGAAAAGGGAGAGGAAAACATTTATATATATAGGTTTGAGAAAAACTCTCAAATTTATATAATATAGATATCTCAAACTATTATTAAGAATTAGATGCGAAATCAAGTAGAGGATGACTTGTTAAATGATTGTTGTTATTTTTATAGAGATGTATCATTCAAAGTTTCCATAATATGAATAATCGTATAGGACAAATATTAATGCTACAAATTTTTATATATAGTGCCCCCACTATTAAAAAATCTTGGATCCGCCACCGATGAAAATGAAGTTGCCAGATGTACTATAACTTTAGATGTAGGCTTTTGTATTATATAAAGATTTAACTTCCAGAAAGAACAAACATAAATGATGAAACTCGATATACTAATTGAATGCAAAAAATGAAGTAATATATAAACTCAATTATTTTACTCAAAGAACTGTTAAAAACAACTGGGAAAGGAAAAGAACATTAAAGAAAATGAAACAAGAGAGATGGGCTGTAAATTGTTGTGACAACCATATACCCAAGAAAGACACTCTGTCCAACCACCAACCGGGCAGCTGTGGCTGACTGAAAAACGTTAGATTATAACTTTGGATTAATTTTTATGATGGTGCAAAAACTTTTGACTAAGTTTTTACACATACAAATATTTGTTAGGACTTGGCAAATCAAATATGAAAACTTGAAAGATGTATATGCGATTAGTGTCGAACAATGTCTAAGATTACTTTTGATTGAAGAAATTTATAAAAAGAAAAATTGAATCAGAGAGCTAACACAAGTCTAGATCCTCTCCGGTGATTGAATGGCTAACGTGGGTCTCAATCGTTCAAACACGTTTGACTTTTAATTATATACTATAATGTAACACAAATAAATGATTGAGATTAGAGTAAATGAGACAACATGATAAAGAGGATAAGAGATGACCGTGCCCAGTTAATCATCTCGATCACAATTTTTTTTTTAAAGTTGGGGCAGCCTAACTTGCCCATTGAATATTAAATAATCACAAAACATTGGATTTAAATAATTTTCCTCCTCTCTTGCAACAACTATATAAAGTCACATAGACAGACACTTAATATTCATCCACTACCTATCCTTGTCTTTGTCTACCCACTCTTCTCATTTTCTTTCCTCAAAAGTAAAGAAATAAAATTTCCTAGAAAATTTTCAGAAATGGAGGCATTGAAGATGAATCAAATTTTTGCTATGGTGGTGGTGGCCATGTTGATGGCAGCATCAAGTGTTTCAGCTGCAGATGCACCAGCTCCAAGTCCAACATCAGATGCTACTACTCTCTTTGTGCCAACAATAATTGCTTCCTTTGTTGCTCTTGTTTTTGGACTTCTTTTCTAAATCTATGAACAATGAAATTACAAATGAGTATTTACAATTACCATTCTTATGTACATTGATTCCTCACTTCAATTTTTTTTATGTTGATATGGGTTTTTAATTGGATTAATATTATTATGATTTTTGTTATGATTAATGAATTCATTCATGCCCTCTTCTTTGGTTACATAATATATTCCCCTTTTCTCTTCTTGTTTATGAAGTTTTTAAAAGGCTTGATTCAATTTCTCATTCAAAATCTAATCATGAACATGTAGAAATTGAAACGGAGTAGACATGTTCTTTTATAAATAAAAAACATGGGGAAGAAGTATCTCTATCATGAACATGTTCTTTTAGAAAGATCATTTGAATTTATTTATTTATTTTTTTGGGTACAAAAGATCATTTGAATTTATAAATAAAGATTTCTTTGATTTTTAAATGAGATGTTCTCTTATATTGGTGTCCTTAAACGATGGATTGCAAAAGTTAAGTTCAGATTGTTTCTAACAAAAAATTTAACTTTTACTTTGTATGTTTGTGCCTAAAATAAGAAGTGAAAATAAGTCGAACAATCTCACAGGAGCCATAATGCCAAATAAACTTTCAAACTTCATTGAACCATCAATTATGTCAGGCTAAAAGGAGATCAATAATAATAAACTTTCCTTCAAAATACTTTGGAACAATTTGATGTTAATTTTACATTCACTTCAAACATAACAATCGATGTTAATTTATATAAGAAAATTTCTTCGATTCACTAGAAAAAATGAAAAATGATTTCAAAATAAATTTGGCCGAACTTTGGATTTGGATTATACAAGAACAATCGTCTTCCTAGTGTAAATAGAGATTAACAAAACATCAAAATCATCACAAACTTAAAACAAGGCTGACTCAACAAGTTAAGAGATGTAAAACAAAATTTATAGTGAGACCTTTTAAAATAAATAAAAAATAACACAATGATTATTAAAAAAATAAGTTTTGCTAAGTACGGGATTTAAATCTAGGACTAAAAAAATTTGAGGCCTTAATATTGACCAATAAACTAAACATATATATATATATATATAGGATTGTCTTCTATGGCAGGTAGGAGTCGCCAAGCTACGTTTATTTATATCAAAGATCACATATGCAAGACAATCAACTCCTGGAGTAGCAAATGTTTGTCAAAGGTGGGGCAAGAGGTAATGATCAAATATGTGTTGCAAGTTATTCCATCTTATGTAATGAGTGTGTTTATGCTTCCGAAAACGTTGATGGATGACATTGAGAAATGATGAATGGATTCTTGTGGGGGGAAAAAAATGCATTTTTTTTTTAATAAAACATCAAACCTTGTTAATAAAAAATCAATAACAAGAGTCATTCCGAAAAATAGAAAAAAATTAATAGAGAAAATTTAAATTTAAGAGAAGTCAAAATTTTAAGAGAAATGTTAGAAACAATATTTTCTAACACTTTCACTTTTATTAAATGAAATTCATATCGGCCTCACTACTTATGTGAGGTCCACTCGAGATTCATATGAGTTTCAACCAATAAAAAGTGATTATTTGTGAGAGCATTGAAAAGAAAATGTTCGTGACACTCTTCAAATTTTAATATTCAGATACTTTTTTTTTGTCTTTAAAAAAATACTCCAAAAAAATTAAATATTTTTAATTTTTCGTATACTCAAATTTAAAATTCAAAAGTGTCAGCAACGAGATTCAAGTGGTAAGAGATTTAGACTCTTGTTATCTTGAATAATATGAAGAAATTTAGTTGAAAGATAAAAACTCACATTTTATGTTGTACAAGTTCTTGGAAAGAGATCAATCACTTTATAAAAGATTTTTGTTAACTAAAAATATAGTATAAAAGTTTTTTGAGAGGAAACTATGAAGTTAAAAATATAGTTTTTAAAAAATGTGGGATGTAGTATTACATAGTAAAATTTTCTCATTTCCATGTTTAATGATATATTGGGCTAAGAACCCGTATTCACCAACTGGCCCATTTCTCATTACATTGCAGCAAGAAACCCTAATATCATCCTTCTGCGCCGCTTCATCTTATAAATTTCATCTCCCACTTCAACCTTTTTCATTTCTCATTCTTTACCATCTCTCCACTATAATTTTTACACGATTCTTGTATAGTTTCAAACATTGCTTTTAGTTTGATAATTATTTTCATGAATGTTTTAATTATGCCCCTTTGAGTAGTACTATGGAAAATTATCAATTTCATACATGACTTAGTTAGGGGGCACATATTAATAGAAATCTAATGTTTATTAGATTTCTCTCAAAGATAGGTTGTATATTGAACGAGCAATCCGATCTGTCATATCGGTTGTTTTTCAAGCATCCTTTCACATTTTTTATTTTTGAAATGTGGGTTAATTTCTTAGATATCTCCGTAATCTGGTTACGTCCCAATGTAAAAGACATACATTTCATTTTGTATATCAATGTAAAATCTGTGTTATATACTTTGATAGATTCATCCAGATTATATATCATTTTAGATATTAAATTATTAATATTTTGGTTGTAACATTTGCCTTCGAATAACTAAACGACTATACATCAGTATAAATGTTGTTTAGTTCAGACAGAGGCAAACATCAAACATTAAATATCTGAGTAAATTTTGAGAGTAGGGAACTAATTTTACTTTGTTCCATACCTAGTTATATTTGGATATTCATTTTTTCAATTTTGTTTATGAAAAACATTTAGCTGTTTTTTATGACATCGAATGATTCTGATTGTTAGTTGTTGATTTTGTTTGGCGTGACATGAATTGTTTGCAGCCTCCACCAAACAGCTGAAAGATTTTTTGTTAATAGATTTTTCGGTTCGCACGGAGGCTAAAATTACCAGGGTTTTACCCTCTGAATCTTTAATTTTTTTGAATGAAAAGAACAACAATCTAGCATTGTTCTTTTCTCATCTAGTTTCAGACATTGTATTTACTTTTATAATTATTTTCATGAATATAATGTTAATTTTTTGTGGGTTTGAATTGGTTTGAACTGGTCTGGTCGATGATGGATCATAAACACATAGATATTGTGCTCATATTTTATATCTAATCATTTGAACAATGATGAAATAAAATGTGTGCACAGCATCTCATGTGCCTATGTTCACGTTTGGTGGAATTGAATTACAATCCTCAATTATTCCTTGTTGCTTTGACTCCAACGTCTTATGGTTAATGATACTCGTTGTGTATTCAACAATGCCGTCTATATGTTCACCGTGTATCTGAATTACAATCCTCACATTGTTCTTAGTATATGGCCCCAACATTCCATGATCAATGATGGATCATACGCAAAGGGTTCTTGTTGTCAACGAGACTCAATTAAATTATGAGCATAAATTATCTTTGTTTATGTTCACTTTTTATTAGATGTGAATTACAATCCTCAATTTTTTTCATGTTATGGTTTGATTTATATTGCTTGTTTTGCTAATATAAGCTGATTTACAAAATCCTAGTTCAAACTCCAAACAAAATAGTGATTAATTGATATTTTTGTTTGAAAATCTATGAAGTTTTGGGAAATGATGATAATAATGCAGACATAAGCACTAGCTTTGCTGAATTATATAATTTGCACGTCAGTCTGATCCTAAATATTCATATCAACTCTAGTTTACTTTTGTTTACTAAATCTTCCTACACTATCAGCTTTTGCCAAACATGTTTGAGCCTATGCTATACGCTTTTGTACATCATCGGTGAAACTATTGGAATAGCATAGACTCGAGCATATTTGACAACTCAGTTGTGTGGCTGCTGCTTAAAGTGTAACATAATGTTCTTTTTATGGATTTTGTTTTGATATGTGGTTAAATTTTAAAAGAGTAAATAGTCAATTACCCCTTTTGAAATTGTAAGTTTCGTCAATTCTCCTCTAAAATTAACAAAACTTCAACTATCCCCTCTGTCAAATTCTTTTGTTAGTTAACATCACATTTTGCAAATATTCCCTTGAAGTTTTGCATTTATGTGTAAAATGCCCCATAAACTTGAAAATTTATAATTTTTTTCTTATTCTTAAAAGTGACTGCATTATTACGGAATTGTGGAGCATATTAGCTAAGTTTTGACGTTATACAACCATATATATCATAAAAAAGAAAATTATTTATGATAAAATGGATTAAAGTGTATTGCATATTTAATTATTAAAGGAGGGGTTGTAATTTAAGCATCTTATAGGGGAGGATAATTTTATTTTTCAGAGTGAAGTGTATATTTTAACATACGAGGAGAGGGGAGTGTAATTCTAGCATCTTTGAAGGGAGGGAGCGTAATTTACTCTTAAAATTTTGTTAATTTCAGGGGAATAATTAATGAAGGTTACAATTTTAGGGGAGTAATTGTTTGTTTCCTCGTTTCAAAAGGCAAGAACAAGTGGGTGAGGGTTAAGGTTTTAAAAGTACTATGTTTACTACTGGATTACTGCATTCATATGATCTTTCTCTTTTAATTGAACCTGACTGCTTGTGTTCATATACTACAATCAATATATACATGTCTCCAAAACCTTGTAGCATTTGCATACATAAGAGATTGCAAATGACTAAAATATAAGAAATTCATTTTTTATTGTATAGCTACCATAAATCATTTTTAAACAAGGGATCTATATATTCTTCCAATAGTTGGATTCTGAAGCAATCTTTAAGCAACTAATCTTATAATATTTTATTGGCCTTGAATCCTTTAGTCACTATCGATGCCTCTAAACTACTCACTTTTTTTTAAGTCTGTTTGACTTTTTTTTTCACATTAAAATATCATGTAGGGATATTAACATATAATTTGTCTATTGACCAATGAATTACAAAATGTAACTCAACTTTCCAAAAGGGTTAGCCAAAACCTTAGATTATTAACAATTGCCAAGTCTAAATTTGACTTTTTAATATTTGAGATGAGAATTGTGTCAAACTTCTGTTTTTTAATGTAAGTTTTTAATGCAATTTTAGGCCTTATTTTGGAAAAACTGTAAAAAAAATTCTCCATTTTAAATTTTGACCAAATAATTTTGATGATTGGTTAGTAATTGTTCACTTCCAACCTCATCATTTCAATTGATCTTCTTTGCTTGTGTATTGCTTCATGGCTAAGACCCCCAACTCCATTACTAGGATTTTTTTTTTTTTTCTCTTTTTATTTATTGACTTGTTTAACGTAGCTTGAGAAAACTAGGATTTCTTTGAAACCTTGGAAGGGAGGGATTCTGAACGACATTTGCAAATTTGCATCAAAGATGGAATATAGATGAATAAAGTATTTGGATTTCTTTGCATTGTTTACGAAATATTTATGATGGGTTGTTTGTTTATCTTCATATAAAGTGATAAAGTTTTTAATACATAGTGATTGGACCTGGTTATAATGTTTAATAGGTCCACTCGCTATCTATTAAACATTTCATCAATCACTTGATATAAAGATATGCAAACAACCCATTTCATAAACCACGAAAAGAAGAAATACTTTTTAGCATGTTTTCCATCTTTGATATAATATTTGCGAATGTTGATTAGAATCCTCCCTTCTAAGGTTTCAAGGAAACCTTCCTAGTTTTCTAAACTGCATTAAACCTAGTTTCAAGGAAATCAATAAATAAAAAGAGCAAAAAAGATAAACCCTAGTAATTGAGTTGGATGTTTTGGGAACTGACCTAGACAACTTTGAAATTAAAATTCAACACCAGTTATCGAATTATTGGGTGAAATTTGTGAGTGCTTATGATTTTCTTTTTTATCTTTTTTCAATTTGATTTGATGATGACGGAAGGCAACTTTTAATTAGCTTTATCTAAGTACGCTATTTGATAAAAAATATTACTATTTTAAATCATCATTTATCAAGTTAATTTATATGTTGAATAAAGTCTTCGTGAACTTAACTATGGTTTGATTTCGAAAACTAAATATTTCACTTACTTACTTTAAAAATAAATTAACCATTAAACTATTTGACATAAAATCGAAAGATTTTTTTTCCCCAAATAGAACATCCATGACTCTCCGGGACCATGTGTTTGCTAGACTTTTCCGTGATCCCAACCCAAAGTTTTGTATCTTTGAATTATTGGAATCTTAGGCAGCCCATAAATTTGTGAAACAGTAGAAATGGTGTATTTTTATTAAAGACATCATTTTCACTCTAATAAAAATTTGCCACCACTCTACAAAACTCACTACGTCATTGATTTGACAATGAAACAATTAACATCGTGTGCCATTGTTATCCGTCCATGTGGGCAAGTCATTGTCCCCCAATTGAGTCACGTCTCAATTAATTTCATTTGCTTCATGAATTAATTCTTTGTTTTTGGTAGGATGCATTGATTATTTATGTTGAATTTTGCACCAACAATTTAATCCCTTTTGGAGCCGGCTCTCTACACTCAGAACATCTTGCATTCATATAATCCAAATATTGATGATCATCGTTCGATTAAGATTGATCGGTTAGATTTTAAGTTTGGTATTCTTAATTGCAATACAAAACTCTATTCCATTAAACTCTTGAATATTATTTAAATGGCCCTTGATGTCTCGACTTTTTGAATGCGGGATCTTCTAGAGTTAGAGAATTTTGATTCTATTTTTTACTTGTTAATCATTCAGTTTTTAAGGAAAAATGGTCTTGATAATCTAAAATTTGGTTGGTTTTATAAAACTCTGATTAAGAATTTTATTTATTATATAAAAATTAAACTCAAGCTATTCTAAATAATTCGTTCTTTGTTGCAGCCCATAGCCAAATTGTCTGGTTATTTATTGCTTTAACTAACTCGTATGATTTAAAAAAACATTTTGGTGATTTTATGAATTTATAAAAATAATAATAAAATGCATTTTAACATATTCTCTCTTTTTTTTAGGGAAACATATTCTCTCTTATTACCTCAAAAAAAAAATCTCTCTTATAAATGCTCTCCATAAGTGACAAATGATATAATTTATAAGCACGAGTAAACATCTTTTACACACATTCTTGTACGAGAGGTCCATTCTTAGTTAGTCCCGAAGACTTTAATGATACACACACACACACACACACACACACATATATATATATCATTTGTTAGAACACGCTCATTAGTTTTTTTGTGGAAGTGTTTTAGCAAGTTATATCTAAAATATTGTTGTATGAGAAATTTTTTTTTTAAAGAATATATGAGAAATATTTTAAAAACTAACCTATAAAAACGACACTATAATGTAATTTATTTGGATATATACGTCGAATCTTTTTTATTTTATTTTTAATAAAACGTCGATACATAGAAATTAAACTCTATTAAAAAAAATCCACAAATATCTTCACGGTGTGAGTGGATAATTCTTAGCAGTTAGTTTGGTTGGCAGTACAAGGTTCCTCTTTCATTAGATACGTATGGAAAAGAGGGAAGTAGCCAATTGACAGTAACCCTTTCCACTTGCCCTTGAAAGATTTAGAGGTAGATGGATGGAACTAAAAAAAGGGGAACATTCATATGGAAATAGAATAGATCCTTCCAACAATAGGCTCATTGACAAGATTCAAAAATAATTAATACAATTCTTGAAAGACTTGTCTAGTAATTTAGGTCTAAGATTTAATCTATAAATTAACATTTCACCCTCTCCTTAACAAATCACTTTACCAAATTTAATTACTAATACTACTGCTTTGGTTCGTGAAAAAGACTTATTTAGTCACAAGTCTAAATTTCACGCATTTAAGTACATTCACATAAATATTTAAATGAAAAATGTAGATTCACATTTAGACACCCTGATGTAAATATTTAAATGAAAATTGTTGATTTGCATTTTGGAGAAATTATCGATAAAAGATTTTTAAAAATCTTTCATCTATAATTTCTCCTAATTTATTTATCAACCACCAAAATTAAAGTTAACAAAAACTTGACAAATACTTCAAAACTATCAACCAAATAATAATGTAAAATCCGCTATAGTTTGTGAATTAATTTACAAGACCATATAGATTATATATGGTATATATACAGAACAAGGATGAGCAATAAGGAAACAACATAGTGCATCATGTTATTTACATTAATACTATATGATGAAGCAAGACTTCTTATGCCACTGTTTCCCATTATATACTTCAAATGTTTCATGAAGGACCTTAATTGATGCTTCAATCAAAGAAATCATAGTTTCCACCAACTGTTATGTGAGCTCTTGTTATAGGAACTCCTCTTACAACAGAAATTGCTTCATTCAATTTTGTTGCATGCTGCACCACTTGCTTAATCCTCTGAAATCAAGACCAAGGGTTAGAGTTATTATAAAATAACTCATAATCTATTGAAGATTCTTGCCACAAATTTAATACTTTTTTCTCTATGATATTTCTTGAATAAATAACACAATTGTGATCCACAAAAGTTAATTGTGAGTAGTAGAGCGACCTTGCTGCCACGATCTACTTAGATTCAGTCACTTATCGTATTGATTCGTATAAAAAAATATGGAGTATCAACTAGAGAAATCAGATTTCATATAGTATGCGAATTTGCGCATTCACACAATCAATAAGTCAAAATTGTCTAATCAAAAATCAAATGATCAATTTTAAACTTGATAAATGAATGACGTCGATCTTGATCAGATAGTTTCAACATAGTAACCACAATTCCATGATTTTACCAACTATAAAGAATTCACATCAATCAACTAACAAGGTTTCATAAGTCTCCAAAACTACCATTTGTTGTCTATAATTTTTCTTATTTTCAAGTATATTAGTGTAACATCAAGAGCAATTTAAAATCTTGACACAATTCTATACTAAACCAATATAACTTTCTATAACTTAAAATCATTCATACTAAATCAGGTTCTCCTGCAAACATTAATCATTGACAAAGTCGATAGATACTTCGTACTATTATAAAAAAATTAATTTATAAGCAAATCAAAAAAATATATATGATTTGAAAACCAAGAAATTTACTAACCTTGTCATCAGCATAGATTTGGAACCTATTCTTCTGATCCTTCTGAAGTTTTTTCCTATGTTGGCTTCCAAAGAACAAAACACAAATAGAAGCAGCAACAACACCAAAAGTACAAATAGCACCAACACCACTAAGACTCCACTTCCATAAATTGAAACCACTATTGTTCTCTTCTTCCCAACTTGAATCATCTTCTTTGTCATCAAAATCATCTTTCTCAATAATCATTCTTGGAGAAGTAATAAACTCTTTGCTACTACTTGACTTTGGTGACTCAATTTTCATGTCACCAATTTCATTTTCCTTAATCTTAAAGAAAACTTGTGACACATTTTCTTCTTGATCAGCTTCAAGAGATTGATTTTTTGTGATGTCTTTCAATAAAACATCATTTGAGGTGTTACCAATTTTGAGGTCTAGTGGAATTTGTAAAGGGACAAGTTGGTTTTGTTTTCTTGATGGTGAAGGATACAAATATTCCATGTCAAGAGCACTTTCTGATCCTTTTCCTAGGAAACCTTTTTTCTCACCATCTTCATTGAAATCAATATAGCCATCACTAGAGATGGATTCCCATTCATCAAGATCCATCTCCAAGAGGGTGATTTTGGATTAGTAGTATAGTAAATGGAACAAAAAATAAATAAGTAAATAAATAAAAGTTGAATCTTCAAAATATTAGGTGAGGTTTTATTGAATTAATTAAAGATGGAGATGGCTTTCTAGGAATTTCGTTATGACTTGAAAGAGCAAGCAACCATCAAGGGCATATGCTACATGACATGGTTTTGAGTGCTTATCTACATTAAAGATGACAAAACTAGAAATGGTCCATGTGGTCCCACCAAGGAAAATTGCTTCTTATGATAGGATTCAAAGATATTTTTTAAATTTTCTCTGTTTAATTTTTTTTCAAGGGGTTCTTTGTTTCATGAAATTTCAATTTTCTAGTGGGTTATTTATTTTTAATTGTAAGATTACTATATGGGTGGTTTGTGACGGTTAATTTTGGATGAGACTCATCATTCATTTTGAAATTATCATGTGAGTAAAAACTGAGGAATTAAATTTCAAAGTTAATAACTAGAGTGTTGGACCTCACTACACTAGTGTCACAAAATTTGTGGGGTTTCTGGCTTTTTTCAATGAAGAAATAGGAGAATTAGGTTTTAGAGTTCACTAGGATAAGATAAGAGAAATCTTCAAAGCTCAAAAAGCAAATCCCAAATATACGTGCATATTATTTAGTATATGAGTTGGATGGAGTGAATCATGCAATGTTTTGGTGCTTGAAATTGTACAAGAATATAGTAATTTAGTCTATTGATTAGAATATTTCTTTAGAAAACAATTGTTAAAACTAATGAAAGACCTTAATAATGTCTTGAATAGGTTTTGGTTGCGTGTAAGTCAAGCATATAATTTTTAAAATTGCTATTCTAAATTTGGTGAAAACATACTAAATGGACCAACTTTCTTTACTTTAAGGGATGAAATTGACCTTTTATAAATTTGAGAGACTAAATTGACCATATATTACAATATCAAGAACCAAAATGGACATGTCTAAATTTATTTATTTTATGGGAACAAACTTAATGTATTTCAATGAATAACTGATGCATTCGATCTATAATTAGACTAGATATATCAATGATCTTTTTCACTTATTATTATAAAAAAAAAAAATCCAATTATTACATATGAAATGAGTCTTTCTCAAACACAAGATTATTATTGTAGAACTAACCCCATAAGAGCATTATTGTAGAAATAGCAATTTGGGTGCAATCAGGATATGCAATTTCTGGTGCTCTTGTGGCATTTGCACTTCCAGCAAGGATCGTTGCTAGCAACCAAAAATACCACAAACTTCAATGTCATTTTCAATGAACCTTTCATTATAATTCAACGTGTTTTTGCAAAGAAAAAAATGGTTAACTTCTCATAAAAATGTTGAAGTATGTGTGGCTATTTATGCACATATATTGTGGAATGAATCCTTAAAACAATCATAACAATAATTGCACAAATTTGACCATTAGTTTTGAGAATATCTTAATTGTTTGTCACATTAAGTAATTCCTTTATTCATGGTCTAATTACAAATAACTATTACTTCGGTCTCGAATAGAAGCAAAAATGTCAAACAAAGTAAATGTACCAAGTTCAAATTTTTAAACAAATCCATCAACTTCAAAAGATTTTTACTACAAATTCAGGGAATGAAATTTTACAAGAAACACAACAGTGGGATTTCGTCATGAACGCCTAGTGATCGGTATGCTATAAACGGCACGATTTCCATTGAAAGATTAAAATTACTCACAATGTATTTCATGCCACGTTTTAAAAACCGAACCAAATCATGTAATTCAACTGGTTGAACCTTAAACCAGCCTTTACTATGGTTCAGTTCGACCCAATTTGATCAGTTTAAGCTGATTGAACAATGACTCACAAGTCTTGTTGGTTCAATGTCTAGTTCGATTTTTAAAACATTGATTTCATGAAACTTTACTACTGTTTATATTGTTTACCCATTTTAGTTGTAATTTCCCTCATTTGAACACCAACAGTTTCTTTTTCAAGACTACAGAAACAATGGTGTTAGTGGAGGTTCAAATCAGTGTATGAGAGAAGGGGAAGGATGCTCATATTACAACATGTGTCTATAATTCCATTAAGAAACAACTAATTTACACAAAAAAGGAAAACAGTTCTCAAATTTACAAGCCTGTTCCTTCCTCACAAAGCCCAACTCAAACACAAACCAACATTTGCCTATTATCTCTACCAATAAAATCAGCAAGAGAGAGAGACTATGTAATGCCAAGCATCACCTACAGCTTGAAGATATTATATGATAAAAGTGAACTCTTAACTGCCCTCATAACGACATCGTAAGGTTGTTAGTTCAAACCTTGGAATGATTATCTAGCTGATGATGACTCACCCAGAGAAACAGAAGCCAAAGACGAAGCCCAAACCCGAGCACTCCTTGCCCTCTCGTGAAAATTCCTCGTCTTGCATAGTCCTAGCTTTGTCCAAATCCTCCTCACGTCAATCACTTGAAGCACGCGTCCCATCACTTGGCTTGTCTCGCCGAATATTTGCATGTTCAGATGAGGAATACATGAAACCCAGAAAGCTCGGAGGCGTGATACGATCTTGGGAAATACAAAAAGAAGTATCCTCAAACAGATAAACATTACAGAGAACACTAAGTAGGGTTCTCTTCTTAATGTTTCTTTAAGTGACAGATCCATCATCGACTTCAGGTTCAGGCTAGAATCTTCTTCACTCATCATGCTGCTTGGTTGATTGATGGCAATATTACTACTTGCTTCAAATCCTGAGACAGACACACAGGTAAATACAGGTATAAGTTTACATTATAAGGCTGTTATAAGTCACTGAAGTTTCTTAGAATTCACGCGAGTCGTTACTCCAAAAAATGGCTATACAAAATAATGCATTGTAAGTTTTCAAACAAGAATCAGGATATGCTTACTTGTGTTACTTTCGTAAAACTCCACTAGAGAGAGAATATTATTTCGACCACGATATCTCAACCTTGAGGTCTGGTTTACGAGTATAATTGCAGGCAGACGATGGATTCCATATTTTGAATATAAGCTGCTAAGAGTAAAACAAAGCAAATTTAGACATCAACATTTATTTATAACCGTAGCTAACTGAATAGTGCCATAGGTTTTACTGAAATAAAATTCATTTACAAAATACAAAGTAGAAAATGAAACAAAGTGTAGTTAAAACAATGTTTTAAAAACCGAACCAAGAACCGGCCAGTTCGCTGGTTGATTTGATCCCAGTTGCACAGCAATCTGATTGAACCCTGGTTGGTTCATCTACCTTCTTTTTAATACTTACTTACTCATTTATTTATTTTTTATCATCAAATTCAACTGTAGTTGAACTGATTGAATCAATTGAATCATGGTCTGAATTTCTCACTGGTTCAATCTTCAGTCCGAATTTTAAAACATTGATTAAAAATTACTTAATGGCATATTTAGCCTAACCAATAGGAAACTTGGGTATTGCTGAACCGGTATGCTAGATTTTCAAAACCAAGCAGATATAGCATACCATACAAAAGAAATTGAATTCATAATTATTATCCAGGAAATTAAGAATAGAACCGGGGATAGCTTAAAAACCTTGGCAAAGCTGATGATTGCTCAATAACTAAATGCTCTATTTCCGGAAACATGGAACTAAGAGCTTCAAATTTAGGAAGCATTCTGCGGGAAAATGGGCACCAGGAAGCATAGAAGAGTATAGAAACAGACTCGATCTTCTTTCTACCAGATAGAACTTCGTCAATGAAATTTCCATCCACCTGAATAAATCAAATAAAAGTTAAATATTTTTTTCATCAGAAATCAGAATATGCAAACTGGCATTGGTCAGCAAAACATAACTCAGTCAATAAATCTACGTAACTATTTGTTCAAATTACAAGATGTTAAACTCTAAATCACAAAAAATGTAATGACAAAACACAATAAATTAAAATTAAATAAAAATGCCGGACATGGTATGGTGTATTTTTTTTTAAGAAGCTAAATTAGCCAACCCAAATTGGCAGTGGGGAGAATTGAACCTGAGACCTTGGGGAGGAATTGACTAATTGAGGACTATAGAAGGGAAATTGCACACAAACCTAATAGCTAAAGGTTTTAGATCAAGTTGTGTATTATTCATAGTGAATTTTCTTGTCTATGGTTCATTTTGGCTTGACTGTGTTAAATTTTGCATTGATTCTTCTTAATTTCAGCTGTTCACCTACTTCATTTACTAGTTACATTCATAACCTAAGCTTCATGCACAACCAAATTAGCTAGGCTGCCCTCATGTTTCTATTTCTTCCTCAAGAAATCCTCCCTTCCATCTGATTTTCACTTCTTCACATTTTTAACTCTTTTTTGATAAATCCATTAAAACAGAGCTTCCAACTATCAACTCAATATTTTGTCAAAAAAAAAAAAAAACTATCAACTCAATATGGCCCACATGGGAGCCACGCCGATATAAAAGTTATAGGAAATGGGACTACAATTGCAGTTTGTGAATGACTCATTGAAATAATCAAAATCCGACCTATTTACTTGACAAAAATATAATCATTTATACAACTCACAGGAGTGTTATTTCTGGAAGAGAGCGGTATAATAGTTGTCATTTGTCACATGATTCAGAAGATAATAGAAGTTAACATATCTTATTTTCCACAAAAGGGCAAACAGTGATTTTGGTCCTTATATGTGTTAAGCGCTATCACAGATTCATAATAGTCATAAAATGTATCAAAGATTCAATCAAATATGCAAAAACATAATTCATTAGTTAGTTTAGTCGTCGAATGTGTCTACTGTTACTCAATTTGGTCCATAAAATTACTAACAAGAGAGAGCGAGAGACACTTGGGGATGTTTTTGTAATTTCAATGAATTCACTGACTATCAGGACCGCGACTCACATGCTTAGGGACCAAAGTTACTGATGGTAACTCCACTAGTAAGGCTTTATTAAATCCTCAGTCATGAACTCAGAAAAATGACATCTCTAAAAAAGTTAACTTTCTAGAACTAGCCAACTTCTGCTTTTCCAACAAGACTGACCCTGATATACCAATTCATACAAAAAGCACAAACAGTAAAGCAGTACAATAATTGAGTCCATTCTAAGCAATAAAGCATAGTGATGACTACCCTCCTCTAAAGTGGAAACAAAAAATCTACGTCCAAAGAAAGGACACTACAATAAATTCAATTGTTTGCTATAAAATAGAAAAGCATTTCCAAAAAATTCCAAACTAAAAATATTACATGAAACTACCCCAACCTGCCTTTACTCCAATACTTATGTTATTCCCAATTCTACAAAATCAGAAATTTTCAAAAATAAAATAAAATGTGAATTGTATAATTAGTTACAATTTTAGAGGTACCAAAATTGATTATAAACGTGTAGAATTGATTTTGACATGTTTGTATGCTTTACCAGTAAAAATTGAGTTTTCCTCCTAAATTGATTCTAACTTTAAGCTATGATTTGTAGCAGTTATTTTCTCAAACGTGATTTTTACGTTCAAAATTTAAGTTTCAACTCACTTGTACAAGTATTTCATCAAACATAAACCACTTTACAAGCAACTCAATTTTAACTAATATCAATTTTACAAAACCAATTCATTCAAAATCAACTTTTGTCACCGCAAAACCAAACACACAAGACATCTATTTTTTTATAGTGTTTAACTTTGTTAGTTGCAGATATCGAACTCTAAATTCCCTACATAATACTCCTTCCGCATCCCAACCTATACCGGCTAATTATTATTCATTTTTAAAATCAAATTTTGCCACAACAAAACCAAACACTCGCTAAATCTACTTTTCCATAGACTGACAAATATTAGTGCTTAATTCGTCAGTAGCATAGATCAGACTCTGATTCTCCTACATAATACTCTTTCAGCGTCCCAACCAATTATTCCATTTTCACATACTAATCAAAATTGAAACATAAACCACTTCTACATTCAACTCAATCCATTCAAAATCAACTTTTGTCACTGCATAAAACTAAAATCAATTTTTGTCACCGCATAACCAGACACATTAAGGGCCCGTTTGGAATAGGCTTATTTTGAGCTTATGCAAATAAATAGGCTTTTATGTTAATTTATAAGTTCCACTGACAAAAATTGTATCTTTATAAATTATTTTTTCATAAACTACATTTACAAACTTATGAATAATACATAAAAGCTTATTTATTTGCATAAGCTGTTTTGCATAAGCTCAAAATAAGCCTGATCCAAACGGGCCCTAAATCTATTTTGCTATAGGCAAATATTAGTGCTTAATCTCATTAGTAGCATAGGTCAAACCCTAAATCTCCTACACAATACTCCTTCACCATCCCAATCTATACCACTATCCTAATTATTACCCATTTTCACATAATAAATCAAAATTTAAACAAAATCCACCAGAGTAAATTAATATTTTTTTTGGAAAGCGAACCCGATAATCCAGAGTTCAGTCGAAAGGTCGGTAAAGTATGGTAAAAAAATTATTCCACAAGATATTGAACAAATTAGTATCCAATTTCACATGATACTAATAATAATAATAATAATAATAATAATAATAATAATAATAATAATAATAATAATAATAATAATAATAATCAAAATTGAAACAAAATCAAATTAAACAAAAAAAAACATAAACAATCAAAATATCCAGAAATTAATTAATTCAGTAAATAACCAGCAAAATTGATCTAAATCATGAAAATTACATAGAAAAAATTGTGAAAATTAGGGTGCGGAAGAGGAACCTGAAGAGGAGGATTGGATTGGATGAAGATTGGACATTGAGATTGAAGAGGAAAAAGAAAGGAAGATGGTGGAGGGATGCAAGCGGAGGCGGAAGCGGAGGTGGATTGGAGGATAGAGAAAGCGGTTATGGAGAGAAGAAGAGGAAGAAGCGGAGAAGCCATGGAAGGGTAGAGATGGGAAATAAGTGAAAAAGGTGAGGGTAAAACGGGAACAAGGGTTTTGTTTCGGTGTTGCGTGGTGTTTGTGGCGGTGGTTGAATTTGATTGTAAGGAAAAGAAAAAAAACAGAGTATAGCTTAGTAATAGGAATTGAATTGGGAAATGGAATATGATACAATAATCTATTCTATTTTATTTCAGGTTTTTTAAACAAGTAAAAAAATCTATAGAATATGTGGTTATGGTTATGGTTATATAATGACGATATATACATATTTTTTTGTCTTTAAACTGAATATCATGTGAAGATTGATCTTTTGAGCATTGTATTAGGATCTTGGTTAAGTTAAGATAGACTTATGTTATCTCATCAAAATGTTTTAGGTGATTGATTAAGTGAATAATGCTAGCAACATTTTCTTTTGAACATCTTCTATAATACTCACTTTCTTGTTGGTATAAATTATGAAAAATGTTAACGAGTGTCCTTAGGACACTCTTTAAGGACTTTAAATAGTAAATTTTTATGGAAAATTATGCATTCAATGCATCGAAAATTGAAATGTTAAACTTTTTTAAAGAATAATTTCTTAATTGTAAAACCTTAAAGAGTGTCATGAGTGTAACACCCCAAATTCCCATCTTAAAAATTTCTTTAAATAAATCATATAAAATCAGAGTACTTCTCAAAAGGAGTGTCATATTTCATCTTAAAAACCACTTCGATAACAATTTATCAAATTACAAAATATTCAATTAAGCAGCGGAATTCAAATAGTCACATCACATAAATGTCTTGGCTTAAAAGCCAGCAAAAACGTCTCAAATATTAAGTTTCTACATCACAAAAGTCAACATTTATTCGAACACGATACATAAAGGAATAGACTCCACAAAAGACCCCATCCCGTTACATATCAGAGCAACCCTAACTTCACACATCCTCGCATCATCGCAACTAAGACTGGGTACCTGCACTTGCCCACAAGGCGGCAATTCCAGCAGAAGGGGTGAGATTCACAACAATAATATTAATATATAAATCATAAGTCAAGATTAACAAATCATATATATACCCAACTCATCACATATACTTTGTAGCACATCATAGCATCACCTTAAACCTCATAATACAACATCATAACAACATCATATCAAGCATAAACGTCTCAAGACATCATCTCATATATATCACAATTGACTCGACTAAATGCAACACCTAACGTCTCAACATCATGCATGTGGTACCATATGATTATAGCATTAATATGCTTCACCGTCGCTTTGAGCAAATGCTCCACCGTCGCTTTGAGCATAAAGCTCCACCGTCTCATAAATATGCAAATGCATGGACTCGTCGCTTAACAACTTATTACACCGTCTCAAAACCATCATTACATTTTCAAGACTGACACATGCAGTTAATAATAATTACATGGCAGAGCATCATCATATTAGTCATACACATTGCAACATTTATCATCATTCACTTATCATCTTACACATACATCACTTATACACATCAATATATCATTTATCAACAACTCAAGTAAATCATCAGCTATCATCTTTACAGAATACATTAAAGGGTATAAAACCTCACTAACACTACCCAAAAGGCTCCTCTCAAAGTCCTATGCGAAACAGATTCGCAAAACAACAACACAGTCCTGAACCAACTAACTCGCCACGGCGAGTACATTTGCTCGCCACAGGCGAGCACTCACATCAGCTCACTCGCCAAAGGCGAGTTGGGGGCGAGAAATACTGGGTGCTTCGGCCTTTTTGACATTTTTCACCAAAATCCTCATTTTTAAGCTCTTTAAATCCAATTTGACCAAACCAACTTCACAGGTCATCTCTATAAATATGAGGGCACTCAAAACCATCTAAAGTTTGGCAAAAATCCTAAATTTAAGGGTCAAGCTCGCCACGGCGAGCTATACTGCTCGCCTCGCGAGCAACCAAGGGTTACTCGCCACGGCGAGTGATCTGCTCGCCACAGGCGAGCGATCTCAGAACCACTACGGGTTCAGTCCAATTCACACCAAAACCTGCCAATTCTCTCCAATTAAGCTTCTAATCCATCAGCAATATCATCCTAGGGGATAATCTAGGTTCTGTAACACATTCCTACAGCAATGCAACACATTCTCACATCAAATTCATCAAATCCATCATAACCCTAATTCTCAAAACTCACCTCAATTCTTCCCCAAACCCTAAGCTAATCAAAACATATGATTCAAGATTAATACTACTGAAGTTAGGCTCACCCTTACCTGGAAAAATTGCAGAATTGGAACCTAGCTTTCTCTTCTCTCTTGACCGTTCTTCTTCTCCAACCAAAAGTCTGATAACGCGTTCTCAATATTTCCTTTCTTAACCTACTTCTCTTATATACTCCCTCACAACTTAATTAATTTCCTCTCAACCCACACAACTCTTCTTAATTATAAATATAACCCCATCTCTTAAAATTCTATCTTTTTCCACCCAATCTATTTATTTACCAAATAAATATTCATATAAACATCACTTATATTATTTTATTAAACAATAAAATAATAACACGTCACACGTCACATATACGTCACATAATCGTCACAAATCACATAATATATAAACATATACCATATCATCTAGTAAAATAATTAAATAATAAAAGAGGGCGTTACAATGAGGGCACTCGTTATCAAAACTCATAAATTATTGCGGGGTCTACACTTTGAAAATTAAATTATTAGAGAGTGGTGAGACATACATTGATTTCATCCAATAAATGAGTGGGTACTAGAGAAAGTGTTGAAAAATCCTAGTTCAATTTTAAGATAGAACAATTTTTTGTTAGACTTTACTTACCTTCCTGTTGAACTTTAGATTACTAGGACAATTTTGTCCTATGAAGCGAAAGGTTAATACAAAAAAATGTTAATTGTATGGGAATTGGCTGAATTTGTTTAGGACCTATGAATGTAATGATCAGATGGCTTTGATTAATAACACATGCTTGCTATTGGCTTCCTTGAACACCTTTTAGAGTATTGGCAACTTGTTTGTCACTAAAATTGGCTCACACAACTTCAAAATTATTGGGTGGTTGAAACTCATTTTGAATCATGGGTTTTACAATGTGAGCAAGTTGTTTGGAGAATTGATACATGATATCATGTATCTCCATGGAAAATAGGTTGTTTAATGAAAGAAGTTGACATTACTACTAGAGTCTTAGGTGTTTTAACTTGTTCTACCCCTGAATGCTAGAATGAGACATGGAAGTTAGTATTCCCAACGTTTGCGAAGACTCACTCGATTGATAATGTCTTGGCTTTCTTGTTGATGAATATGATAGTTGTGTTTGTGGTGGTTAGGTTATTTCTGAACCTCAAGTGCATAAGCTAAACGTAGTCCTGGCCTTAGGAACTGAATTTTTTAGTGATAAATGTCCTATTAATGTCCCACTAAGTGCGTCAAATTTGTTGATGGGAATTGAAATTAGTTGTGGTCAATTGAATTTTCTCAACTCTGATTTTCTTAGCTTTAAGCAATTGACGCCAAGGGAGGACCTACAATGTTGAACCATTGCGCGTCCAATTTAGTGGGTTGTGCATGTTAATTCACCTGCTAGTGGAATTATGACAACCCACGTTCAACTCCGGTCTCCTCTTCTCGCCATGATATGTTGACATGATCATTGGTGCACATCTTCAACATATATCGTCTTTTTTCCCTCACCCCTCTAAGCAGTTAATGGTACTAAGAACAAGGGATGTGACTACGTCACTGTTCAGACTCACTATATTTTGACTCAATTATGAGACTCTAACGACTCATGTTATGTTAATGGCCCCGAAAAAGAGTCAGGTCATTTGTTCTGCAAATATAGCATCGTCTAACCTTCGCTCGACTTATAGACTTTCTCGTCTAATCGCCTATTTGCTGTCTGCTAAGATCGATGAACAAGATGATTATTTTCAGGTGGTATATGCAATTTTGATTCCTATGTTTTTACCATTTTGTGAATTTTTCCCTTATTTTAAAATCTAATTGTTTCGATCTCTCCATTACATTTTTGGAATGAAAAATTGGTGATGTGATGTTTTAAATGACGTGATATATGATCTAATGATGAGAAAAGATCAACATCAATGAAATTGCAGAATTTTTTTTAAAAAATTTAATATAAAACATGTGATATCACCATAGTTTAGATCAAGTATTTGATTGAGGGTGCCAACACCATCAATTTATAAAAATAAGAGGACCAGTTTCATAAAATAGTATAAATGAGAAACAAAAAATGCAATTAAAGCTATCAAATCAAAATTTGATACAAAAACATGAGTGAATGATTATAAATTTGAACACAAGAGCTCCTTAAAATCCCTCCATTCCTATCCCTTCCATTAAAATCTCTCATCTCTCCTCTGTTAAACTAGACCTTAAAGGTAGTGGAGTGTCGATGCAAAACAACTTTGCACTAACAAACAATGAAAACACTCAAAAGTGGGAGAAAGCGGTTACACTTACAAATATATCAATTGTTTGTTTATTTTTTCATATTAATTTATTACTGTGATTGTAAGTATTTTTATTGGTCGTTATGTAAAGTCACCACCTTGTAGACCAATATATGCGTTACGTTTTTTTACCCACAAGTACTCGTTATATTAGTCATCATCATCTACCTAGTTGTACGTTAACCTCTTATGACAATATTGTATTGGTGTTTATTTCCGTCTTCTTGTCGGTTTGTAGTTTGTCCTAACGACTTTCTTTTAAAAAATAAAAATAAAGAAAAAACAAAATAAAAATCTCAAAGGATGGTACATATATAAACCCAACCAACCCATTTCACAATCTCCCTCTTTCTCTCATTCTTAGTCCAAAAAACTGAACGAATCAAAAAGGGGATTAGGGTTTTCAACAAACAACAATGGATTTCACATCAAGCAAGAACAACAACAACGCATCAGAAAACAATACCGAAAACACTCACCAAATCGTTGATTCTTCTGATTCTTACAACGTCAAAGAAACCGAAGAACGACAATCTCGTGAACTCAAAGCTGGTCTTCACCCTCTTAAGGTTCTTCAAACAAAAGCCTAATTATTATTAATTTGTTTTTTGTTAGGTTAATTTTGACACTGATTGCAATCTATTTAGTTTAATTTTAAAAAACAATGTGATTTTTTTAATGTGGAATAAAAAAATGGTGACTTTATATATGGGATTTAAGGGGGTAATTGAAATTTGAAATTGTTGATGTGATAGGAATAGATTCTGATGATTTGCACTGTAAGTACAATTAGAATTTTTAGATGTGATAGGATGGGGATTGATTCTGACGATTTGTCGTGTAACTAAAACTTAGGCCCCATTTGGATTGAGCTTATTTTGAGCTTATGAAAAATAGCTTATTCAAAAATATAAGCTATCATCTTAATCCATAAGTTCTCACTAACGAAAATTGTACCTTCATAAGTTGTTTTTTCATAAACTACCTTAACAAGCTTATAACTAATACATGAAAGCTTATTTATTTGCATAAGCTCTAAAATAAGCCAACCCAAACGAGCCCTTAGTTGGTAGCTGCAGCCTTAAGGGATATTTGCTGTGTTGGAGTCTGGGGTCGAAACCGGGATTCCCATCTTATCCACACTGAAGGTGTGTGAGATTTTCGCCACTAGGGTATTCGACCCTAAAAAAAATATTTCGATGATTTAGATCTGTTTTATAGTTTCACTTATAATAAAATTTAACAGGGTAACGAAATTCAAACTTGTATATGTGATAGGAATAGATAGATTTTGATGATTTGTCCTGGAAGTGCAACTCAGGTGGTAGTTGCAAGGACATTTGATGTGTTGGGGCCTAGGTTTGAACCATGGATTCCCCACTTGATTTTCGCTACTAGGCTATTCAAGACAAAAATAAAAAAGATTCCGACGATGTAGATCCATTTTGTAGTTTCTTTCACCATAGGTTAGATTATTATATTGATATGATGAATATGGATGATGTGCTCTTTGTGTATTAAGAAAGACTAACACAATTTATTGGATGTTTGCCTCAATATTAACTCATTGACATTTTGAGGTTCAATTTAATGATTACGTTGAAAGTTTTGGGCTGTGGGGATTTGTTATTCACCATTTTTTGTGTGATGATGCGCTCTTTGTGTGAAAAGAAAATTCAGTACAATTTATTGGATTGTTGTATAATTAACTTATGTAGCATTGACACTTCAAATTGAAGGCGTGTCTAATGTATGACATGTGTGAGACTTGGAGTCCAGCACCAACACATGAGTTACATAATCATTTCCGTTATCTCAAATTATCAACCGTGTCGTGTCTGTATCTATGCTTCATAGGTATTAACTCAGACATGTTGAGGTGCAATTTAATGACCAAATTGGATGTTTTGAGTTGTGGGTATCTGTTATTCACCGAAGTCTGCTTATTATTTTGTACTGTGGCTTGTGGGAATTGTTATTCTGAAAAACTTGGTGCTATTTGAATATGGTGAAGAAATTAAGATTTAGGGTTGCTTTTTACTTTTGCTGAGGTTTTGAGTAAGAATAGTTTGCTTTGATATATCAGTATGCAGCCCAAAATCTTTCAATTTGACCTTTGAAGTTGATTGTTACCTTGGAGTTTTTATTTTATTTTCCTTTTTTAAAAGAAAAATTGTGACGTCATACATATATGAGATTTGAGTGGGTAAATGAATTATGAAATTCAAATTTGTATATGTGATAGGAATAGATTTTGACGATTTAGATCCACATTTTAGCTGCTTGCACCATAGATTATTTTATGAATGATGTGCTCTTTGTGTGTAAAGAGATGCAGCAAAGTTTAGTGGGTTTCTGACTTAATTAACTCATTGACATGTTGAGGTGCAATTTGTTGACTAAATTGAATTTGCGAGTTTTATTAACTAAAATATGACTTAATATTTTGTGAGTATTGTCATTACGACAAACTTAGTGCTCTTTGAAGATGGTGAAGAAATTGAGATTCAGGGTTGTTTTTGTTGAGGTTTTGTGCAAGAGTAGTTTGCTTTGATATATCACTATGTCTCCCAAAACCTTGCAATTTGACTTTTGAAGTTATTTTATTTTTGGATGAATTGATTGAGAATTACATGTTTGCTGTATTGGGTTCTTCTTCTTTGAAACAGATATGTTAAGATAATTATTTTTCTCTTAATGCTTGAATAGTATTGGGTGGTTTATGTTTATTTCCCTCTCCCCCCTTATCTTGTTGGGAAGGGCTCTTAGTGAATTTTGACATTTTTTTTGGTTGATTTATTGTGTTGGTTATTTCCTTGATCAGAGCAAATTTGTGTTCTGGTACACTCGTCGGGTACCTGGAATTCGAAACCAATCATACGAGGATAACATTAAGAAGATTGTTGAATTCAGTACGGTAAGATGTTTGATGCATTGTATTGGATTTAGGTTAATTCTTGATTGTAGATTGTAGATTTTCTTACCGTGGTAATTATTTTTGTTAATAGGTTGAAGGATTTTGGGTCTGCTATTGCCATCTTGCTCGTCCTTCTTCTTTGCCTAGTCCAACTGATTTGCATCTTTTCAAAGAAGGAATCCGTCCTTTATGGGAGGTAGATACTTAATGGCTTTGGGTTATGTTTCACTTTCATGGTATTGATGATTTATGAGTTGTTCGGTTCAAAAAGGTCGAAGTTTGTCCCAATGTTGTTTAATTTGCTTTGGCTTACCGTGTGCTTTTTTTTTTAAGGACTCTGCTAACTGCAGTGGTGGAAAATGGATTATACGATTCAAAAAGGCTGTCTCAGGTCGTTTTTGGGAGGATCTGGTTAGTGAAAATATTTTCACGAGCCTTGTTTTGTCTGCTGATAAACTCCTGCCATGATTATGGAAAATGTTAACACTTTAACTTGTTGAATATTTCTTCTAATTTGTTGCTCTAAATAGTTTTACTCAAAATTTGGTTCTTATAGATCTCAAGCACGTAGATTCATATATGTAGTTGACCCCTTCCCATCTAGTAGGATGAGTCTCGGTTGTTGGTGGTAATTCGATATCTAAATTTTCCATGCCAATGATAGAATATTAGAGTATTTGAAATCCTCTATAGGTCTGAAATGTTTTTGTCATTGCTTTTTGCCATAACTGAAACTGAAGACAATAACCTATTTAAATTCCATTCCAATTTATAAATTTAGTGTGTTGTCTCTGAACTGCTTCATTATGATGCCTGATTAATATATTCATATGGCTGTTCATAGTGTACTGGTTTGATGTTGGCAAAGCTTCGGTTAAGCAGATTTGCGTTCAAATTTGGGGTGGTGAAAAGTTTAAAGTCCCTCCTCTATAAGCAGTTTCTGAAAAATGAAAGTAAAAACAAAAATACATGTTTTCTTAAGATAAAAATGAAGTATAGTTCATACAGATTTGTATGTGAACCCTGTGTTAATTGGAACAGCAAGGCCTTCATTTGTATTGATTGTTGAAGGTTTGTGGGGATAATGAGTGTCATTTCAAACAATATCTGATTTCACCATAGAAAAACATTTTCCCAGCACTGTCTTCAACAAGTTTATTTTTGGTTTTGTTATTCTTTGTCCTATTTTTTGTGCAATACACATTTTGGAAGGGACTTCAAGGTTTTTTCGGGCTGTGCATCTTTAACCCATGCATCATATATAGGCTAATGCTATGTAATAGTCAAAAGCAACCAATGTATTGTTGGAGTGATTATAAAACTACCCACACCTTATCCATTTAACACAGTTTGGATGGTTGGTTGCTCTTACATTTTGCATCCATCGATCTTTTAGTGAAATTTGAGTTGAATCAGTAAAAAAAAAAGTTGCCTGGTCTTCGTTAATTTTAATCGTCTTTAGGATTTCTGTAGATTATATTTAATTTCTTTCATTTTCCACGCAAATATTTTCTCTTCACCACATGATGTAAACCATTGCTGTCAAATTTGCGAGTAACCTCATTGGTCATGCAATCATACGAGTTGTGTCCCCTCTGCATGTTGAATTAGTGCTTAGGATTTCTATGTATAGGCGGTTTCTGTTGTTTAGTCACTAGTGAAGAGTTCACTGCATAATATGCACTAGGTTGTTTTAAAACATGTCTTGCTCAGTGTAGAAACTGGACTATTCTACTTAATGTATAGGACTTATCTAAGTGGAATGAATTCTACTATTATTACTTGCTTCTTAAATTCATAGAGCCCTCTCATTTGTTTAGAACACTGTTTATCATAAACATTACAATGATAACAACTTTTTAACTGCTTATTGGTATACAACTATTAATAGATCATATGTGTAAAATAGTTTTATATATTTCCTTGGTAAATACTGCTCATTCTTTGGAAGCTAACATATAAAAGGAAAATTGTCGTGGTAATTTAACAAATGATATTGTTATGATCTTTATTTGGTTTCCACGTGATTTTGTTGATCTAAAGTCCTTCTTATCTCTCTTGCTTGGTGAATTTGATCTCATCATCTATGCCCTGGATTAAAATTACATTATTGTTGGAGACTTAAGATTTGTAATATTGCCAAATGCAGGTGCTTGCCTTGGTGGGTGACCAATTGGATTATGGTGATAACATTTGTGGTGCAGTACTAAGCATTCGATTCAACGAGGACATAGTGAGTGTCTGGAATCGCAATGCCTCTGATCATCAGGTTGGCATCTTCACTGATCCTATACGTGCGCGTGTTATATATTTGTATTCATGCATGTCCTTAATAACATTCCTGGTTTTTCACGCAGGCTGTAATGGCTTTGAGAGATTCGATTAAGCGTCACTTAAAGCTTCCTCACGGCTATGTCATGGAGTACAAGCCGCATGATGCTTCTCTGCGAGACAATTCATCTTACAGGAACACTTGGTTGAGAGGCTAGAGATACATCTGTGTTTATCCTAGTCCCCTTGATGCTATTGTATACCATCACAGCTTGACGCTGCCTTTTGAACATTGGCCGCAACCTAATGTTGTCGGGTGTTTCAGGACTGGTTTTGACTTTTGAATTAAATTTTCGACATCAATTTCATGACTGATTTATGTTACTTTCGTTACTCGAGGATTAATTTTATAATTTGTGTTTTGTCTTACTTAGTTATTGTAAATAACTTCAGTCTTGTTGCTTTTCACCTTCCTGAAGGAAAGGATCATAACTCTTTTCATCCATATGACAGATTGCTCTTGTAGCGTATTTTAATATGAACTAGTTTGAAACCCGTGCCTTGCACGGGAAACTTGTGCTGAATTTTTTATATAAATTTTAATTTATGTTGATAATATTTATTATAAAAAAGAAGTACAATACATGTTAAAATGTATGTATACCTTATATAGAAAGGGAATACAAATATCCCCTAAGTGATTTTTTTTTATTTCATTGCTTCCCTTTATTAAATTGTTTTATCATTTTGGTCTTCAGAGGTTTGTCAAAGTTAAAGTAGGCCTCAAGGTCCCGTGAACGTAAGTAGAGGTCTCACCCATCGAATAGATCATCACACTAACATCGGGAGTTAAACATACAGCCTTGCAGATAAGTTAACTCTATACCAAGTTAATATTATTAAAACTATTTTATTATTTTTATGACATTTTTTTATCTTATTTTCCAAAAATTTCAAAAAAGAAAATCTATATTTTGATTAATATAAATTGAAGTGGGTTCTATTTAAAGAGGGTTTAAAAAAGAAATCTAACATGCTTGTTCACAATTAGAAACGGAAGATTCTTAATCCCAAAATCAATGTGATATACACAGAAAGGAATCTATTAAAAAAATATCAACTTGTAACCATCTAAATTAATTTAAATTGAAAAAACTTGTGTTAAAAAAAAGAGTAAATTACACTCCCCTCCCCTCAAAGATGCTTGAAATACACTCCCCTCCCCTCTTATGTTAAAATATACAATTTCCTCCCTTGAAAAATAAAATTTACACTCCCCTCCCTTATAAGATGCTTGAATTACAACCCCCTCCCTTGATAATTAAATATACATTACACTTTAATCTATTTTAACATAAATAAATATTTTTATGATATATATTAATTTTAAACCACCCTTTAAGAAAAATTAATTCATTTCTTTATAATTTAAATGTAAATGATAATTAAATTTAAATATTTTGCTATTGATTTTATAATTTAGAGTTTAAAATTAACTTTTAAATAACCATGGTTTATTGTCGTTAATAATTTTTCACATATTTTAATTTTATTTTGGCTTGTTTCATATTTTATAATAGGGTTTAAAACTACATGTTAATGAAATTGTGAATAAAAAATAGCAAAAAAATATGTATTCAATTTTTTATTATGTTAAAATAGACCTGCAATACTGTTAATTTCGAAGTGTATTAGATTATTATTTTTTTGCTAGATTATTAAAAATAAAAAAATATATATTGAGGGAGTAAAGTGTAGATTTTAACATAAGAGGGGAGGGGAATGTAATTCAAGCTTTTCTTAGGGGAGGGAAATGTATTTTTCTCTAATATGTTTTGAATAAGAGGGGAGGGGAATGTATATTTTAACATAAGAGGAGAGGGGAGTGTAATTCAAGCATCTTTGAGAGGAGGGGAGTGTAATTTACTCTAAAAAAAATAAAAAACTTACTTTTCATTGCATAACTAACTTAAGAACGAATTAACAAACTAATAGTATATATTTTATGCAACCTTCAATTTTTCAATACAATTTTGGGAGAAAATCTTGAATCAACAAACGGTAGCAACATTCATGAATTGACTATGTTGATGGACTGTTTCAATAACAAAAAGTGCTTAGCAACTAATGTCTAACTCTATGACAACGATTTTGGCCTTGAAGTTATTTATAATATATTCTTTTTTTTTTTCCAATACATGAAAAATTAACCAGTAATGTCTGAATAGAATAACCAATAGCCTCTTGGTCTAATAGTTTATATTATTATGATGAAGTTGTTTAATTTTTTAATATATAAACAAATTCATCAATCAACATATCTATGTCAAAATCTTCTTGAAAAATAACAACCCGTGGAGTAAACTGATACGAATTTCATGGTAAATCATTATTGTCAACCCTTGTAAATTTAAAGTGATACAATTTTCCTATCTTGAAATTGTCTCTAATAATATGATATTGTTAAGTGTCTTCACAACGTGAAACAAATTAATAGTATAGACAACACATTCCCTCAATTATGTTTATAAAGATGTATATGAGCCTCTTTTCGGCTATTGCAAGAGTATGGTTTCATTGAAGAAAAAAATCAAAATCAAAAAATAGATTTACCAAGAAACGCTTTTAATTTAGTATAAGAACACTAAAAACAACAAATTAATGATAACCTCAACATCCATTAGGATCATTTTAAATAAGTTTGACTCTTGAGATTTTGATATTTCAGTCACATGATACGTTTTAACAATCTTCACAATCAGAAAATAATTCTAAGTAGAGTCTATGACGTTAGAAATCATGAAAATATTTGGGTTAGTTGTCATGTAAAAAGACCGAGAAAAAAAATATTTGGCAAAACTATGGTTGCAAATTATGAAAACGAAAAAACTTAAGCAACAAATAAATCTCTTACGAAAAATAAATAGTTAAAAATGTAAAAATAGCTACTATTGTTTAACCCTTTTTTTTTGTCTAACACTACAACATTTGAGTTGGCATCCATGGTTGCAAATTATGATCATATAAAAAATATAAGTGAAAAAAACATAAAAGATTATTAGTTTAGGAAAATAAGTAGTAAAAAAGCGCATCATGATAGTAATCGAAAGACAAAAAAATAACTTTTTTATTAAGATGAGTTTGCCGAAATATCATGCATTCTCACCTTTGTGCCGTATATATTTATCGGATGCACAAATCTCTCTTAGCGTCCAAAGAAAATTCAAAATCGATTAGAAATAATACGATAATTAAATGACATTTAAGGGACAAATCAAAATTGATAATCAATTACTATTAGCAACACCAATTTCTTTATGGATTAATTTACATATCCAATTTTATTCAATATAATATTCAATTATGTTTAAAATGATGCTATTAAATCAACGTTGGCAATCCCCTAAAAAACAAAATTAACCTTAGCAAAAATCCCTCCCCTGGTTTGTGATCAACAATTCATTTTATGTTATGGACAAATCAAGTCAAATTTCTACTTTCTAATAATTGAAGGAGAATATCTTATAGGTGCATTGAATTTTAAATTTTTGATGATGTATCTTTAATGAAATGATAAATTACATTGAATGTAAAAGAGTATCCATTTGTGAAATCAATGCAAGAAGAGAGGATAACAGTTAAAATATAAGGGCTAAATGAAAAATATTTGGTACAATTGAACTGTTGATTTGTGCAATTTGATTTATGTAAATCGTCTTAAATAGAAATTTATGCTAAGTCAAAATATTTTTCATTAAATATACTAATTGATATTGTCCCAGCTGTTTTTACTGATGTTTTAAATTTTAGCAATTGGACATAATTTTGAATGGAGGCGAAATTGACAAAGAAAGGTGCTTAAATTTGGGAAAATGATGGATAACCCGTCTTTCAAAAATTAGAAAATTAGAATATTCAAATTTTTAAATTAGAAGTAAAAGTTTATTAATGGTAGATAATGATTTGGGAAATTACATATTGGACTTGTGAATGAGAGTTCATAGATATATTTTTTCATTGATTTATCCGAACTAATTGTCATATGTATAAAAGGAGTAGTATGTTTTGAAAGATGAATATTCTTAGAAGGAATACCCAAGTGAGTTTGATTTCTAAGGTTTTGACATTTCAAGGACAATCCACATTCAAACAATTATCGCTATCAAAAAGTAATCATAATCATTTTTTTTAAAAGTAATCATAAGCAAGACCTGTGATAAGTAATTGAGAAAAATCTTGACAATATTTGAATTGAAAGTAATTGAGAAAAAATTACAAAAGAAATATATGAGATACATTAGTGTACATCATATACAAAATTAACGTATTAAGTTTTTTTTTTTTAATTTGTCATTTAAAACAAAATTGCACTAATCAAGAAAAAAAAACATAAAAGAAATAAAGCATTTAACTAAATAAATAGTATAAGAAAACATGTTTCATGTTTGAAAAATAAATTTCACAAATCCATTGAAGTCTTGGTTGCAAAATAAAAACAATGTGATTCTTGTTTTTTTAATAAATCTATGAAAGATAAAAGGATGAAGAAATAAAATAATTAACAAAATAATCAAAAATAATAAATAATAGAAAAACTCTATGATAGTTGTACTCAGAATACAAAGGATAGTTTTTTTCTTCTACGGAATTCAAGAAAAAATGTGTCCTTTTCAAATTTGAGTTGCCTCTATTTATAGGCTGAAAATACCACATTTTAGAGCCTAAAACTTTTTCAAAATTGAAAACCAATTCAAGACATTTAAAACTATTAATAATATGTAATGTATGCATTATACAATTCCATCTATATACATCAAATTTCAGTTTGTGATTTGTAGAATTTTACATTATGAAAATCTGATCAAATTAATTGATTTTATGGAATATTAATTGGTAATTTAAATCCAGTCATTGTCAACTCTAACTTTTAATTTTTTGTGATTAGTAAAATTAAGAGCCAATTCCATAACATAGCCAACAAATTTTTGTACGCTAATAGCCTCTAACTTTTATTTTCCATGCTAATAATTTTTTTACACGGTAAACTATTTTTAAGGTCATTTTTTCACATAATATTATTTTACATGTAATAATTTATATAATTTTTTTTTCTACGTGTAGTAATTCGTATGGTCATTTTTACCATATCTTAATGGTATTATATTTTTTACATTAAAATGATTTTTAGGATCTTTTTCAAGGGTATTTTTCTATGTGTAAAAATTTGTACGGCCCTTTTTTTTTTTTTCAAGTGATTCTCAAGTTGTTGAAATTATTACTTTTTTTTATGTTCAAATAAAGAATTAAAAAATAAGTTACACACCATTTAAAATTATATCGTTTATTTTTAATTTCTTACAGTTACTATTTTTTGCTTGATCAAATAAAAAAAATAACAAATCAATTTGATGAAAGGTAATTCTATTTGTCTCCTTCCTTCAAAAAAATAAATATATTTGTCTCTTATTAATGTTGCCTTTTATAATTAGTGTCATGAAAATTTAGAAATTTAGAAGTTTAATTATCAATTGCCAAGTGGCACAATGCACAAGTGGATAGCCTATTAGAAAAGTAGCATTTAATATAGGTCAATGTAAAACATTTGCAATTGTATATAATATAGATGCATTAATCCTTGAATGTGGAGTAATATTAATCCATCTTTCTATTATTATAGTATATTAACGTTTGTACCGGATTAGTTTTAAGTTTTTTTTTAGTTTCAAATTGATCCTTCATGTTTGTAAAAGTGAACAAGTTAGTCCTTTAATTTTTTTCTTTTTGTGACAAACTGGTCTTTTTTCAAGTATTTAAACCACTCAACTACATTTTTAAGTATGCTACTCTTCCAAGACTTTAAAATGAGCTCCACTAGTCTTACAATATATTCATAATTAATATTTTTTTTTATCATTTTAATTCAAAAAGTAACACTCAAAAGCACCTTTTATTCAATGGTCATGCTAACTGGTGTCTCCAGTGCACTGGGTAAGAAGTCAAATAGTAATATTTACATTAAATGCTTATTTAATGACTTAAAAAGGGCAATATTTGCATTTAAAGTTGCGTAATTAATGCATTAAATGCTTCCTCTTTAGGCTTAAAATTTTCTCTTTTGACTTCCTTAACAAGTGCCCTGGGAAACTGTGAGGCACTGGTTAGCATTATCCTTTATTTAAAAGAACAAAAAAAATCAGACAAAGCCACCGTAGCTCTGCATATGGATACAGAGTGAAATATCACCACTAAAAGAAACTCAATTAGTGGTGTTCATTCTGACCGGCTCTGCTCACATGTTAATACCATGCCCGATGTTTATGCTCTTAGGTGAGGTTGAAAAAATGTTTGACACCAAACATAATTATTTACATAGATCTTCTTATTGTTTCCCAATCCAATCCTATTTTACATACAAATATTTTATCAACAACATTATAAATCAAGTAATTGGTCAAATTTGTTTTAAACCAAGACTGAATAATAGAACTATAGTTTTGAGAGCTTGGATTCGAATCGGTAATAAACATTCACATTAACACTTTTAATCGAGTTTGATGGAAATAGGTTAATAATATATATATTTTGTGACTTAGACTTAGCTGCTCACTTTTATCGACATAAATGACCAGCATCGTATACAAATACTATGCATACAAATTCATACAAAAAATGTATACAATCGTCTCATGCCAGCATCGTGACCTAAACAAACAGAAAACTTGTAATCTAAGCCATCTGATCTTAATCACTAGCTAAGATCTTTGACTACAACGACAACTTACTACAAGGAATATATTTTTCATAAGCATAGTGACTCTCACCCGATCCTCACCTACTCGAGGGAAGGCAAACTAAGGTTGCCTTGGTCGAAACCCTTACACATAGAACAACTCGATAATGTCGAATTTTTGACTAGTCATTATTTTATTTTTTGACAAGATTGACTAGTCATTATTATTATTGCTATCTATAGATAATAATAAAGCAAACTTAGTATTTTGGCAAGTATGACATTTGTCATCTAAGAACATCCTTTCTTAATACTCTTTCTAAATTATTGCCTAATAAGGAAACTATTATTTTTTCCTTTTTTATTTTTACAATAGAGAATGGAATGGTTTTTTTTTTAATATTTCTTCTACAAATTCCAATAGCAAGAATTAAAATTAGTATGTTTTTTTTTTTATGGGACGTGTGCTTTCAATGTTGGAAGTGTTGATTTATTGAAAAGGCAAACCAAAACACACGTATGCAAACCGTTTTTTGAACCCCCAAGTGTATTGAAAACGCCCAATTCACTATCATCAGTGCCTCACTTGGTTTTTTCCTTTTCTTTTCCAAAAGTTCATTTTTTCGACTAATTCATACCCAACTTTCTATCTTCTCTGCTGCGTTTCTTTGTTGATTATTCAAGGTTTTTTGTGCTTCATATTCTCATATTTATCGTAGCATTTGATTTTATTTCTAACAAAACATTTAGAGTAAATTACACTCCCCTCCCCTCAAAGATGCTTGAATTACACTCCCCTCCCCTCTTATGTTAAAATATACATTCTTCTCCCCTCTTATTCAAAACATATTAGAAATTTTTTCATTCCCCTCTCCTAAGAAAAGCTTTACTTACATTCCCCTCTCCTCTTATGTTAAAATCTACACTTTACTCCCTCAATATTTTTTTTTAATTCTAATAATCTAGCAAAAAAACAATAATGTAATACACTTTGGAAAAAATAGTATTGCAAGTCTATTTTAACATAATAAAAAATTGAATACATATTTTTTTGCTAATTTTTATTCACAATTTCATTAACATGTAGTTTTAAACCCTTTTATAAAATATGAAACAAGCCAAAATAAAACTAAAATATGTGAAAAATTACTAAAGACAATAAACCATGGTTATTTAAAAGTTAATTTTAAACTCTAAATTATAAAATCAATAGCAAAATATTTAAATTTAATTATCATTAACATTTATATTATAAAGAAATGAATTAATTTTTCCTAAAGGGTGGTTTAAAATTAATATATATCATAAAAATATTTATTTATGTTAAAATAGATTAAAGTATAGTGCATATTTAAATATCAAGGGAGGGGGTTGTAATTCAAGCATCTTATAAGGGGGGAGTGTAAATTTTACTTTTCAAGGGAGGAAATTGTATATTTTAACATAAAAGGGGATGAGAGTGTATTTCAAACATCTTTTAAGGAGAAGAGAGTATAATTTACTCAAACATTCATATTTGGGGAACAACGCAATCTAAATGAGCTCTATTTAGGTAAGATTTATATAATAATGATTTCAGGTAATGATTTTATTAATGCAAATGCAATCACTTTTCAGTTTTCAGCTAGCAACCTGTCTTTTCAAAGAATAAAATGGAATCGATTGTTACTAACACCTGGTGCTCTTGGTTACTTATTGCTCTCCATTTCTCCTTTCAAAATTGTTTTTCTATTCTTTGGTAGTAATTAGTTAGTACATTATAGATTAGTTTGATTTTGGTTACACATGATAGATGAATTTTATTTTATTTTTGACAAATCATCATAGATGAATTGAAACCATACTTCTTTTGTTTTATATTAAATATAAACAGTGATGAAGGTAGTTGAGTTTGGTGTCTTTCTTTTTTGCGTTTTATTATTTGCTAATTCTTTACTTCTTTTTGTATTATAGGTTCGGCATATTCAAACTATTAGACTTTTCAAGGATTATAGTTGATGTGATATCTTTCAAAGACATAAATTATGCAGGCGAGTCTATTTTAGTTAATTAGAGTCCATCCAAATTATCTCCCTGTTCCATTTTGACTCTCAAACTCTTCCCCTTCTTTCTTTTATGCTTCATCAGTTCAATATTTTCTTTTTAACGTCTCTTCTATTCCTTTCTTCACTTCAAAAAAAAAAAGTGGAGAAGGGAATAAAAGAGACATTAAAAAGGTCATTTGTTAATAATGGTATCTTTTGGCAACATTATTTGTAGCAATATTACTTGAAGTTTTCTTTTGGAAAAACTCATTGTATAGATCACCTTACAATTGCAGTGAATGTCAAAAAAGTGTAGTTGAAGTTATAAGTGGTACTCTGTTCCTTTATAATTGTCACTTTTGCATAAAATTTTTGTTTTTAATTAACTGTCGTTTTCAAAGTCCAATACATCATTAAATGTTGTTTTACCTATATTACCTTTAGATATTTATTACAGAAAGAGAAATACATGAAATGAGATATTAAATGATTAAGGTTATTATAGGAAAAAGAAACATTGTTGTATAAAAAGTAGCAGTAAAAGTATTTGTTGTCTTGATTTGTGTAAAAAGTCAAAATGCAACAATTAAAAAGAAACAGAAGGAGTATTTCTTTTCCAAATTTATATTATATTTTAAAATAAATTTTGAGTGAAAATCAATTCATATGGCCAACACCATAAATATTATGACCGTATTTTTTTTTCATCTTTATTCAGCTATTTATTGGCAGAAGGCTTAAAAAATTCAATTTCTTACATTATCATATTACTTTAATTTGGTGGGTTTGTTGCACCTTATTTGAGCTTGGTTGTGATTTTATATCATTAATTTTTTTAATTCCAAATGTATTAATAAATGTGCAGGTTGACAGTCAAACAACTTACAAGTAATAACATAAAAGTCAAATTTGTAGCATCATCACATGGGAGATTTCTTTTAGTTCATAACAGTCTCTTGAGGCATATGTTTATTTGGAAAATCAACTTCATTGTATTATTGTTTTCCATTCAATTGTAACAATACTTTGATTCACCTGATTTGTGCTCATAATATGAAGTGTGCTTGCAATGCTATTTTCTTCACAATGTTGATGATTGTTCATTAGAGTGGTCATGTTGAAAGAAAGTTGTAGAGTGGTCTTATATTATTTGTAGGGGAAATGCTTGAGATAGCAAGAAATGATGTAGCGACAATTTCACTAAGGCTTTGTAGCGTTTTACCATTTAAAGTCCACTGCGCCACTACCCCGTTTTTGCTGGCCATGAGATATGATTGGTTCAATAGTAGTTCGTTACAAAAATCCTCGGGACAAATAGCATTGTTGTGTTTGTAGTTGAGCTAAAGTAATTGAAATAGATGGAAGCAACACTTATTTTTTAATCGAAACATGTTGTTATGTTGTTGCATTATATTTATTGTTAATCGTCATCAACATATGTATTTTGTTTTGATTATTGTTTCGCCTCTATTATTCTAATAGTTTAAAAATAGTATATGCTTCATCCTCTCTATCCTATTCTCATTGTTTTTTCCCTAATTAATATGAATATTCTTTATCTATTTTTTTATTTAATTTTTTGAAGAGCTATATTTTATTTAATTATAATTCCTTTCAATTTTTTAAATAATATAAATATAAGCGCCCATGATCAAGCATAATTTTTCCCGTGCATTGCACGGGTTCACACACTAGTAAATGTAGTTACAACATGATTGTAATTTTCATAGAGAAATCAACATACATTGTATACATCATCTTTGAAGAATACATTATTTGTAGTCCAACTATCCTAAACAGATGACTGGAGTCCAATGATACCTGTTCAGCAATTAGCAATTGTCAGACTTCAACATACAAAGAAAGAAGCATAAGGTCATATTAAAATATAGTCAGCTGTAGGCCTACTGCAGCCGTTAGATCAAGATATAGAGAACATTTCTCTGTCTTAAGCTAACGGTCTACAACAGCTGCACCAAAAAACCAGCTATAGAGAAACCAATTTGGTTAAACAAAATTGAACATGATCATGTGACAATGTTAAGTTTATCCAGCTTCCACACTTGATCCTCTGCAGCCTCAAGCCACACTATGATTAATCGAAAGGCCGAGATTTGGCTGGAGAGGCTGCATAGGGTCCAAGTCAATCTCTTTCATTTACTTATTGAAATGTTGTATGGTATGAGTCAAGGAGGTTCTTTCATCCCGACATAAACTCGAACTGTGTTACTATGATCATATACCAATCTAATATTTTGACAAGAAAATGATTCATACAATAGAGATACTAAGCTACAAACCAATGATGTATATTAATGGAAATTTCTATCCATAAATAATATGAATAATGGAAGTATTACCGCATGCTATTCTTGCACCGGCATTTCCAGTAGTTTTGCTCAGCTCATGTCCACCTGTTCCATTATAAAAAAAGCTAAAAAATACAAAAAGATAGCATTGAAAATTGTTGTTACGAATCCAAAGAGGGGAAGTAGAAAATCGGTAGAAAGAAATGAATAAAAATGATTTTTTTTATTGATTGACTGAAAATAGGAGAGAGGCATCTCCTTCAATAATTCCAGCTTCACAAAGGATTTCTCCTTTCATACAAACTTCTTAAATTAACAGGAGTCAAAAGATATCTCTTTTTTTATTGATTGACTGAAAATAGTTTTTTATTGATTGACTAAAACAGGATTTCTCCTTCACAGAATAATAGCGAGTTAACCGGCCGGGAACTGCACAAAAGATATCAAGGGCTGAAAGAATTGAATCATTTGAAGCATAACACGGATAGTCATTAGATCAGTGAATAACTAATCTCATTACAGGGGTCAAAAGTAACTCAAAAAATACTTTTGTACTTCCTAAATGACAATTTTCTTTATAGGAAAATGCCAGTTGTTGATGTGTTATGTTAGTAATCAAAGTTTGAACCCTGAACATCTTTTTCAATCTCCTTCGAGTGCCGTAGCTCAACCATTAGAACTACACCTTTGGAACGGTTAATGCTAAAAAGTAAGCATTTGGCACGAGGAGGAAATATATGAAGCCAAGGTAAGTGGTAGAAAATATAAAGGTGTATTTTTCATGGAACAGTGTTTATCAACTTGGATCATAGAAGTAATTTGCACTTTAAGCTTTTCATATCAAAAGAAATAATGTATTCAAATTCAATTCAGTACATCTTTATCATAGAAAAACTACTCCAATGAGTTACTCTATAAAAACTATAAAAATAGAGGAAAATAGAAGCTATGTTTCAAAGTGCAAAAACGAGGAAGCCTAATCAAGCAAGTTCATTGATTCTTGGTCCAAAATTTTAAATTCTTACCTCTTCCAAGATCATCAGGATCAGCATGAACAACAACAGCTCTCCCGAGTATGGAATGAACTCCACTTAGTGGAATCTACATATTGAAAGTGAGAAAGGAGTAAGTACAGTGTTGCCTATTACGAATTGCCGAAAATAGTGGATTGTTCAAATTCTACTACACCACAGTGCTATAGTGCCACTAATTAACAACACTTTGTACTGAATAGCGTATCACAGAATAATAGCGATTGTTCAAATTTCGCTATGTTATCTAGTCTTTATTTTACAACACTGGGTAAGTACAGTCCTTCGGGATCTAATTAAACTTCATTCAAAGTTGTTAAATAAAAATATCAATTGTAAAATTGACATTAGTGCCACTTTAATTAACAAAAAACGGATCAAGTGACATGGTTCTAAAAGCAATGAGATAATGAAATTCAACGAAGTTCAATTCTTTACCTTTCCATCTCTGATAGAAATCTCAGCAACTCCTGCAAAACAGAAAACTCTCAAGGAGATTGCCCAAGGGACAACTTATACATTGTTAAAATATCAAAATAAATATATAAAAGAAGAAGAAGAAAGAAGGTAATACCATCAGGGCCCGCAACAATGTTACCCAAATCACCGGCATGTCGTTCATCATCGGTAGGTGCTCCGTGATCCTTCTTGAGTGGATTGAAGTGAGGACCTGAGGTAAAGAAGTCAAAGCCAAAACTGAATTGAAACACTTGCATGTTTGATTAGATTAGAAAATCAGTTTTCTTTTCAAATATTCGGTTCTGACTACACGTGCTTGAGAAATATCCGGTTTGAGAAAATAGATGTGATTGAATGTAACCACATGTGTCAGTTTTGTGTTGGCGCGTCTTCAATGTAAAGCGTCGGTGATACATTAATGCTAATATATATTGAAAAATGAGAAAAGTGGAAACCAACCAGTGGAGTTGCAGCCATTGGTGGTGTCACCAAGAGCATGGATATGAAATCCATGAAGACCTGGAGACAACCCTGTTATTTTTCCAGTTATATGTGTATAATTACCTGCACAATCACAATCATAGTTACTACTGGAAAAACTCAGTCTCGTGCCGAAAAGATATAAAACTAGAAAAAAGTTAACACATATTGGTTTTGTAAAGATGAGTTAGACCCAATATAAAATTATAATATAGTATCTGTTCGGTAGTGCTTGGCATAAGAGGGTGTATTGAAAAGAAAAATAAATTAAGTCCAGCATTGAAAAGAGATAGTGTCCGAAATAGTTTACAAAGAGTAGCAATTGCTTACCTCACAAGCCAGTTTTGTAAAGAGAATAAGATTCAATATAAAAATTTAATATGATATCAGAGTTTATAGGTTCAGTAGCCCTTGGCGTAAGGGGTGTATTGAAAAAAACTGAAGTCCCACATTGAGATAACGTCTGAAAAGAGTTAACAAAGAGTGACACTCCCTTACAAGTCGGGTTGGTAAGTATGAATTAGGCCGATATATAAACCAATTCATAGTTTATCTATTTGGCAGTGTTTGACGTAACGGGGTGTGCTTAAAAAACAGAAGTCACACATTGAAAAAAGATAACGTCTAAAAAGAGTTTATAAAGAGTGACAATCCCTCGCTTTACAAGCTGATTTTTTTTGTTGGAGAAGTCAAATTATCCAACCAAAATTGCAACCGGGTAGAATCAAACCTGAGACTTGAGAGGAACACAGTCCAAGATACCATGTCAAGACCACCAGACCAACTGAACTGATCTATACGCTAAATTTGTAAGGAGAATTAGACCTGATACATAATCTAATATGATATCAGAGTCTATCTATTCGGTAATGTTTGACGTAAAGGGGTGCATTTAAAACAACTAAAGTCCTACAATGAGATAACGTCCGAAAAGAGTTACCAAAGAGTGAGACCCAGTTACAAGCCAGTTTGGTAAGAATGAATTCTGCTGATATAAAAAACCAATTCATAGTTTATCTATTTGAATTTGATAGTGTTTGACGTAAGGGGGTGTACTTAAAAAAATAAAGTCCCACATTGAAAATAAATAACTTAATACAAGAGTTTATAAAGAGTGACACCCTACCTAGCTTACGGTTTTGTAAGGATGAGTTAATTCGAATACAAAAACATAATAATTACTTACAAATTACAATTACAATGAAACATAATAAATATTTGAAACTAACATGAATAACAGATTAACAAATATTTCATGCATCAGTAGCTGAATTAACAAATATCATGAGAGAAAGAGAGAGAGAGAGAGAACCATTGGGATGTTGAAGAAAGTGAAGAGAACCTCTAACGTTGTTATCTCCGATGATGAGAGCCACACCTTTCACTGTTCCCTTTCCACCTTCCATCGAATACAATGTTCTGTTGGAAAACAAAAACAATTGGATAAATACGTTAAAAAGAATCTGTCAATAAAATAAAAAGAAGTTAAAAAGAAAATAAATATTCACAAAAATTGATCTATTTTTTTATTATGTTATTATTTTTTTATATTATTTTTTTAATTATATCATTTTTACTTTTCTTCCAAGTTTTTTATATTCCAAAATTATATTATTGTTGTTGCACATAAATACAAGTGATTTTTGTTTTTCAATTACCAATCCAAATGAATCCTTTTTAGTCATATGATTTGATAAGCTAAAAACTATAAGAGAAGCTAACTTGTTGTGTTAGGCAAACAAACCTTTCATGTCTTTTGGCGACACAAATTTTTAATGTCAACTCTATTATTTGGATACATTTTAAAGTCTAATTTTCTTTTTTTAGAGGAATGTCTAATTTGAATTTGAATTGTTCACTTATCTCTACTAAATTGAGAAGAGAGAAAACAAAATGATTGAGTTCAAGTGAACGAAACTAAACCTAAAGATGAGGTCCAATCTGAATAAGGACATGCTTTTATCCACAAGTTTTCATAAAAATCGATATGATTCATAAGTAATGTTTTGGATGGAGAAAACACAATTTTTTCCACCCTCGAATGGATAAATCTAACCAAAACGGACGGAATCCGTTTTTAAGACAAAACTATTACGCATATCACCACAATTGTAATATTGCGACCGGATCAGGTGATGCGGTCCACAATTTAAAACCCTAAAAAATGTTTATATACAACTAAGAAAGGTGCATTAACATTTTTTCCTTTCATTCCCTTAAAAAAAAAAAACATTTTTTCCTTTCATCTTTACAAACTAACCAAACAGTTGTTTCAAAATGATAGGTACTAGATTAACATTAATCCAATACCGTTCATTAATTTAAGTATTTAATCAACGGATTAAAACATAATAATACTTTTGGCTTTTGAACATCATGCACTCTCATAATCAAGTTTTCTGTTAATTGCAACCTTAATTAAGAGAGGAAAAGAGAGAAACATAAAATATTCTTGTTTCTTCTTGGTTTTCTCTATTTTTCTTAATTTTTCTCCTCTTTGTGATTAAATTTTATGATCATATTGTTTTGCATTGTTATGCATAATAAATAAAATTACAAATAAAATGAGAGAGATAATAAGCATTCATATTGGACAAGCTGGAATTCAGGTTGGTAATTCATGTTGGGAGCTATATTGTCTTGAACATGGCATTCAACCAGATGGAACAATGCCCAGGTTTATATCCTAATGTTTTTTTTTCTTCTTTCTATTTTCAATATACTTTTGTTATTATGTTTCAAGAACTTAGATACGTACATTAATTGCAATCTTAGGTTATGTGACTTGTGCAACCTTGAGTTTTTCTCCAACAAATTTGTTTAAAACATGATGTCTAGAAATTTTAATTTCATATGTCACATGTCGCGTTTTCATGGTCGAGGTGAAATATTATTGTACTTAGGATTTTCCGATGAATTCAACCAAAAAATTTATAATCATTGATACAAATTATAACATTTCATAGATAGATCAAATATTGTGTATTTGAGATTTATGAAGAATTTATCGACAAAGAATGTGAGAGCGAACTCTTGTTTGGTGGGTGCTTTTATTTTTGCATTTCAAATTCTTGTTCATTGTTATATATAATCAACATTGATCATAATAAGAAAGCTTCATTTAATCTACTTTCAATTGTGCTTTATTTCTCCATTTGATGCAATCCTTCCTTGGACAATTTCTCTTTAAGATTTGTATACTATGGTTTCTTGTTTTTAGCTAGATCCTAAAACTATATACCTTTTCTTGATTTGACCATTTATGTCAAAAATTTAGTATTATTGACATCATCGTCTGAGTGGAACTGAACTCGAATTCCTTAAGCAAGGTCTAATGTTTGAGCCTTCTAGATATAAAAACGTGGTTGAAAGGGGAGACCTAACTAAAAGAGACCAACCATATTTCATAGATCATTAACAAAGTTGGTCGATACTTCACGACAATATTAGCATGGTCACCAAAAAAAACTAAAAACCAAATGGTTGATTTGTTGCTAACCTTACCTGGTTACCTTTATAACTTCCTTTGATATAAGAATTTGGTTTTCAACAAATTCTATATAATAGTTTGTCCCTTTATCTTTTTGCAGTGATGAATCAAATGTGCCAAAACATGATGATGCTTTTAACACATTCTTTAGTGAAATTGGAAATGGCCAATATGTTCCAAGGGCTTTATTTGTTGATCTAGAGCCTACTGTAATTGATGAAATTAGATCTGGTCCTTACAGACAACTTTTTCATCCGGAACAGTTAATTACTGGCAAAGAAGATGCTGCTAATAATTTTGCAAGAGGACATTACACAGGTTAGTCAATTTCTGTCATATGCTAAAATTAATTTGGTGTATTTTAGCAGCAACACTTCTGATCGAATGTGTGTCTGGTGTCCGACATGTGTTAGTGTACAATATTGACACGGCACGACACTAACACGTGTGATTACTTTCAATTATTTCATACACTTAGGGCTTGGAACTGTTTATTTGATTTGTACATAAGCATTTGTGAGACTTTTTGGGAGAGATTTTGAAAACAACTTGTCCATGTTTTCAGCTTATTTCCGTAAGTTATCCAGGGTAGTTTATGAAAACAGCTTATAGCTTGTATAGAAACAATATGACTTTATTATATTTTTTTTTTATAGACATAGCTTATAAATTTATGAATCAACAGTTATATGATTGTCTATATATGATGCAGTTGGAAAACAAGTTGAAGAACTATGCCTTGATCGCATCCGAAAATTAGCTGACAATTGCACTGGCTTGCAAGGGTTTTTGGTTTTCAATGCAGTTGGTGGTGGAACTGGTTCTGGTTTAGGATCATCACTTCTTGAGAGATTATCTGTAGATTATGACAAAAAGTCAAAACTTGGCTTCATCATTTATCCTTCTCCTCAGGTTAGGCTTAGGAATATCATAACAAAGTCATGTTTGGATTAACTTATATAAGCTTATCTATTAGTACAAGTACTTGTCATACTTTTTGAAAGTATTTATGTAAAAACCTTATGATATGTTCATAAGCTGTTTTCAGCTAATTTCCATAAGTTCTCGAGAACAATATACAAAAAAAGGTCATATAGAAATGTATTATACATAAACACTTATACGATAAGCACTTATGAAATTTGCTTTAGTGGATTTAATGTCCTAATGGTGGTGTTATGTTATCATGAACATGCAGGTGTCTACTGCAGTTGTTGAACCTTACAACACTGTTCTTTCCAACCATTCTCACATTGAACATAGTGATGTAGTTGTTCTTTTGGACAATGAAGCAATCTATGACATTTGCAGAAGATCATTAGACATAGAAAGACCAACATACAGTAACTTAAACCGCTTAATATCGCAAAGTATTTCGTCTTTAACAACTTCATTGAGATTCGACGGTGCAATCAACGTGGACATTAACGAATTCCAAACTAACCTCGTACCATATCCTCGAATCCATTTCATGCTTTCGTCTTACGCGCCTGTTATATCGTCTGTGAAGGTCTATCATGAACAGTTATCGGTTCCTGAGATCACTAGAGCTGTGTTTGAGCCGTCGAGTATGATGGTTAAGTGTGATCCAAGACATGGAAAATACATGGCATGTTGCTTGATGTATCGCGGCGATATTGTACCGAAAGATGTCAATCTTGCTGTTTCACATATCAAGAAAATGAGAACAGTTCAATTTGTTGACTGGTAATTAATTCTACATCCTTTGAAGAATATCATGAGATTTACAATTTGGATTGCATGAATTCATCTTATTTTCTTAAATTCTCCAAGACAGCTTATAAAAACAGTTCAACTTTATTTTATTTTTTGTTAAATAAATAACTTATACGTAAGCACTTTATACGATAAGCGGACTACGTTGCACCGACACTTCTGATGAAGGTGTATCCCGGTGTCCGACACTGACACGACACTTATGATTACATTGAATTATGTCATTTGCTCAAAATTTTATTGGTGTCGACGTGTCTGGTGTCTATGCTTCGTAGGCGCATATGCTATAAATGCTTAACTAAGTTGTTTATCCAAATAAAACCTTATTCAATTCTTCGGAGCTAGCACATAATCTTTAGAAACTCATAATCATCTTTAACAAAAATTAATGTGACAAAACATGATATTGATGACTGATTAAATTTTATGTAGGTGTCCAACTGGATTCAAGTGTGGCATAAACTTCCAACCACCAACAGTTGTACCAGGAGGCGATCTAGCGGAGGTGAGACGTGCAGTTTGTATGATAAGCAACAACACAGCCGTATCTGAGGTATTCTCTAGGATTGATCACAAATTTGATCTTATGTATGCAAAGAGAGCATTTGTGCATTGGTATGTTAGTGAAGGAATGGAAGAAGGTGAATTTTCAGAAGCTAGAGAAGATCTTGCTGCTCTTGAAAAGGATTATGATGAAGTTGGTGAAGATGGTGTAGATGAAGAAGTAGAAGATTATTGAATTTGATTCATTGTTTATCTATATTTCAATGTTGTATGATGTGTTTGTTCTTGTGATTGTTTCGAATTAATGTGTGAAAGAATCGTGTTTAATTCATGTATATATGATAATGAATGTAATATAATTTTGCATACTCATATTTAGACGTCACACAATCTTGGAATGCAACGACGTTAAAACTATTCAAAAGAGCTTTGTCGTTTATATGATCCTATCTGACTCGAAATATTAGTCTCTACACGAGAATATACCTAATTTACACAAAAAGAAATATTTAAACTTCATACATTGTTTGAACTGAAAATTAGCACAAGGGTGAAAGATTCCATTGAGTTTCATTGCAATCCTGAACATTTTTCATGTACTCTTGAACACCATTAATTGCATAAAGTGAAGCTGATATTTGCCTTTCAACTTTCATCCTTTCAAATTCTGAAACTCCTTTATCAACCATATCACACAATAATCCATCATTGTTTGTCATATCCAACCATTGATCAAAAGGAAAATTATCAAAAATAGGTCCAAAATCCCATGAAACATTGGACTTATAGGAACTTGATTCATATTCATTATTTAAATTGCTCATATCTGGCCTATATGCATCATCAAATAAATCTGGTTTTTGTATCGTTGTCGAACTAGAAAGCGAGTTTTCACTTTTATCGTTGACGTTGGTATAGCTCGAATTAGTACTAATATCAGTACTAGTGCTAATCACACCGCTAGCACTAGTACTATTATTAGTACCACTAGCATTGGAACTATTGCTAGTGAGGCTGATAGGACTATTACTATTTATAGCACCATTGACGGTGCCAACACCGTTAGTGGTGCAACCAGTACTAGCATCGCTAGTAGTACCATTAATCGTGTTAGCACGGCTAGTGGTGCTACTTATACCTTTCATATCTTGTTGTTTGGTACCTTTTTTTCGGTTGTTGAGAAGATGTCTAATTCGAGAAGCGAGGGGGGAATCGTAAGAAACATGTGTGACGAAGTTGGTGCGAGTGTTGGAACCGCGAAGAAGTGTCGCGGCTTCATCATAAGCTCTTGCTGCTTCCTCAGCTGTTTCAAATGTTCCAAGCCACATTCTTATGTTTTGTGTTGTGTCCTTTATCTCAGCAACATATCTACCTGATGGTCTTTGTCTCACCCCAACAAACTTGTCTCTTGTTTCACTCTTTTTGTTTCTCCCTTTGAATTTGTTGACCTTTTTTGGTCTCAAACTCTTTGGTTCATCAAATTGAATTTCCATTGAGTAGGAGAAACTATTTTTTTTTTTTGAGAGAAGCTAGAAACTTTTATAGTGCAAAGTTTATTCCTCAATTTTCATGCTGCTGCTAGAAATTTGTGAATCATATATGATATATATGAATGAAAAATGGTGTCAAGTGGGATTAATATAATACACTATACTATACAAGTATATTTCTTATAAAATTTTTAATAAATATTTTAAATTATGAATGATGAAGACAACTTGACATTTTCATATTCAATTTCTCCTAACTTTAGTTCAAAATGACCGATATACCTGTCTCATTTGTTGGCATGACATTACTTTGACAAAGTCAAGTTTTAGTTTGGATGTTGAACCAAAAAGAGAATCATTTTGATTTAATTTTAGTTGTGCCTTCAATACTTTTTTAAACAAGTCATTGTTTAACATCTAATTTATAACATAATTGTGTATCACCACCACACAAATAAATAAATATGTGGAATTGAATAAATTTCTTAATTAAAAAATATACAAAAACCTTATTTAAGGTACAATTAAAAATAAAATAAGATATTGGATTAAGTTTACAAGTATCTTCTTATCATAGACAATTATGTTTGATATGGACACATTAATCAAAATATTTATTGGAGCAAACTTTATTTGATCTTATCATTATGATATTAAAGAAATAAAGTCTTAATAATTTAGAGTTAGATCGATAAATAAGTAAGTTTGAACAATCATGGTTTAAACTCGGGTCTTTATTTACTAACCTAACATATTTTATTAGGTCAACTTTATTGAAAAAGAAAAAGATGAAAATCTATTGAAAAAGAAAACACCTTTTAACCATAATCCTAAATATAAATGGTCAACAAAAATGCATTATATGTCAATATCAAATTAAGAAGGTTCTTAAAGCTAGAATGAAGAAGAAGGCATAAAAAGAAAAAAGCTAGTGTTTGGTAGTGATATAGCATGAATATATGGTCTCCACATGGAGGCTCAAAATTGATTTTGAGATGCATCCAAATACAAAGACTTAAAATTTTAATGTTTGGCACGTAGTTGGACCAAGTCATTTTTTACCTTATTTCTATGGTCACATAAATAAATATATTACTTATATTATAGTTTTTTATACATATTATCATGTCGTGTGAATTGCGTTTGTTGTATCTTCACGTCATCGACAACACCCCTTTATTCTTACCATCATCAACCAATCCAATGTTTATGATACATAAGACATTGTCATTGTCTTCTTTGTCATTTGACTAAGAAAGGCAATAAGAAAGCAACAAAAAAGCATTTCAATTGGACTTAACCATGGATTTTTTTTATTTCATTTTTCTTTTTATATAATTTGTATGATGAAATATGATTCGAGGTGATCTCGAGAGTTTGCCGGAAAGTAGAGTACGGTGGTGCGAGGTTTCTAATAGGTTGATTGTCTATAAGCACTCTGAAGCTCAAATCAGTATGTGATCCGAGTTGAAAAATGAGGTAAAATGAATGTTTACTGTGCTTTTGAGAATGAAATCCTCTTATGAGAAAATCTTTTGAGGATGCTATTTGAATGAGTGGATTACAACGTGATGTTTGAAAATTGTATATGTGAATTGGATTTGCGACATTAAAGTCTAATTTGACTTGTCATCGTCTAGATTTCATCGATCCGGACCGATATGCAAGACATTTTTCCCTTTGTACTTGAAAAATTTAGAAGAATGTAGTTTTTAAGAAATCAATAGGAGTAAAAACGACTCTCTTAAATATTACGTGCTCACAAGTTTTGTCGTTGAATTTCTTGATAGAAGCAAAAGACACAAGCATTACTATATTGAACAAGTTGGATATCTTAACATGGCAATGTTATCTTGGAAAATCTATCAAATTTAAGCTATTATTTATTTGCATTGACCACAACACTTAACCAATCATTTTTTTTATAAGAGCACTTAATCAATCATGTTAACAATAATTGTAAGATTAAGCATAGCTTGACATTTTAAAATTGGAATCATTAAGCAAATGATGGAATAGTAAGCTTCAGCAAAGTTAGAATAATCAAATACAATCATTTTGAGGGCAACAATTAGTGATACTCAATTTGCATTTTTTTATGAAGATTGTGGGAAAGATATTTAATGATGAAGATTATATTACAACAACTACAAAATCCTAAACAACAATAAAAATGTATTTGAAATTTGTTCATATAAATCTACATTTTCATAAAATAATGCATATCTAGTTTGTCCCAAAACTATTTGAGGATTTTTAAATGCCCCTTAACTAAAAATGTTTATAATTGAGTCCTTGAACTTGACAATAATTTGTAATTGGGTTCTTAAACTAAATAGTTTTTCAATTGTTTGTAAGAAAAAATTGTAATAATTTTAGCTAAATTCACAATAATTTATTATTCTTTTTAAAAAAATAATTACTCATTAGTGGGGTCATGAATAATGTGCATATTGACAAGTTGAACTTAATTTCAAATTTTCAATAAGCTTAAGTTTATAAATTAAATTAGTGAACCTAAGTGTTACATGATGGGTTGGAGTTTTGATGTTAATATGTTATGTGGGGCAAACACATAACTTAAACGATAACATTAATTACCAACAATATTTATTCAAAAAAAAAAAATTAATTATCAACAATATTGTATAAGTTATTTTTGGTTTGGATTGAATCGATTTGTCACACCAAAATCAATTATTCTTTATAAATAAATGTTTATATTATTTATAAGTGTGACACACCTCAATTTAAGGTTAGAGAAGGATTATTCTTAAATAATCACAATACCAAATACAAATTTTTTAGGCACACTCAATATAAATTCCATATCTTATTCTTTTAATTATTTCAAAAATAATAATAAAGTTAATTTTATATTTTGCTTTTACGTGAGTGTGTCTAAACTTGTGCCCGTAGTCTTGTAACTATAGAAGACTTGCTCGGTTAGAGAAATCCAACAACCTCAATAAAAATATACAATAAAATTTATAACCTAGCAAAGATGTTCTCAATTCAAACTCAAATCACAACGAGTACGAGCTGAAACTCGGCCATTTATGCCAATTCTGTTGACAATATTCTTTACCTTTGTGTAAAAATAGTACCATATAATTTCAATAATTATTTTGAATTTGAAGAGGCTGAAATGTGATAAATATAATAAGCACATATATAATGTAGTGAAGTTAATTGATTTTCTTAAGTACATTCATCTCTTTAAAAGGAGACAAATTTGAATATTTGGTCTAATGTTTGTCAAGCTTAATAATCACAAAAAATGGATTAAGGTATAGGACTATTAATATACTTAATTGATGTGGAAACAATGTGTTACCAATTAACTATGCACCCCTTTTGGTAACCCATGGTTTGATGACAGAAACTACAATGATTACAACAACAATGAGAAGTATCATGATGGCAATACACATCCATTTTCTTGAGTTTCTTTGCATTTTCTTTGCCTTTTGGAGGGAATTATTGCCTTGCTGCACATGATCTACTGCACTTGAAACCTGAATTTGATCACAAATGTCACTCATCAATCAAATTAGTCATTTTTACGATAATTTTGGAGAATATTTTAGTCCCTATCAGAGACTATTTTGACCGACAACTGAAACTTTTGAAGATGGAATCAATACTTTTCGGTTTTTAAGGACCAGATAGTTCGAACATTTGAAATTTTTGAAGATTAAATTGATACTTTTCAATTTTTAGGGACCAAGTAGGTCTGCGTGTTTTTACTCAAACACGAGTTTAGACCTTTCCGTTACTCTATTTTTTTATTTTTTTTTATCTTGATTCGATGATGGCGTTATGTGCAAAGTGATGAAAAATACCTGTGATTCTATGTTGTCAAGCATGTCTCCTTGAGCATCAACTAACACTGCAATATCCATAAATGTCTGCAAAGACATGGAAGTTATAATCATTAGGAAATAATGTAAAATGTATGAACAGTGCATGAAAATTTAGTTGAAAGGACTGATTAAATACCTGCTGTAAATCAAGCAGTTTCCTCTCAACATCTCTAACTGCTTCGTGTCGTTCTTGAATTTCTGCAAGGGTGTCCATTACCTACAAAAGATAACTCAAATGTGTGAGACGTAACCTAACAAAGGTAGATTTTGGTTGAGTATGATATTCAAGTGAAATATTTGATGATAAACCAGTTGAATAAGAAATTGAGAAAGGTAACAACAACAATTACTACCAAGTCGTTGAGATCCTCAAAAGCTGTTTTGAGTAGTTTCTCTTAAAATTTTAAAAAGTGGTTTTCATTGTGGTAAACAAACACAACAGTTTCTACTTTTCTTAAAAATCTCAAGAATATAAATTCTTGAATGTCAAAATCAACTTTTTTAGTAATCTGTAACAAACAGACCCTTGTATACAACATTACTCTCTAAAAGGAGGGGGAAGAAGAAAGTAAGGAGAGATGAACCTGGCCTCGTCCTTGTTCCTGAATAGCCTTTTGGAAAATTTGTTCACTGTCTCCGGTCTCAATTAATCTGTCAATTGTCTGTACATTGTTAAATGATTAGAAGAAAAACTCCTTAAGCACACATTTTCTTCCATTAATGAAAATTCAAGTAAAAAAAGTACCTCCTCATCGGCTCTTGCGCCGGTTACTGACAATCACGAAAACCAGAGAAACAAAATTTTTAGCTTCGAGTCGAGGTAATTAATTAATGGGATAACTTGGATAAGAAGATCACTAATAAGTAAAGAACTCAAACCTGTAAATACACGTCTCTCAACAACCTCGCGATATTCTTCATGGATGGCTTCTCTCAGCGTCTGCAAAGATTTTGACATATAAAGCAATTAAGCTGAAGATTATGAGAATGAAAATAACTCTCCAACAACAAATATGAGACAAACCTACCTGAAATTCAGCCATCTTCTCCTTCAGTTTCTTTTTCAAGGCACTACAGAATAATATAACACAAAAAACAAGGTAAAGATGAGTTCGGTTCAATAAAAACCTAAGCCAATAATAATAAATATAATGTTGAAATTTGGGGCCTAACCCATCCTTACAAAACCGGCTTGTAAGGTGAGGACTTAATCAAATTCTTAGACCTCAACAAGTAGGAATGACATCATAAACAATTTAGAAATATGTTTTCAGAAACTACTGACATAGCATAATTAGCATCTATGAGTATAATATGGCCTAGTTTTAAGTCTTTAAATGATAGATAAAACGATGGACAATTACTGACATTGTCGTTGCTGTTCTTGACCGGTCAACAGCTGATCCTTTTCCACAAGCAGGCTTCTGCCTATTAGCCAAATTCTGCGACACATAATGTGTGGAGTTAATGACAAGAATCTAAGTACTTAATAAAACACCGAAATACTTTCAGTAGAGATCACACCTCTTTGTCTAGATCTTCAACTTTGGTCTTTAAGAAATATGCAGTTTTCTTAACTTCATCAACATCTTTCTCCATTCTCTGCTTTATAGCTGCAGACGTGAAATCAAGCAGAAATAATTAGTTTACTACTCATTAACGTCATTTATTGCTCTCACAAGTGTTTAATAGTAGATAAGTTGAAATATATCAATCAAAACAGGTCCTAAATCATTCTTCATATCAATAACACTTATAGGAAAACAATTTGTTTCTCAATAACATGTACATTTTACTTTATAGTTATGAATTTTCAGTACAAATTTCAATAACATCTACAACAAATATTCCTTTAAGTGTTGATGTTACAAAGAATTACATGAAAGAATAGATGCATGAGCCAATGATTTTTCTGTTATCATATTATCTTGATCATAAACAAAAGGCGATGAAAGATACAAAAGATTGATCGAGAAAAGATAAAACAATATCATACTAACTAACCCTTCATGGCAGGAGCTTTGGTCACAGCCTTGGACTCCTCATGGGCATCCTGCATAAAGGTTTGCATAAAAATGGTGAGCATTGAGGACAAATTTAAACAATTTTCGGTTCAACTTATAAATGTTTCACACGAGCAAATAGTTAGTAGTCAACTATGTGAAAGAGAAGTTACCTGGAGCTTTCTCAAAAGGTTATCGAGCTTCACATATTGTTTTTCAAGCTCTTGAACCTATTGAACAATTAAACCATAGGGACATTCAGTGAGTTAGACAAAAATAATTCAACATGAATGGTGAATGTTAAAACCATCCACTAATTATACAAAATAGTTTGATCGAGTAATAGGAATAAAATAACGAATGAAAGACAAGGTCAGTAATGTTTGTTTACATTAGATGTATAAAGATGAATACCTTTTTAAAGAAATTATCCAAGCCAAGCTCTCCTGAATTCCTTCCATATTCTCCCAATTCAATGTCACCACCTCCACGACCACGAGGGATATCAAACGATTCCTGAAAAAAAAAAAATCAAATTAATACATATCGCTATACACTTCATGTTGTGTTATTATCTGCATATCCTAGTTAAACTATCAACATTTTAACTGCGGTCTGTACTCTTAAAAAAACAAAACCGACATGCCTGTAAAATTCTAAGCATGGACTGTCTCATGATCTTACCACGAGACGTTTTAAGCACTACTACGGTCTATTTAGGGATAGGTATTTCCACAACCTAAAATTCTATGAATATTATTCTCTAAATCTTCCTTAGTGCACGTGCATCGAACCGGCGAGAACTCCAAGTCATGGTTCAACTACTTTAAATTGCTTAAATCAGGACAAAACCGTGATCGAATCGTTCAAATAACCAAACCTAGATAGTGTCAGTTCATGGTTCAAATAGTTGAACCGTCGGGTTTGGTTTTTGAAAACATTGATCAAAACACAGATTCAATACAAAACATCAAACCTTAAGCAAAAATCAAAACCAATTCCAAAACATCACAAATTTCATAAAACCATGAAGTGATAAAGGATAATCAAATTTTGCATCAAACCATGAAATATCCACCAACATTACCCAAAAGCTAGATGAAACTATGACTCATAAATAATGCTATTATCTCTCTCTTAATCTAAAAACCCCATTCAGCAAATCCAATCATCCCAGGACAAAAACCGTGACCAAATCGGTCAAATATCAACCCTAGCTAATATCAGTTCATGTTTCAGCTTCGGTTCGGTTTTTAAACCTTTGATCAAAACACAATTCAAAACAACATCAAACCTTAAACTAAAATCAATACAAATTCCAAAATAGTAACATCTCAAATTTTGCAGAAAACCATGAAATATCAACCAACATTATCCATCACCTATATACAACTACAATGCAGCACAAATCACACACAAACAACACCAAAATCACTCTCTTAATCCAAAAAACACATTCACCAAATTCATCAACCCCTCAATTTCTTGCCAAACAAGCATAACAAAAAAAAACCAAAACTTTCCAAATCTAAACAACCCAACAACACAAAACACAAAAACATAAAATACCATTATTCAAAAACCTAGATCTAAACAAACCCACATAAAAAAATCAAAACTTGAATCAAACAAAACTAGTAAAAAAAAATCAAAAAAATATAAAAAAATTAGAAAAATTGAACATTACCGTTAGAAGATCATTCATTGTTGGTGAAAAGGGTGGAAAATTGAAGATGTGAGAGGAAAAAGAGAGAGAATTTGAAGCTGGTTAAGACCTGGTTAACAACCAGGCCATAGAACAGAAGAGAAGAAAACAAACACAGTTAAGAAAACGTGTTTTTTTAATTATTTTATATTTATGTTTTTATTTTTATTTTATTTTTTATATTTCCTTATTTAAGATTTTTTAAATATTTTTTTAATATTTTATTGCAAAACGTAAAGATTTGAAATAGAAATATAGTGATGGAGACAGGCTGGAAAAAGGGTAAAGTGATGGATAATTCACGTTTGCTTTTTTAATTTTTGTTAAAGATTTGGTTTACTTGTGATTTGTGATTGAAAATTACGTTTTTTTCTTGAGTTTAATATAATATATTTGAGTTCAAATTAATATTTGATTTTATTTTGTGATAAATTAATATTTGATATAGTTTTTATATTTGGTTTACTTAATGAATAATTTAACTTTGTGGTTAAGTTTGCTTATAGTTGAATTTTATTTATGGGTGGTTAAGTAAATTTGGTCCGTTCCCTAAAAAATAAAGTAAATTTGGTCTGTAAGCAGCCGGTCCTAGTTTTCTAGTGAGAGAAACTCCAACTTTTTTCTAAACTTTATTTCTCCTTCGTGCATCGAGGAGGGCTGATTTTATGTCATTTTTTGACCTAGAATCATCCCTCTACATATTTCTCCATTTTTCTTTCAATTTAAATAAGTGATTTTCACTCTTTTAATCTAAATAATTGATTTTCACAAATATTAGTTTTTCCTTTTGCGATTTTGTCGTCTAAGTGCGGCGTTGTGTTGTTCGTCGTCTTGTACGATGTTTGATTTTGCGTTTTATCGCGGTGTTCGTTTAGTTGCAATTGAAAGATCGACATCAGTCAATACAAACTCAACGATTGATTTGGGCGTCAACATTGCATATTCGGAAGTGGGTATTTCGGTGACTTAGGTTTTATCATATTATTTGTAGGCATTTTGCCGTTGTATGCTATTAACTTGGGTGCTGTGAGTTTGTTCGCAGATTCACCCTTTACATTTTTAGCGATGTTTGTATTGATGTACACTATCGATTTGAGTGAATGAATATCGTTTTGTTTTTGTCAAAAAAAGTAAATTTGGTCTGTTTCCTCGGAAGTAAATTTGGTCCGTAAGTTTTTTTTTTTTTTTGGAACGTTAAGTTTATTCTAACATGTCCTCAATAGCGATGTCTCACCCCACAAAGAAACAAAGTTTGACTATGACGCAATCTTAACCGCAAATTAAATTTATTTATAAGTAAACCAAGCCAAGAAGTAAAACCAACTTGGTCGGGAAGAAAGTAGCTTACTGCTTACCGATGAAGCTACTTGGTCACGAATAAAGTTATTTAATGATGAAGGTACTTGCCCACCAAGTAAATTATGGTCATGAAGTTACTTGGTCGCCTTTCGATGAAAAAGTATGTTGCAGCCTGGAGATGTAGGCAGGGTGAACTATGTTATTTTAAGTCCAACTCGATGAAATGGACTGAACTCTCACTCTATGGAGAGATTGTTTTGTATTTGAGGCTATACATTTAATGAAAAAGTGAATGTTGAATAATATGTAAGTGAGATGACTTATAAATCCAATATCAAAAAGTTTTGATTGCTCTGAACCCAATATTGATAATCCTGGACATTCCTCATGATCCAAAGGGAGCATGTTCTCTTTAAGAGGATTGGATCCATGTATATTCTTAAAAGAAATGGAAGACTCTGTTTTAAAAAAGGGACATGTTAAATAATATGAAAGAAGGAGATTCCAAAAGTTTTCTATAAACCTCTCACAAAATGACCATGTCACCACTAGCCGCTTAACCATGCACATTAGACCCTTATTATTAACTTTAATAAACTCGAGTAGAGGCTTGATCCATTGAGTGTTGCACTCTCATCACAAGATGCTCTGACACATGATGACGCAGTACGGAAGCGTAGGTTAGCACCTAGATTGAAAAGAACAAGTTTGTAAGCGACAAATTTGTAAAAATAGGGTTCCGGAATCCACCAGAAATTGAGAAAAAATAAGGAAATAACAAACCTTAATGGGCCAAAAATAACAAACTAAAAACAAAATAGAAAGTTCTAGAAAATTAGGCTGAAATAATAAATAATACTAAATTACTAATAAAACTCTCCTACATCACCTGAGATATACCAAAGTTGTGGAGATCATGCGTGAACACAATTCAAATTAAATTTAAATGTCAAAAGTTTCACTGTGTATGTAAGTTGAATTTGCGTTTGCGTTTTAGATTCCATATTTATTTACTTTTTCTTCGTATTTTTGGTCCTTTATCTCATTCTTAAACATTTTTTTTGTTGATGTGGCCTATTCATCTGAAAACGTTTATTAGTCATATTTTTGCTAACATGTATATTCATAGTGACCTAATAATTGTTGTAAAATAAGTGGATAAAAAATTCCTTAAAGAAAAAGTGGATAAAAAATATCGATTTTTAAAATAGAAGACCAAAACTTCAATTTTTTGAAAACTGAGGGACCAAAATGAATCAAACCATTTTTTTTACCTCTTCTTCATATCTTAGTACGAGGTGAGGGAGAGGGGTTTTGAGAATTTAATACTCCCTCCGTCTCATAATATCTTTATCTTTATATAATATAAAAACATACATCTATAAGTGATAGTACACGTGGCACCTTCACATTCTTCTTCTCATTTAATGCATGTCTATCAACCAATCAAAATGCATCTTGAGTCATTTATGTTTTATTAGCCAATTAAAATGGGATCATGACTCATTTAGTTTTCATGAGCCAATCAAAATTGATTGTGTCATGATTTTTTTTTTCTATATATACACAATTTGCTTTTCATTATTTTCATCTACATCTTCCTCCCATAAAAAGTCATTGCTTTCAATCCATTCTCTTTTCTTTGATTTGTTTATTTCTTATTTTTTTATTGTTTTATTGTTTGTTTAACATTTCTTATTCTTATTTTTATGTTACTTTTTATTGTGATTTCTTTTGTTTCTAATTTCTTATTCGTATTCTCTTTTAAATTTTTCTTTTGACGTTTATATGTTATTTGTTTTTTACCGAATCTTTATTTTGGACATGGAAGTCAAGAAATAGAAAGAAGAAATGCAAGTATCGATAACTTTTGAGTGGAAAATGATAAAAAATACATGATGGATTTTCTATTATATTTGAAAAATCATTCATGTGGTGAATCATTCTTCTCCTACTCATGTATGTTTAATATTTTTTTGAAAGTTGCACAATTTATGGGTATGAAATGGTGAAACTGTTTTCCAAAGTTTCAAATCTAATCCCGTCATTTAGATCATTCTTCTTCTACTCCGTCCATTTAACAAAAAGATAAATTTATTATTTAAGTCATACATGTCATATCTTCCAAATGGTCATTTTTTGAGAGGAAAATGATAAAGTTCTTTTGTATATGCAAAAAAAAGGAAATTGTTTTTATGGCTCTTTTGATTTTTTTTAAAACAGACAAAAACAAAACTAATATTTTATAATTTAAAAAACATATAGTAGATATTTGAGTGGACAAAGTTAATTAATTGATGTGCGTATGAATAAAAAAACAAACTAGAGTGCTTTTGATTTTTTTAGTTTTATTTCCTCCATTTTAATGAAATATTTAAATGAATTCATACTATTATTAAAAATAATATTCTAATTAAAGATTATTAAATTATTATGTTATTTTACATAAAAAAATATTAATGTTTAATTCAACGTCATATCTTTGTATTCAATGAATTCATTCTATTATTAAAACTAATAATCACAAATGTTTTAAAACCAACTCCATATTTAACTTTTTCCACAATATTCGCTTCATCCTTCACTTCTACATAAAAAACATTTCTTTTAAAACACTTCTACAAACTTGAAAAATAAAATTTAATGATTTTGAAATTATAATCATAATAATTTTTTAAAAAATAAATATGAAAATCATGTATTTTGACTCAAGTTGTTTATAAACTCAAGTTTTGAAATTATAATCATAATGTATTTAGTAAATAGCTTTCTCTTTGATTCTCCTGAGTATAAACATAAACATATTATCAATATTATTTATTCCATCATAGGTAACAGTTGTTGTTTTATTTTCGTTTTTACCACATCTTATTTGTAACTTATCCATTGTTTGAACAAGTATATAATATCATATACATCTGTTGAAATACCAAATTTCAATAACTTACATATATGGTAAAGGATTAAGTTGCACTAACTTACACAAGTTAAGAGATCAAATTAACTTATATTAAAATTATGGGATCAAATTGAAATTTTAAAATAAGTTTATAGACTAAATTGACCAATTTTAAAGTTATGGGACTAAATTGAACTTTAAAATAAGTTAAGGGGCCAAAGTGATATTTAAGACAAAGAAAAAAGATTAACAATTTTTAAAAATCATATAATTATAGAAATAGTAATAACAACAACATTTAAAAGGTGAATTGAATGATATTATTGGTATTAATATTTGCTATCATGGTTTTCTTTTTTAAATATGGTAACATGTCTTTCATTTTTTTAAATAAGTTAATAATAACAGTAGCATTGTAAATGAAGGTTGACTCAATTGATAATGAGTTGACTTAATTGCAAGGTAGTTGATTTAACTCATGGTGCCAGAGCAAGGACCTCTTTCATAGATTATCTACAAATACCTCACTAAATACTCATAATTATGTGACATGATCATAGAAAGAAAATAGAGACACAACATGTTTAATAAACTTGAGTTGATGATGATTTCATGGATTTATGTTTATGTTCATTTCTTTCACGAGAAGAGATGAAGAAAATTTGAAGAAACAAAATGAATACGAAAAATGACATTGAATATGAGAAAAATGAAAAGAGAAAAAAATTATATAGTGTGTTTTGTCCATAAGAGAATAATAAATAATATGAGTTGCCGTTAATTTTATAGATTTGTTGTAGAAGTTGAAAAAAAAAAATTAGATAAAAAGTTTCAATTTATCAACGTATCTTTAAGATCCTCAATAAAAAAATAATATCTTTGAGGCGTTCCTTTTATGAGTGAATAAATAGAGACATCCTTTTTTTTTTTGACTGAATAAGATATTTTATTTAGCAAATAAAATTTTAAAATGACATTGAGGTATAACCTAATCCTTAGGCATGGCAATGGGGCAGGGTGGGGACGAGTTTTACCTTCCCCCTCCCCATACCCGATTCTCATATACTTACCTGTTACCCTACCCATACCCAACGGGGATGAAAAATTGAATCTCATTCCCGTCCCCGACCCATCCCCGTTCCCGCATTGAGTAATTCTTTTTAATAAAAAATAGAAGTTTTTTTGCATCACCAAAAGCAATATTATAATACATTATCTAAAAATATGCTCACTTTAACATTTGTTAAATGAAATCATTTAGTTGCTCTTTTAAATATCAATGGTAGTTTTTATTAACATGACAATCATCAAGCAAAATAACATGACATATCAACATAAACTAATTTTCTACATTTCGGACGGGTTTGGGTATGGGTTCGTGGTGGGTACCTATATACCCGTTATCCGTCCCATACCCATGTTTTGAAATCGGAGAAAACCCAAACTCATACCCAAACCCAGTCAAAACGGGGAAAACCGTCAAATTGGGTTTGGCTCGGGTGGATAACCACGGATATGGGTTATGTTGTCATGTCTACACTAACCCTTCTCAAGAATCCTCACAAAACACTATTGACAGGATTTTATGACCCTACGATTTTCGTTAATATCTAATGATATAATATATGAATTAAAAACTCAATAAATGAATAATTAAATGTTTGATTAAATGAAAAAATATTTACCACTACAATCCATAAATAGAAAGTTTTAAGTATCACAATCATTTTCTTAGTTACTCCTCAATTATGCGCATTTAACTACTATTGATTAAATCATTAAAAATTTCAATTAATAAATGCTAAAAAGTCATAATTATTTAATGGAGTAGTTTGTTGTCATTGCAGAAAAATAAAATAAAAACATACATTCAGAAAGAAACTATCTTCAGTCAAAAAAACAAAAAAACTATCTTTTAAGGGAGAGAAAACCGTTATTATTCTTCTTAATATATTCAAAATAAAATCAGTTTTTTTTTTAAGGAGGAAAGATCAGTTTTATCATGTAAATTATTGTACATTAAACATCAAATTAACAAGTATGTATGTTTTTAAATAAATTTTCTCTCAAAAAAATCGTTTAATAAAAAAATTGTATTTCATCTAACTAGATATGATTTTTTTTTGTTCTTTTTATTATATGGAAAAATATTAATAATAATTTATTGGGTTAATAGGCTTTTACCCCCTATAATATAGGTCACTTTTAATTTTCCACCATGTGAATTTTTTTTGTCAGATTTCGTCCTTGTAATATTTTTTTTAGAATACTCCCTAGACCAGCTGATTATGCATTTTCACTGATGTGACACTCTGACTCACCTTTTTTCTGATGATGTGGCGCGCTAAATGTATAATTATTTTTATTTATTTATGGGGTACACGTGGCATTTGTGATTTTTTGTTTAAATAAAAATAAAAAATTCTTAAAAAAACATTAAATTTTAGAAAAATTAATAAAAAAGAAAAATAATACTGAAAAATAAAAAAATCTGGAAAATTAATAAAAATGGTTAAAAAAATCAAAAAAATTCTAGAAAAATCAAATAAAATGAAAAAAATTTGGAAAAATTAATAAAAAATGAAAAAAAATCTGGAAAAACTAATAAAAATAAAAAAAAACTGGAATTTTTTTTTTTAAAAAATAATATATCAAAGTTTTCGAAAAAATTATAAAAAAAATCCGAATTAAATTAAAATTATAAAAAATTTGAAAATATAATATTATCTAATTATTTTGATTCTGAAAATTAATTTCCAGAATTTTATTTTATTCAAAAATTTAATATTCCATAAAACACATACTAGTGTCAATCAATATCCTTTGTATATTGTTATTCATCTAGATTATATTTTCGAATAAAATAAAATTGAGGAAATTCATTTTCAAAATAAAAATAATTAGATAATATTTTCAAATTTTTTATAATTTTAATTTAATTCAGATTTTCTTGTATAAATTTTTCAAAAATTTCGATATATATTAATTTTTAAAATAAATTTCCAAATTTTTTTTCCAAATTTTTATTAGTTTTTCCAGAATTGTTTTCGTTTTTTTATTTTTATTAATTTTTTTCGTTTTTTTAAATTGTTTAAGAATTTTTTTATTTTTATTTTATAAAAAATCACAAATGCCACGTGTACCCCATAAAAAAATTATACAGTCAGCGTGCCACGTCAGCGAAAATGCACAGTCAGCTGACCTAGTGGGTATTTTAAAAAAAAAAATTACAAGGACGAAATCTGACATAAAACATTCACAGGAGGGAAAAGCCAAAGTGACCTATATTACAGGGGGTAAAAGTCTATCAACCCTAATTTATTATATATTTATTGGCCATAAAACTTTTTCACACGGTCTTTGTTAGCATTACTCAGTTAGTAGAGTATTGCATTATTTTATTTTATTTTGCAGAGGAAAAAATAGTATTGCATTATATATACAAAGGTTTGACTTCAAACTTTAGATTCCCAACTTACTCATCTTAAAGATGAATTTCTATCAACCAGCTAATTGTCCAAAAAAAAAAAACTTTTTTCACATAAACACATAGAGCAAATAGCAATTCAAATCAATGCATAATTTTTTCCTAAGAGCAAGCACGGTATCTCACATAATTATTAACAATGAAATTTAGAGAGTAAGTATATCTCACTTTTTTTTTTGACAAAAAGTAAGTCACACATTTGATATGCAAAATAAAAAATGTATATGTGTGTGGCTATATATATATATATATATATATATATATATATATATATATAGTTTTGCTAGAAGACACCATTTATGAATGTGTCTTTGAGCAAGTTATCCTATAAGAATTTGCTAAAAGACACCAACTAATTTTTATGAAGATGTATTTTAGCAAGTTTATAACTAAAAAGTAGATAATTACACCTTCAGGTGTGGCTTCTAGCAAAACTCATATATATATAGAGACACACACACACACTTATTATTTTTTTTTGAGGGGATGTATAAGAACTTTTTTTACTAAAGTGAAGATTCATTTTAGTTTCTGACAACAAATAAGATGCTTTTTACTCCCTTACAAAATTAAATAGAGTCAATGTAGTCCTTCTGTTGATACTTTTTTCAACTGATTTTTTTCTTTCTATTTTTGAACTGTGACTTGACATATGTGGCAGTCCAATTGTCTTATTGACGACCACATGCATTGTTTAAAAAATAAGGAACATTTGGATCCCTTCTAATTTTTTTAGGGTAATTTGGTCCCCTTAAAAAAAATCATCATTGTTTTTCGATTTCTTCTTTACAAAAATAAATAAATAATTCAATTTGTTATATTTTACGATAACAAATTGGTATTTTTACTTTTTTTTCTTCTGTTCATCTTCACCGATCGAAACACATGTCGACGTTGCTAATACTAACCGGAAACATAAGAGTGATGAAGAACACGAAAGCTTGAAACGAGATGCTGGAAACCGAAATAAAAGGTTGTAATTTTATGGTTTTCAATTTCTTAACTCATTATGTGTCAAAAAAATAAAATCTTAACTCATTCTCTTTTTTTACAATAAACGGTTCATTGATTCTCTTTATGCCTTCAATATCGAATAGAACATAACAAATCTACAATTTACAATGTCAAATATTAACTTAAAATGTCTAATGGACATGTATTTTGTCAATTCAACATAACAAATCTACAATTTTTCATTGCCAAATCCCACCAAAGATCAAAAGTAAAATAATTTGAAATAATAGATGTCGAATAGAAAAACAACATCAAAACGAATGACATCGAAAAACTAAAATTTGAAAATTAAATAAATAAAAGATATCTAAAACTAAAAAAACCACTCATCATAATGTTGTGACTTCCGTGGAAGTCTAAACTGAGTCGTACAATCACATTAGGCTAAAATCAACCACAAAAGTGAGATTCAACCATATTTTTATTCAAAACCTTAAGGCATTAGGTATATAGGTTATTTCACTTATATTTTTCTCATCATATACTCTTTCATCCAATGTGAAACTTTAATTACATATGAGACATTAATATCTCCCTATGAAGTGTGTGACGACTCTGCATATGTATGATGGTGACATAGTCAAATAAGGTTCGATTGAGGCATAACATGATAAAAATGATGAGTTTATGGTGGTTTTACGGAGGAAGGTTTTTGTTCCTTTATTTCATGAGAATGTAGAAAATAAAATAGAAAATGAAGATGGGAAAAGAAATTTTGATATGAAAGAAATGGTAAGGAAAAAAACAAGGAGTGTGTACTTTAACAATGAGAGTATAATAAATAGTGTAAGCTACCAGCAATTTTGTAGGTTTGTTGAAGAATTTGAAGATTTTGGGGTTTATTTTACCAAAAAATAGACTCAATTAAAAAAATGCACTTTTTTTTAATTTTTTTACGTAGTATATATTTTGTCAACTCAACATACTACATCATCTTTTTTCCATTTTCAGATTCCACCAAAGACAAAAGTCAAGGAATTTAAAATAATGGAGGTTGAAAAAAAAAACATAAAATGAAACAACATCCAATAACTAAAATTTAAGATGAAAAAAATCAAACAAATGACATCCAAATGCTGACATAACACTTCATCCTAATTTTGAAACTTTCAAGGGGTCATAGTCTAAATTCGATCACCACATTAGACTAAGAGAAACCACACATGTGTGATTGATATCAGATCTTCGTCCTAAACCTTAAGACATCAGATATATATGTTATCTCACTTATATGTTGTTCAAAATTTATCATTCTATCCAATATAGAACTTTAACTATAGTGGACAACTATTCGTGTCCGTAATCACGTGACATAGTAAAATAAGGTCAAACAGAGGAACACTATGTTCCAAAAGGTTGGTCGGAGATTGTTTCATAAAGGGAGTTTTATGTTCATTTCTTTTATGAGAAGACAAAAAGGAAATTAGAAGGAAAAGTAACGGATTTGAAAAAGGAATTTGAATATGAGAGAAGATAATGAAAAAAATAATAATTATTGTGCATTATGTTCGTGAGAGTATAAAGTAATGTGAGTTGTTGGTGATTTTATGGATTTGCTAAAGGAGTTGGAGATTTTTGGGTAATTATTTTACCAAAAAAACTAATTCAATTAAAAAATGTCACCTAATTTTAAATGTCTAATAAATATGTATTTTGCGAACTCAACGTAACACATCTGCAATTTTCCATTGCCACTTGCCGCCAAAGTCCAAAAGTGAATAAATTTGAATTAATAGAGGTTCAATGAAAAAATTCAGATGAAAAACAATGACATCTAAAAACTAAATTCTAAGATAAAAAAGTAAACAAACAACATCAAAAAATTAAAAAACAATTTATTTGCGACTTTCGGGGGATTCTACATCGAGTTTGATCATCACATTAAACAAAGAAAATTCATAAAAGTGAGTTTGATACCACATCTTCACCCTAAACCTTAAGAAATTAGGTATATGGGTCATATCACTTATATGTTACTCAACATCTACTCTTGCATCCAATGTGGAATTTTAACTCACACTTGACACATTAACATTTCTCCCTCAAGTATGAGGCACTCCACATCCGAGATCTATCATCATTAACCAATTATATTTCTCCACAAAGTCTAACCGAGCTATGATATCATCGTTGGGCCCTATAAGGGAGCCAACAATAGTATGGATTGACTCAATGCACATAAAGCAACTAGACAAATGAGAATGATATCAAATCTTCACATAATATGTTAAGTATCACGAAATTCTAGTCCGTGCTTGACACGGGTATCCATACTAGTTTGTCTTATAAGGTTTGTGCACGATTATTAAGGAAATAATTAATTGTGTTGATTTCAATGGTAAAATTAGTACTCCCTCTGTACCGCAATAGATGACCTATTTGAAAATGTGCAATTTTGACCTAACTTACTTTGACCATATTTTTCTACTAATATACAAAGATAAATAATACTCCCTCCGTCCCTTAATATAACCCCCTATTGCTTTTTTCACATTTCTTAAGAAATGTTGTTGGTGTAGTTAATGTGTCTGTTTTATAGTACAATTTTACAAAATTAACCTCATTAAAGAGATAAAGTGAAAAGTCAATTTATTGTACTTTTAGAATTAGTAGTAGTATTAAATAAGGGTATCTATGGAAAAAAATAATTAATGTGTGTTGTAATTTGAAAAGGGGGTTATATTTAGGGACAAAAAAAAAAACAAAAGGGGGGTTATATTAAGGGACGGAGGGAGTATCATATAAGATGTCGTTAGATTCGTCCTGATGAGTATTGTCAAAATGTCAAATTTTCGTAATTTTTTCTAATATATTATTCAAGATATTTAAGCTCAAAATTATACATTGGTATACGTAATAGGGTCAACTTTGTCAAATATTACGAGACAGAGGGAGTAACATTTACTAAAACACCCTTATTAATTGTAGTTAGTGGAGTAGTAAGTTGAATGAAATTCAATAAATAAGTGTATAATAGTGGAAAAAAAATAATAAATGCTGCATTGATATTGTAAAGTGACAATTATTTTGAGAAAAAAATGCTAAAGAGACAATAATTATCAGACAGAGGGAGTATATAACAAGAGAAATAATATTTGTACAACCATTTCGTTACAATTTTTTGACAACTTTCTTTCTGATACTCACATGATGTTATTATTCTCTCTATTCTTTTTTCTCTCTCCATTGTTTTTGACCAATGAAAAGAGAGAAAATCAAAGTTGTCACCATAGTTGTCATTAAAATGATGTACAAATATCATTGCTCATACAAAATCTTGTTACATGTGTTTGGTTTGTAAGTACGACAAAACAATACAAGACAGAACAACACAACACAAGACAGAACAACACAAGACAAATTTTTATGGTATTGAATAATTTTTTGTTTTATACGATTTTTGGGGGACGAAATGCTATTTTGGTATTTTAGACAACTTTTACGTGTGACAAAAAGTTGTGCTGTGGTTTGGTGAGAGACAAAAATATCAGTTTTTGTCATGTCCTTGTCTCTAGTTTGTCTTGTACCTAGAACAACAGTTTACAAATCAAACCCTGGATAACGGGAGTTGTCGTGTCCTTATTTTTTACAAATCAAAAGGACGTCGGGGTCCACTTATACATTGGAACACGACAAAGACAACCGCCGAGTAGAAAGTGTTTTTTAAGGTTTCCTTTTTTATGTAGACTGTTCCAATTCCAATTTCCAAAACAAGCTAACAACAAAGTACAGAACAGAATCATCTCTTTGCACAACACAACAGGTATTGCTTTATCTCTGTTGATTCATTCAATCATTGAATTTTGATGTAGTTTAACTTATGTACCATTCACATGATCTATCTTCTACCTTTATTATTTTATATAATTTGTTTTATTTATTTTATATTAAGTTATAGAATTATGGGACCTAAATAAGGGGATTCTGGTATTAATCACTTACTATTATTGAATTGAGGTTATGACTTTGAGCTTGATAACCTTTTCTGTTTTTTTTTTTTTTTTTTTTTTGTGTGTCTGTGAGAAGAAAACTAAATAGGAACCTTAATTTGATAGACTTATTTGAGCTTATCTCCTGCATAAGCACTTGTGAGGCTTGTGAATTGTGACATGTCCATGAGCTGTTTTCAGCTTATTTTCATGAACTCTACATGATGATTTATGAAAACAACTTAGAGCTAATATGAAAGCAATGTAAAATTTGCTTATGCATAATCACTTACATGATAAGCGCGCATATTATAAGTGCTTAATTAAGTTGTTTATGTCATGTTAACAGACCAAAGCTACCAAATTGGTTCTTAAATCTTGCCAAGTTGTTTCAAAAGACGTAATTATGGTCCTGTGAGTTCACCAAGGTCCATAGCTAATTCTTTGAACTGCTGTGGGACTATTCTCCTATTCTGTTGATTGAGCCGGATTTTATCCCTTGGTTCTCAGCTTCCAGATGTGAGTGACTCCACTAGGATTCGAATTACGGTTCCTTAGGGACTCCTCCTTATGGAGGCAAGTTGCTTCCACTTGACCAACACGACGTTGATTTTCTGTTTCAATTTTAATTACAGAAATGTCACTTGTTTTCACTTTTTTTCCTTCTGTGTTTTCAAAGTTTTGTATTTTTCAATGTTTCTTGGACAAAATCATAAAACCAGAAAATGAAAGTGAAAACCAAACAGGCACCAAAGTTGTTCTCATCCCCTCTCGCATGATATTCTGTTGTGATTTTCGGAATTACATCTAATGGGCAATATTTACTTATCTTAAAGTGGATCTTTCACTTGATATTTTTCCTATATGTATGTGTCTGTAATATGAAAATAGCTTTTTGATAAGCATAATCGACAATTATAAGCATTTGGGAAAGCTCGACAAACAAGAAAGTCGACAATCACCTTGAGTTTTTTCTCACCAGGCAGTGAAAGATGAAAATGACTTTTTGCAATATTTCATGCATGTGAAGAAGAGTAATGTTTTTTTATATACAGTAAATAGATAGATTAACATGTGCAGTGACATATGTATAAGCGGATTTATAGCTCCAGAATGAATATTATTTCATTGGTGACTATGCTTGGTTAGGATATGACATGATTGATTCTGGTTGTGTTGTAGAATATTCTTGTTTTCTCGGTTGTGGTAGCTGTTTAGTAGTTAGTGTCTGTTTAGATTGACTTATTTGAGCGTATCTATCAACATAAAAACTTATGAGACTATTTAGATTTAGAAGAGCTTACGAAACAACTTATGACAGTCCACGAGTTCTTTTCAGCTTAACTCCATGGTTGTCCAGATAGCTTATAGCTTATATGAAACAATTTGACTTCATTTTATACTTTGTTTTGAAAGAGTTTGACTTCATTTTATATTTTGCTTTAGAAATAGCTTATATATAAGCACTTCTGCTATAAGTGCTTAATTAAATTGTTTATCTTAAAATAAATTGCTTTTTTAGGTAAGGGTGCAGTTTCTGCTCATGATTGTCTATGTGCTGTTGTTATCTAATGTGATGTTTGCAATCGTATCAAGCAAGTCAACATAATTTTTTGTTTTGCATGTACTTGTTTTAGGGACTTTTCAGATTCAGCCGAGGTTTTTGCATTGTAATCTATAGACATGGAAGACAAATCAACTATCTCTCTAAAGATCAAGACTGAGGATGAAAAAGAAGCTGATGTTAAGGAGGATAAGACTGAGTTAGAAGTAGAATTGAAGGTTAAGAACAAATCAGTAGAGAAAAAGAAAAAGCACAAGGATGAAAAGAAATCAGATGATTCCAAAGATATCGGTGAAGATGGTAGTGAGAAGAAACACGGTGACAAGGAAGAAAAGGACAAGAAAAAGAAAGAAAAAGATGAGAAAAGTGGCACGAAGAAGCACAAAGAGAAAGATGGTGATGAGAAAACAGAGAAGAAAGAAAAGGTGAAAAGTAAAGAAAATAAAGACAAGGATGAAGTAGTTGCTGAGGATAAAAAGGGAAAAGGTGAAGACGGTAAGGAGAGGAAGAAGGATGAAAAGAAGAAGAAAAATGACAAGGATGAAGAGATTGAAACAAAGAAGGACAAGGGTAAAGAAGATGAAGGAGAGGATAGTGAAAAGAAGGAAAAAAGCGAAAAGAAAGAGAAGGAGAAGAAAAAGCACAAGGATGAGGATGTGGTGAAATCAAAGGGAAAGGGAGAAGAGGATGACAGTGAAGAGAATAAGAAAAAGAAGAAGGATAAGAAAGAAAAAGAGAAGGATAGTGGAAAAACCGATGAAGGAGAAGAGAAGAAGGATGCGAAGAAAAAAGAAAAGAAAGACAAGGGAAAGGGAAATGAGGATGACGGCGAAGAGAATAAGAAAAAGGATAAGAAAGAAAAAGAGAAGGACAAGGATGATAAAATCAAGCCGAAGAAGGACAGTGAAAAAACCGATGAAGGAGAAGAGAAGAAGGATAAGAAGAAAAAAGAAAAGAAAAACAAGGGTGAGGAAGAAGAGGGTGAGAAAGATGAGAAAAAAGTAATCAAAAAGAAAGAGAAGAAAGATGATCAGGATGAAGTTGTTTCGAGGGAGTTAGGTGGACAAAAGACCGAGGAGAAAGCGGAAGAAGATGAGGAAAATGATGATGGGAAGGAAGTGAAAGAGAAGAAGAAAAAAGAAGACAAGGACAAAGGTGGGAAGAAGAGAAAGTTAACTGTAAAGGACAAGTCTAATGATGTTGTCAAGCTGAAGCAAAAGCTTGAAAAGATCAATGGGAAAATAGAAGCACTTCTTGAACAAAAGGCAGACATAGAAAAACAAATAAGAGAAGCAGAAGATGAAGGTTATGTCGTCGTGGAGAAGGCCAAGGATGCGGTTGAGTAGCTCTTCATGACTATGTAGAGTAGCCGACACTTCACATTAAAGGTGTGTATGTCTGATATGTGTCGATGTTTCACACTAACACAACATTGACACATACGGTTACTTTTAATTACTTTTATTTTTCTCAAACTATTGCTTGTGTTTACGTATCAGTGTCGTGTTCGGTGTCTGTGTTATTGCTTCATACATGATATAGTTTATTAGCTTGAAGACATTGTATAATAATAAGTCTGAGAATTTGATGAATGGGTTTATGTGAATAAACATGTCTTTTGATTAGGTAATAAATGGTACATTTTGAAATCTGTGAACCAAGCAATTACTTGCAAAGTGAAAAAGGTATAATGTGATGTGAGTTCGAGAAGGTTAACACCATATAGATTTAATCGGTCAGACTTTACTTACTTCCCGACCAAACTCTGAATAACGATTGATCATTTCCTTTGAGAATCAGAGAGTTAAAACAACACAAAAAGATGTATAGATTTGATTAGAACTAAATGCTTTTAATAATTGAAGCTTAAAAATATTCCAATCGTAACATAACTCATTAATTTCAGCAATTCCATGATACATATATGACAACACTAATGTGATGTCAACATATAAGATAGAAAGACAATGGTAAATGAATACAAAGTCTAATTCTTCTTAAGCAGCCTTGACAGCTTCCGTTGTAAGACCAAATCCAAACGGAAACAAAGGATCATAATGACGATCCCCAACATTCATCGGTAACTGATGAACAGTCTTAAACCATGTCCTTGGAAGCTTACCAGTAAACCCATAATCACCAAACAAAACATCGGCAACACCAGTACCTTCACTACCAGGAAGCCAAGCAGCAACGAGTCCGTCAATTTTGCTTAGATATGGTTGTATAACAACAGGTCTTCCAGTGATTAAGACAACAACACATTTCACTCCACCACATACATTTTTTATTGTTTCTATTCCATGTGCAGGAAGTGTCAAATTTAAGCTGTCACCTGCTGTTTCAGCATATGGTGTCTCTCCAACTACCACAATTGCATATGAAAAACCATTGGATTTTACATAGTCTTGAGAAGGTTGCTCTTTGTATTCTACCTTTGTTTCTTTGTCAACTGTGTTTTTAATAGCATTCAGAATTGTGGTACCTGTATATCGATGCCATTTAAACCATGTTAACACTGTATTTCAAACGTTTTAAACCACATGAACCAGGATAAACCACTTGAACCGGGATAAAACTAGGATCGAACCGCCAAAATGAATGAACCGTAGTTAAAGCTGATTCAAGGTTCAACCAGTTAAACTCTTCAATTCGGTTTTTGAAACACTTATTTAAACATACTTTAAGGAGATTAGTGCAATTTTTCCTTGAATTTTCGGTACAAGATAGTATCAAACAGCGTCGAAAAAACAACGTTGAGAAGGAATTTAATGTATATACCAGTAGTCATGTTGTTGCCACTTTGTCCTTGCCATGTAATGGTCCATCCACCACATTGATTTCCTATATTATCAGCATGGCTTCCAGCAACAAGTATTTTTGGAGCCTTTTTAGGAAGAGGAAGTATCGGCTTATCAGAACTTTTACCGTTCTTTAATAGTACCAATGATTTTCTAACAGCTTCCCTAGCCAATTCTCTATGCTCCTGTCAAATTATGGTTCCAATTTAGTTTATCATTATGAAATAGATAAATTTTGTAGGGAAAAAAAAATCATATTTTACTCTGAGCTGATCGACTAACCGGGCTCCCGATTTGATCGGCAAGGCTGTAGTCAGCCAATGGATTTTCAAATAAGCCCATAACAAACTTGACTCTCAAAATTCTCTTCACTGCATCATCAATTCTACTCATAGGTATGGCATTCTTTTTCACTAGTGAGGTTAGGCCGTCAATGAAATCTGTGTAGTTAAGGGGAACCATTATCTGCACCATAACAAAGATAAGTATTATAAACTTCAGAGTACCGAGTTCGATTCTTATTGATAGAAAAGAGGCTAATCAACTGACTTGCAAGAATCATAGCTTACCATGTCAAGACCGGCATTTATTGAGGCTTCAATTGAATATGTGTAGTTAGCATGAGGAGGTGAAGTTATTCTGTCAATTCCCTCCCAATCTGATATGGTAAAACCCTAAAGGAAAACACAGAATTTTAAGCACATACTAACTAATACACAGACAATTTTAGGGTTATGTTACTTTTTTAATTTCTATGCAATGTTGTGTAAGAATATTTTACACAATCTTCAAGAACAAAGGCTTATGAGATAAAGTATTACCCTAAAACGGAGCTTGTTCTTGAGAAAGCCGGTGACTAAATCGTGATTAGCATGCATTTTATGTCCATTCAAGCTTGAGTAAGAGATCATGACGGTTGCGACACCCTTAATAATTGAGTTATAGTAAGCTGGCATGTGAATGCCGTAGATTTGATGTCTGTTTGCAACTGTGTTATTCTCATTGATTCCCTTTGTCGTTCCACCATCACCAACAAAGTGCTTAGCACAAGCTGCGACTTTCTTGCTGTGCAAGGAAAATAACAAAATCAAACACCAACATTAAGACATGCATATATGAAACTGCAACAACATCATGAATTCTTACTTTCCACCAATATATGGAACACCCTTTGACCAATTTGCCGGTAGGTCACCTTGCAGTCCTGGAATTAACTCAGTCATAGATTGGACAATTTTATGATCTTCACTATAACTTTCATAACATCTACCCCATCTTGGATCTCTACAAACCTATATATACAAAAACAATATTGTCAATAGTTGCTATAGCGTAGCAGAAATTGAACAAATCGCTATTGTTCTACAGCTTGTTGTCAATAGAAGCGTTATAGCATTGCATCATAGTAAAATCTTGATTATCTAAATTACCGCGATGCAAGGCGCAAAGACATATGGAATTCCAGTTGCTCTAGCTTCAAGAGCAGTTGCTTCACCAATTCTCCTCACTAATTGAGGGTCCCTGCAGGTTCATAGATAAACCAACATCATCAAAACATTCACAAAAATTCTATGAATGTAAAAAATAACCAAATTTTTCACACATAAAATATATAACAATTACCTTGTAGCTCCTAAACCAACATTGTGAGGAAAAAGAGTTGCTTTATAGACATTGTTATGGCCATGAACAGCATCAATTCCATATATCATTGGAATTCCAAGCCTAGTTGATAAAGCACCCTTTTGAAATTCATTGACAAAATCAACCCATTCATTTGCAGTAGCATTTTGCTTGGGAGTATGTCCACCACCACTTAGAATACTACCTATAAAAACAAACAAAATATAAATAAATATATTCCTAAATCACACTATTTGGCATATTTTAAGATTATTTTTTAGAGATTTTAAAAAATAAAACATAAGTTATTTTATGTTTGTTTACTATAAAGAAAATCACGTAAAAAATATCAGCATCGATCCCGTCACAATCCTTAATATTGCAGAGAATTAATGTTAAATCGAGTCAATGCCACATCAACTAACATTACGTTGCAGGCGCGGAGACATGAAAATCCCTTGATGTCGCAGCTTAAATTTGCGCTAGCCAACCATTTTTAAAAATCTTGTCTAAATTAAAAGATAAAATTTAAGAAGAAAATCATACCAATATAATATTTTTTCATCACATCAGCAGAGGCAACAGTGCAATCAATCTGAACCATCTGACCAATTTTCTCTTCCAATGTCATTCTATCCAAAAGATCCTTGATTCTAGTATTCAATAGTTGCTTTGGATCTTTGTATTTGAAATTCTCAGCTTCTGCCATTGCTATCCAACACTGGAAGAGCAATAGCCCCACCAAAAATATTGAACATTTTGCCATTTCTTCCTCTCAAAACACCTTCACAATGAGATCATAACAAAATTTAGATTACTATTGTAAATATGACACTAATTAATGTCTCAAATTATGCAATTCAATCACATCAGAAAATTTTATTTGATCTAATTAAGATTACACATGGCCAACAAACAAAAAAAAAAAAAACCTTATTATGCACGAATGAAGGCAAAAAACTAAACCAGTGTTTGGAAATTTTAAAAAAAAAATCATAGTATACAAAACCATTCATCAATAGATGCATGATCAATTTCAATTTTAGTCATGAAATACATTTGTAGCCAATAAACAAAAGTGAAAAACTTAGATCTTCAGTGGTCGGCTTTATGGTATATCCGATTTTACTTTTAAACTGGCTGGATGCAAGCCATTAGATTAAAAATTTATTAATCTAACGACCTGTAATACCATAAAGCCGACCGTTGATGATTCATTTCAATAACACAAATCAATATCAAATTGAAAATTGAAATATGTAACAAAAAAATGGCGCATACCAATGTACTAGTTTGTACAAAACAAATGTATTTTTTTCTGTGGCTCTACAATGTTGCAGTAAAAGAGTGAGAGACACTAAAGTGTTCTTTCCCAATAATAAAAATTGCAAGTAATGAAAGTTGATGAATGTGCTATGCTATATAAAGACATAAAAACGATGGGTTTAGGATCAATCCTTATCTTAACTAAACAATAAAGGTTACTTTTAAATTCAGGATTTGTTTTAAATTTTCAAATTTTACTTATCCAGTCAATTATGGATATTTTTAAACATTTTTCAATTATAGGAATGTTGGAAGACCTCTAAAGAAACATGAGGTTGAAAGAGTTGATAACATTCCGATTAAATCTAAAAGATCTGAACTCGAGAGATACCTTGTGACGCCTATTTATGGTAAAAAATCTTAATTTTTTTTAGGGAAGTAAAAAATCTTAATTATTGTGGATAAGAAAAAATTCAAATAAATAATAATATATAGATGAAATATTATAAAAACTTCCTTTTACATTCACTAAACATTTATTATTTTTATTTTTCTATCATGATTGAAGAACTTTGTTAGAGAATTTAGGTAGTCATCCATCTTTCTCACCACCAATAAAAAAGTAGTCATCTTTCAATCTTTTTTTTGTCATGTCAAAAAGCATAGTAGGACATATTTTGTTGTCAATTACAAAAAAGTTTTTTACATTCAATAAAATAAGAATCTAAAAAAAAGTTTAAAATTATTTTGAGTAACTTCTATTATAATCTGTAACAAATGAGCACTAAATTATTAACAGTCTTGTTAACCGATGTTTCTGGGACATTGATTAAGAAATTTAAAAAAGAAATTTTAACTTGAAAATATAAGCTGTTACTTTTGATCAAGTAATAATTACACTACTTTTTAATAAAAACCTATTTCTTTTGATGGCTTAACCAATGTCTTACGACACTGTTTAACATTATTCAATTATTAAGTATCATAGTTAGTTGCATTTTAATACGTAACATACGAGCTTAGATGGTAAATCAAATAATTGAGCTCAAGTGGTTAATGAGTTCATTCAAGGACGGATTGTTCAGGCTAACTTCATTTTGATTCTTGGGTGGAACAATTTTTTACCCGACTTTAGTTACCTCCAGCCAAACTCCAGATTACCATTAGGGTTACCAAACAAAAAAAGAGCCTAGACGGTCCATTCCATGTCTAAAATGAAAGGTAATAAAGTTTTCATGTCTATCAGAATTGACTTGTTATGATCTACTTCATTGGAACTTTGTGGAGAATTGTCCAGATGAATGTAAGTTTCCACATAATCTTATTCAGATCATTCATCATTGCAACTCTTCTCCATCGTACAATTAAAATCATGTGGAATGGTGATAAAACAAAGTCTTGTTTATCCTTCTAGAGGAATTACAAATGGTTCCTCTTTCCCGTACATGTTTCTCATTTGCCTGAAAAGGCTCTCTCATATTATACGTAATCAGGTAGACGCAACTTATTGTAAATCTATACGTGCTGACATGTATGGTCTCTTCCAATTTCTCACTTACGTTTTGTTGATGACCTTCTTCCTTTTGCAAAGGCCTCCTCCATTGAGCAGGCTCGTTGTGTCTTGCATTGCCTTGATCTCTTTTGCCAAACTTCTGAGCAAAAAGTTAATAGACAAAAAACTCGGGGGTATTTTTCCACGAATGTTGACAACCAGCTATGAGGGGACATTGTTTAGCATACAAGTTTTAGCCAAGTTAACAATTAGCCCACTCAAGTGGATTGTAAGGATAATCTGGTTGAGCTATGAGGGCAACTTTTTTTGAAGAAGCCAAGTTAGCTCATTGAAATTGACACCGAAGATAATTGAACTTGAGCAGTTGAGAGGAGCACACTTCAATGTCTTAAACCAACACCAACAAACCAACCCAAGTGAGTTTATGTGAATAAATTTGCCCTTTGATTTGGTGATAAATGGTACATTGGTTCTCAATTTCCTGTTTCATCCAGGTACATTGGTACATTGGTGCACAATTTCATGTTTCATCCATTTTGATTTCACTCTCTAAAGCAATATTTTGAAATCTGTGAACCATTCAACTAATTGTAGTCTTACAAGGCTCTAATGATTGTTTAAATCATTAATTGATAAAATTTGGGGTTTTCCTTAGTGTTGATCACTTAAAATCAGATTTGGAAACCATAGCTCATACTGGATCCTTAGATCATGACTCTGGGGTTTAAATGAAGTTGTTAAAGGATCAAATCTCAAATCTAATATAGACATGACCCAAACCCTTCATCAATAGTGCATACATGGGAACATAAACTTATATGGAAGAGGATGAACCAATATGTTCCGGTATGCGTTGGCGCCCAACCACACATATGTTCCACAAGGCTTCTCACACTATGGGTCCATGGGGTCGTGGCACGAATGTGCAAAGGACCGAAGGTGAACAACCAAACGGGTCTGTGACACCAATGATGACACCAACCACAAGGCTTACATGTTTCCCTTGAGGGACATGGACCAACTACACAAGGTAAAAGACCCAATAAGGCTTAACTACTATCTCCTTGGCCTATATAAGGCGTACACCAAGACCTCACATGGTATCTCTCTTTTATCCCTAGCTTCACTTCTCTCATTTACATACTGACTTGAGAGTCTGAGCATGTGCAGGTACACAACCCCCCTTCGTTCCTCCTAGAGCTCCGGTCAAACACCATCAAGATCACAATCTCTCCTCCAACGGTTCATCGTCTTCCAGGTCTCGCCAAATCCAGTAAGATCACAATCTAAGCATCAGAACTCATACTTGCCTCGTAAGATTTATTTCTTCGAACAAGAAATAAAATATCTTTTGGCATTTTATTTTTAAAAACAAATACAGACTTTCAAAGTCTATTTCCGAAATTATAAAATGAGTTCGAGAAGGTTAATAAGGAGGTTAGAGTTCGATTTCTGCTGCTAATAAATTCCTCTTCTCCCTAACAATTTAACCACTTACATTTGTCTAAACAAGTAAGTTTAACAATAGAAGCTGAAAAATATTCCAAACATAGAAAAAATACATATCACAATACCAATGTGCTGCCAGCATCTAAAGTAGAAAAAGTACAATAGTAATAAATAGCCTAAGAACACACCAAAAATGCTAAATGATTTAACAAAGTCTAATTCTTCTGAAGTAGCCTTATGTGCTTCAGTTGTAAGACCAAATCCAAAAGGAAACAAAGGATCATAATGAGAATCACCAACATTCATTGGCAACTGATCAACCGTCTTAAACCATGTCCTTGGAAGTTTACCTGTAAATCCATAATCACCAAACAAAACATCGGCAACACCAGAACCTTCACTACCAGGAAGCCAAGCAGCAACGAGTCCTTCAATTTTCTCAAGATATGGTTGTATGACAACAGGTCTACCAGTGATTAACACAACAACACATTTCACTCCGCTGCATACATTGTTTATCGTTTCATATCCATGTTCAGAGATTGTTAAGTTTAAGCTGTCACCATTTGTTTCCGCGTATGGTGTCTCTCCAACTACCACAATTGCATATGAAAAATCGTTGGATTTTACATAATCTAATGAAGGATTCTCCTCGTAGACTACCTTGGTTTCTTTGTCGACTGCGTTTTTTATAGCACTCAGAATAGGAGTACCTGTATATCAGTTAAGCAATGTTAATATTGTATGTTATGATTATCAGTATTTTTAATTGTAAATCGCGGAAAATAGATGTTTAGTAAAATTCTGCTATGCTACAACGCTATAGAAATAACGATTATTTGACAACGTCTTATACTAATCATCAATTTGTTTTTTAAAACACTGATTTAAACATACTTTAAGGAGATTAATGCAATTTTTCCTTGAATTTTCGGTACGAGAAAGTTTCAAACAATAGTAGGAAAAGAAGTTGAGAAGGAATTTTATTGTATACCAGTGGTGATGTTGTTGCCACTTTGTCCTTGCCATTGAATGGTCCACCCACCACATTGATATCCTAGATTATCAGCATGACTTCCAGCAACAAGTATTTTCGGAGCCTTTTTAGGAAGAGGAAGTATCGGCTTATCAGAACTTTTGCCGTTCTTCAATAGTACCAATGATTTCCTAACAGCTTCCCTAGCCAATTCTCTATGCTCCTTTCAAATTATGGTTCCAATTTAGTTTATCATTATGATACAAATAATTTTTGTAGAGACTAAAACCATATTTAACTCTAAGCTGATGAACTAACCTGGCTCCCGAGCTGATCGGCAAGGCTGTAATCAGCCAATGGATTTTCAAATAGGCCCATAACAAACTTGACTCTCAAAATTCTCTTCACTGCATCATCAATTCTACTCATAGGTACGGCATTCCTCTTCACTAGTAAGGTTAGGCCATCGATGAATTCTGTGTAGTTAAAGGGAATCATTATCTGCATCAGTACAAGGGTAAGTATTAAAGATCATATTTTTTAGTGCAAGTGGTTGGTTCGCAGAATGTGCAAGTATTGTAAACCCTAAAATACCGAGTTCAATTCTTAATTATATAAAAAAATACACGGCTATTCAAAAGATTAGTAAAAGTCATAGTTTACCATGTCGATGCCGGCATTCACTCCGGCTTCAATTGAAAATGTGTAGTTAGCATGGGGAGGGGAAGTTATCCTGTCAATTCCTTCCCAATCTGATATGACAAAACCCTGCATGAAAACATAGAATTTTAAGCATATACTAATATATATGATGATCTATAAACAAACAATTTTATGCTTAAGTTAATATACAATTATTTATGCAATATTATATAGTCACCTATTTTACATAGTCATGATATACTTTATGGTCACGTCTTTTACACAGATAATGCATACAAATTAAATTCTTGATATAATCGTTCGTAACCATGAAATCAAAGGCTTATGAGGTAAAGTATTACCCTGAAACGGAGCGTGTTCTTGAGAAAGCCGGTGACTAAATCACGATTAGCATGCATCTTTTCTCCATTCCAGCTTGAGTACGAGACCATGATGGTTAAGACACCCTTAAAGATTGAGTTATAGTAAGCTGGCATGTGAATGCTAAACATTTCATGTCTGGTTGCAACTGTGTTATCCTCATTGATTCCTTTTGTTGTTCCACCATCACCGACAAAGTGCTTAGCACAAGCTGCAACTTTCTTGCTGTGCAAGGAAATGACAACAAAATCAAACACCAACACTTTGAAAAAAACGATTTTGTAAGAAAGATCCAAAGTTGAATTTATAATCGAAATAAGTTCCGAGAGTCAATAAAAGCATCTGATGATGGCAAGTAAAACATAATGGTGCAACATAGAAAAGGATTGTATACGAAAAATCTAAAATTAACAATTAAAAGCAGGACTATTCGTGTTTCGGTTTAGGAAGGAAACCGAACTTTTAGATAGAAAACATGCATATATGAAACTGCAAGAACATCATGAACTCTTACTTTCCAACAACATATGGAACACCACTTGACCAATTTGCAGGGAGGTCACCTTGCAGTCCTGGAATTAACTCAGTCATCGCTTGGACGATTTTATGATCTTCACTGTAACTTTCATAACATCTACCCCATCTTGGATCTCTACACACCTATAAATTCAAACACATATGTCATAAGGTTGAACAATAGTCTCAAATATTTGCAAAAGCGGCGCAACATTGCTACTGCGTATAGCAAAATTTGAACAAATCGCTATTGTTGCGCAACACACTATTTAATATAAAGTGTTGTCGCATAGTGCGCTATAGTATTTAGGGTAGCGAAATTTGAACAAATTGTTATTTTCTACGATTGACAAATAGGTGAGGTATAATTTTGATTATCTAAATTACCGCGATGCAAGGCGCAAAGACATATGGAATTCCAGCTGCTTTGGATTCAAGAGCAGTTGCTTCACCAATCTTTCTCACTAGTTGAGGGTCCCTTCAATTTGGGATATAAAATATACATCAATACAAAGAGTCATAGTGAAAAAAAGAAGCATTTTCTTTGTGTAATTAATTTTCGTTCAATCAACATGTCATTAGTCAATTTGATCCTCGAATTTGTCTTTCGTTAGTTAGTTTGATTCTCAAATATGTCTTTTTTAGCTGATTTAATCCATATAATTATAATACATTCAAAAACTATAATGACAACGCCTCACACATTCATACCAAAATTATTGCTTGCTCGTTTACAATAAAGTCTAATATCATATGAAAAAGAATATAGAGTAAAAGTCAACCAAAGGAATTTTTACAACATTAAAATATGAATACTTTAATAAATTAAATATATTTGATAACATCACTCAAATCTCAAAGATAAGCCTCAACCACTTTTAATTTATATTTATTTTTTAATTTTTAATTTGGATTGCGTATCTTCCTTAAAAAACATGAAAGCACGTTTTGACATAGTTTTGGTCGCACATATTCTGTTTTTTATTTTTATTTTATAACTAGTAGACAATAATAAAATCATACTATTTTTTTTCATAATATTTAACACAGGTGCAAGAGAAGACCTTTGAATTTGAATACAAGAAATCATCAATAATCAAGAATTGAAAAACTATTTTCTTCCAAAAATGGATTTGAAGAACTTAAATTTTCACACAAAAATATAAGCATACCTTGTAGCTCCTAAACCAACATTATGAGGAAAAATAGTAGCTTTATAGACATTATTATTTCCATGAACAGCATCAATTCCATATATCATTGGAATTCCAAGCCTAGTTGATAAAGAACCCTTTTGAAATTCATTGATCATATCTACCCAATCCTTTGCAGTAGCCTCTGGTTTAGGAACACTTCCTCCTCCACTTAGAACACTCCCTATAAATTTTTAAAAAATAAATAATAAAAAAACCCTAATACAAACTATTCGGCATCTTAAATCAAGCAGTTACTTAGCCATATGACCAAAATCGATTGTCCGAGTCCTTTAATATTGATCTAATCGATGTGTAATCTAAACTGTCCGATCTCAAATCAATGGCCAAGATGGATTACAACATGAAACTGCATGATACTAATCCTGCAACGAATCCATATGCAACCTTAATTGAAATTACATTGCAGGGAGAGAGAAAGAAAAAACTTAGGTGAATTTCCTTACGCGCATTTCGCCGCTCAAATACGGACTAACAAATATTTTTGAAAATCTAGTTTAAAAGACAAAATTTAGGAAACAAATCTTACCAATGAAGTACTTGTTCATTACTTCAGCAGAAGCAACACCGCGTTCAATCTGAACCATTTGACCGATTTTCTCTTCCAAAGTCATCCTGTCGATAAGATCCTCGATTCGAGTATTCAATGGCTGCTTTGAATCTTTGTATTTCAAATACTCAGCTTCTGCCATTGCTACCCAACAATAGAAGAGCACTAGCCCCACCAAAGAGATTGCACCTTTGACCATTTATCCCTCTCAAAACAACTTCAAAATAAGGTCACAACAAAAATTTAGATTATGGTATAAATACAATCAATCATAAACAAGTTCTAGAGAAAGCAAAACAATGATCTAGAGAAGACACATACCAAAATCCTAATGAAAAAAGTTCTAGAGAAGACAAGGGACTAGACATAAACATGTCCAATAACAAATCAAACATCCTTATCATTAATGAAGATAAGCAACTAAACCAATGTTTGGTAATTAAAAAACATCATAGAATACAAAACCATTCATAAAATAGTTCTAGACCCATTTCAATTTTAGTCATGAAATTTATTTGCAACCAACCAATAAACAAAAACTTCCATCCTCAGCGGTCGGCTTTATTGTATATCCGACTTTGCTATGAAGTTGGATGGATGCAGGCCGTTAGATGAAAAGTTTATTAATCTAACGGTCTGTAATATCATGAAGCCGACCACTGCTGATTCATTACAAGTATAAAATGTAACAAAAAAAATAAAATGGCATACCAATTAACAAGTTTGAGTTTATGCAAACAAACTTTTATGTGGCACTACAATGTTACAGAAAAAAGGAGAGACAAAATGTGTGCTTTTCAAACAATAATAAAAAGGCAAAGTGTGGAAGTGAAAGAATGAGAATATTTGTAAAGTAGTAGTAAGAATGTGACATATAAATAAACAAAAATTAGTCAACGATGGAACATGGGATTATGATCCATCCTTATCTCAATTAAACAATTAACAACGTTATTTTTAATTTTGGTTTTGTTTATGATTGTTCGAATTTAATGATCAAATCAAGTATGGGTAGTTTTAAAATATATATTCAATTGTAATGAGCATTACGTTTCTTTGAAGAGATAAGTTTCAATTCAAATAGATAATATTAGAATTTGTCCAAGTGATTGGGCACAATGGTGAATGAGCTCCACAAAACTACGAATCGTTTGAGAGAACCCTAATTTGATATGTGGAACAAATCTTGGCCACACTTTACATACCTCTCGACCGAACTTTGAATTATCAGGGCTTCTTTCCTCAATGAACTGGAGGATTAACAAAATGGAATTGGATCATTTGCTTTTGAGGAAGACTCCACTCCACTTATTTTGTGAGTAAAGAGAGAGAAACTGAAAATTAATAATGAAGAGATGATGATGAGAGAGATATACATAAAGAGCAACATATGATTTATGAAAGGATAAACTCATGCTCCATGAATGAAAGAATAAAGCTGCATAGCTATGCAGAAAAAGAAGCATTTGAGAAATGAAAGTTTATTATTCACCAATCTAACATCACAGTGAGTAACTATAACTATTTATAGAACTCTATTAACTGTCATATCTTGATCACAGTCCCTAATTTAACTGTACTTGATGTATTCAACTAGCTAACTAATTGTGATAGTTAAGTTTGTTACAAACAAGTTGGTTCCTTGCTATGCAAGTAACTGCCTACAACGGTCAACATCCCTCCTCGAGGTGGAATAGATGTTAAAAGATCAAATCACAAATCTAATGTAGACATGTCCCAAACCCTTCATCAACAGGGCATATAGGGGAACATAAACTTATATGGAAGAGGATGAACCAAACTAATCCGGTATGGGCCGGCGCCCAACCACACATATGTTCCACAGGGCTTCTCACGCTATGGGTCCATGGGGCCGTGGCATGAACGCGCACGAGACCAAAGGTGAACAACCAAACGGGTCTATGGCACAAGAATTAGAATCCCTACACTTGAGACTTATTGATTAGTCGCTACAATCTATTTTTCATCTCAGATCACCATCTCTCCTCCAACGGTTCGTCCTCTTCTAGGTCTTGCCAAATCCGGTATGATCACAATCTAAGCATCATAACTCATACTTTCCTCCTAAGATTTATTTCTTAAAACAAAAACTGTAATATCTTTTGGCATTATATTTTTAAAAACAAATATAGGCCTTCAAAGTCTATTTCTGAAATTCATAAAATGTAAGTTCGAGAAGGTTAACACCGGAAAGATTTGATCTTGAAGGTGTACTCGGTAATAGAAGTGAGAACATTGAAAAAGTATTAATAAGATGGTTAGAGTTCGATCTCTGCTACTAATAAATTTCACAAAAAACATTTAAATTTGATTGGAACTCAATAAGTTTAACAATTAAAGCTGAAAAATATTTCAAACCTAGTATATCACAATACCAATGTGGTACCAACATCAAATGTAGAACCAAAACAATAGTAATAAACAGCTTAAGAACACACCAAAAATGGTACATTATTTAACAAATTCTAATTTTCTAAGGTAGCCTTATGAGCTTCAGTTGTAAGACCAAACCCAAATGGAAACAAAGGATCATAATGAGAATCACCAACATTCATTGGCAACTGATCAACAGTCTTAAACCATGTCCTTGGAAGTTTACCACTGAATCCATAATCACCAAACAAAACATCGGCAACACCAGAACCTTCACTACCAGGAAGCCAAGCAGCAACAAGTCCTTCAATTTTGTTAAGATATGGTTGTATGACAACAGGTCTACCAGTGATTAACACAACGACACATTTCACTCCACTGCATACATTGTTTATCGTTTCTGTTCCATTACCGGAAATTGTTAAGTTTAAGCTGTCACCATTTGTTTCAGCATATGGTGTCTCTCCAACTACCACAATTGCATATGAAAAATCATTGGATTTTACATAGTCAAATGTAGGATTTTCTTTGTAGACTATCTCCGTGTCTTTGTCAACCGTGTTTTTTATAGCACTCAGAATTGTGGTACCTGTATCATTTCAACGATGTTATAAATATATCGCATTCACTGAAGCACAAACATGGACACCGGACACAACACTGAATGTAGAAAATGGAAATGATTGAATGTAACTATATGTGTCGGTTAGTGTCAGACAGTGATACATTTTGGACATCAGACACGTCTTCAATCTAAAATGGATATGAGTGCAATTATTGCTTGAATTTTTGGTGCAAGAAAAGTGAAGGATATTATAGTATACCACTAGTGATGTTGTTGCCACTAAGTCCTTGCCATTGAATGGTCCATCCACCACATTGATAGCCTAGATTATCAGCATGACTTCCAGCAACAAGTATTTTTGGAGCCTTTTTAGGAAGAGGAAGAATTGGCTTCTCAGCATTTTCGCCATTCTTTAATAGTACCAATGATTTCCTCACAGCTTCCCTAGCCAATTCTCTATGCTCCTGTCAAATTACGTCGCCAATTTAGTTTCACATTATGAATTTATGGTAAAAGTTTTTAGGACTAAAATCATATTTAAATCCAAGCTCATCGACTAACTTGGCTCCCGAGTTGATTGGTAAGGCTGTAATCAGCCAATGGATTTTCAAATAGGCCCATAACAAACTTGACCCTCAAAATTCTCTTCACTGCATCATCAATTCTACTCATAGGTATGACATTGCTTTTCACTAGTAAGGTTAAGCCATCTATGAATTCTGTGTAGTTATAGGGAATCATTATCTGCAGCATCACAAGAACATGTATTAATCATACATTCTATGCATAAAATCAAATAAATCTAATCAACACCGCTGGAGTCTAGTGCAAGTGGTTTGTGCGCAGTATGTGTGAATGTTGTAAATCATAAAAAAAGAAGCTGATCGGCAGACTTGCAAGAATCATAGTTTACCATGTCAATACCGGCATTCACTCCGGCTTCAATTGAATACGTGTAATTAGCATGAGGAGGGGAAGTTATCCTGTCAATTCCCTCCCAATCCGATATGACAAAACCCTGCATGAAAACATAAGAATTTTAAGCATATACTAATATGATGATCGATAAACAAACAATTTTAGGCCTATGTTAATACTCAATTTTAATTTCTATGCAATATAGTGTAATTAAGATTATTTTACACAATCACCGACTAATATATTTTCACCTCTTTTAAAAAGTCAGTCACAAATTAAATTCTTAATATACAATCATTTTTACTTATGAAATCAAAGACTTGTGAGGTGATGCGTTACCCTGAAACGGAGTGTGTTCTTGAGAAAACTGGTGATTAAATCGCGATTAGCGTGCATTTTTTCTCCATTCCAGCTTGAGTAAGAAACCATGATGGTTGACACACCTTTAATAATTGAGTTATAGTAAGCTGGCATGTGAATGCTAAGCAATTCATGTCTGGTTGCAACTGTGTTATTCTCATTGATTCCTTTAGTCGTTCCACCATCACCGACAAAATGCTTGGCACAAGCTGCAACTTTCTTGCTGTGCAAGGAAAATAGCAAAATCAAAAACCAACATTAAGACAATGCATCAAACCTATGAAATTTTGGTTTTTATAACAATCCTAATAAAACCTATGAAATTTAATCTTTTATTTGATCCATTCATGTAAGTTAATTAGATAGATAATAAGCATATATAAAACTGCAACAGCATCATGAATTCTTACTTTCCACCAACATATGGAACACCCTTTGACCAATTTGCAGGGAGGTCACCTTGAAGTCCTGGAATTAAGTCAGTCATAGATTGGACTATTTTATGATCTTCACTATAACTTTCATAGCATCTACCCCATCTTGGGTCTCTACACACCTATACAAACATATTATATGTTACAAAGTAGAACAGTGTTGTTAAACACTATAAAGAACTCATCATTGTTCTCTAATACGCTATTTAATACGAAGTGTTGTTAAATAGCGACACTATAGCATTGTAGCATTGCGGAATTTGAACAAATTTTTGATAGACAAATAGGTGAGGTATAATTTTGATCATTTTAATTACCGCAATGCAAGGTGCGAAGACATATGGAATTCCGGTTGCTCTAGCTTCAAGAGCAGTGGCATCACCAATCTTCTTCACTAGTTGAGGGTCCCTGCATATTCAAAGAAACTACATGAATATTGGACCGTAAATATTCTATTACGGGCTTGGTATCCCTTCGCAAGGGATAACTAACCCTAGGGCGTGCCCTACCTCCTGTAAACTCATCACCGCCTTCATGAGCTTCTAGAAGCATCTAAATCACGCGTTCTACATAAGAAACATGACTTAGGGCCTAAGTCACGAAAATACAAGCTAAAAATGGCTATAAATACCCACCTTGAGTGTATTATCAAGGAATGACCTAAACAGACTAAACCTTGGTTTTATAGATTGTACTCACTGCAAGTACAAATACAAAGAAACACAGTGAAACCAAATGTTTTCTTTGTGTATTATAGTTAAGTTTATTTCAATCAATTTTGGTGAAAGCAAGTTTACAATAAAGTCTCAAACATCAAAGGAAAAAGACAACCAAAGATAATTTGACAATATTCTAAACATAAAATGTCATGTTCATTTACCTAAAACAATTAAAATATAAATACTTAAATAAATTAAATATATTTGATAACATCACTCAAAATCTTAAAGGTAAGATCTTGCATTACACTATAGGTCTCCACCATTTGTAATTGTTTATTTATTTTACTTATAATTTTTAATTTGGATTGTCTACCTTCCCTAGAAAACATGAAAGCACGTTTAGACAAAGTTTTGGACCTTTGTTTGCAGCACATATTCTTTTTTTATTTTTCTCAAAACTTGTTGACAATAAAAAATCATACCATTTTCTCATAATATTTCAACACACAAAAAAAGACTTGAGTACAAGAAATCATCAATAATCAATAATTGAGAAACTAAAGTTTTCACACAAAAATATAAGCATACCTTGTAGCTCCTAAACCAACATTGTGAGGAAAAATAGTAGCTTTATAGACATTATTATTTCCATGAACAGCATCAATTCCATATATCATTGGAATTCCAAGCCTAGTTGATAAAGAACCCTTTTGAAATTCATTGATCATATCTACCCAATCCTTTGCAGTAGCCTCTGGTTTAGGAACACTTCCTCCACCACTCAGAATACTCCCTATAATAATAATAAGATACAAGCAAAAGCATAAATATATTTCAAATTCACACTATTTGGTATATCTATTTGTTTTTATTCAAAAACTTGAAAATTGGTTATGATAAGTTAAAAGCTTAGTTATGATCACTATATTAAGTGTATCATACACTCATTGTAATAAATTTTTTTCATTCTTTCAATTGAAATTACTTAGCAGGGTGCATAGACATAGAAACCATTGATGCCGTGGCTTAGATTCGCGCTAGCCAACAATTTTGAACTTGTCTAAGTTAAAAGACAGAATTTAAGAAGAAAAGCTTACCAATATGATACTTTTTCATCACATCAGCAGAAGCAACGCTGCGATCAATCTGAACCATCTGACCGATTTTCTCTTCCAAAGTCATCCTGTCAACAAGATCCTTGAGTCGAGTATTCAATGGCTGCTTTGGATCTTTGTATCTCAAATGCTCAGCTTTTGCCATAGCTACCAGGCAGTGCAAGAGCACAAGCCCTACCAAAAAGATTGTACTTTTGGCCATTTCTTCCTCTCAAAACAACTTCAAAATAAGATCACAACAAAATTTAGATTATGCTATAAATACAATCAATCATAAATATGTTCTAGAGAAAACAAAACAATGTTCTAGAAAAGACACATACCAAAATCCAAATGAAAAAAGTTCTATAAAAGACAAGGGACAAAGACATAAATATGCATGTCCAATAACAAATCAAACACCCTTATCATGTCATTACAGAAAATAAACAAAACCAATGTTTGGCAATTAAAAAACATCATAGAATACAACACCATTCATCAAATAGTGCTAGACCCATTTTAATTTTAATCATTAAATTTATTTGCAACCTATAAACAAAAACTTCGACCCTCAACGGGCGGTCAGGCTTATTGTATATCCGACTTAACTATCAAGTCGGCTGGATGCAAGCCGTTAGATTAAAAGTTTATTAGTCTAACAGCTAGTAATACCGCGAAGCATGATTCATTTCAACACAAATCAATATAAAATTGAAAATAAAAAGTATAAAATGTAACAAAAATAATGGTGCATACCAATTTAGTAGTTTGAGTTTGTACAAAACACACTTTTTTGTGGCTATACAATGTTGAGAAATAGACACAAAGTGTGTACTTTTCCAAGAATAAGAAAAAGGCAAAGTATGGAAGTGGAAGAATGTGAATATTTGTAGTATGAGTGTGACAAAGATGGGATAGATAGACACAAAAAGAGAGTCTACGATGCAAGCTGTTATGGTTTGAAAACGCGGGGTTTATGGTCCATTCTTATCTCAATTAAATAATTAATAATTAATTAAATAATAATAATAACAACGTTACGAATACCCTAAAAAACAAAATAACAACTTTACTTTTAATTTTGGATTTGGAGTAAATAGTCAATTACCCCTCTGAAATTGTAAGTTTTGTCAATTACCCCCCGAAATTAACAAAACTTCAATTACCCCCTTGAAATTGCACAACGTTAATCAATTTACCCCCTCCGTCAAATTTTTCTGTTAGTCAACATCACGTTTTGCAAATACTCCCTGAAGTTTTGCACTTACGTTCAAAATGCCCCCTAAACTTAAAAATTTATATTTTTTTCTTATCTTTAAAAGGTACCAAAACACAATTGTACCAAACCATCAAAGGAAGAGGTGGTAAATTGCTAAGAATATACAAAACCCCCCTAATGCATACCTCTAACGTTGAACATAAATGAGGGTTCCAACACCATTCATAAAAAAGACAAGCCAGAATTTTAGTCCTGTACAACATCCATCTCCACGACAAAACTTTAATTTTCTCCACCAAGTCATCTACCTCACAAGTAGAATTGTTAAAAATTATGTCATTCCTTGCTTTCCACAACAACCAAACCGCGGTATGCCAAACTAGTCGCAACCCGTTGATCACCTTTTTGTTTCCACTCTCCCCACACCAACAATCCCAATGAACAAATAAATTCGGAGGAATTATAAATGAACAATTCATCCACACCATCAATCTCAACCAAACCAACCTCGCCACCTCACAATGTAAAAATAAATGACGCGTTGATTCTTCATCCGTATTGCACAAGACACAAAACTTAAAAATTTATATATTTTTTCTTATCCTTACAAGGTACCAAAGCACAGTTATACCAAAGCATCAAAGGAGGAGGGGGTAAATTGCTAAGAATATACAAAACCCCCCTAATGCATAGCTCTAACGTTGTTCGGTTTAGAGAAGGTTTAAAAAAGCTTATTTAAAATTGATTTAAACTCATATCATAACATATGCTCTAGTGTTAAGATTTAAATAAAGTTAAAAAGTAAATTAAAACATGGATAAATATTTAATTAAGCTCTCTTGATTCAGTACAATAGTTCAAAATTTATAAATGCAAAACTTTAGGGGTAACAGAAAAATTTATCCCGTTGAGCTATGCATTAGGGGGTTTTGTATATTCTTAGCAATTTACCACCTCCTCCTTTGATGCTTTGGTACAATTGTGTTTTGGTACCTTTTAAAGATAAGAAAAAAATATAAATTTTTAAGTTTAGGGGGCATTTTGAACATAAGTGCAAAACTTTAGGGGGGTATTTGCAAAACGTGATGTTGACTAACAGAAAAATTTGACGGAGGGGGTAAATTGATTAACGTTGTGCAATTTCAGGGGGGTAATTGAAGTTTTGTTAATTTCGGGGGGGTAATTGACGAAACATACAATTTCAGGGGGGGTAATTGACTATTTACTCTTTGGATTTGTATATGATTTTTAAAATGATTGAAACAAGTATGGATAGTTTTAAAATATTTTTTCAATTATAGTGATGATTACATTAATTTGTTTTTTTGAAGAGAATTTTTTTTAAGTGAATCGAATTCAAGTTCTCTTAAATAATTTATTGTATGGGAGTTTATTAACCACTTGAACAAAATCATTTAGTAGAGGAAATGAGTTTCTATTCAAACCGGTAATCCTTTTATTTTGTGAGTATGGAGAGAGAAACTGAAAATTACTAATGAAGAGATGAGGATGACAAAGAAGAAAATAATGAGAAGGATAGACACATAAGTGTAGTGGATTATTCAAATCCGATATATTGTAGGAGCATAGTGGATAAAGCTCCTTGTGTTAGGGAAAGGAAGCTATACTCTTTCAATCAAATACTTATTTAGGACATGTTCAAATTCCCATCAAGCTATATCCATCTAATAGATTTTTTTTTTTAAAGGGCCAATATATATTTTACAAATAAAAAGGAGAAATGTTCAAGAGTAAAAACTAAAACACCAATAGAAAATCAACCAAACTCCCATTAGGAACACTCAACCACAGCCGAACAAGAGTAAGACTAGGAACATAACCCCTCAGTCAACTAACTCAAGATGTTAGCGTTTCGGGATCTCCCCAAGGACCACACAATGTTTGTCAGATTAATAAAAATCCAAACTTCTCCTCCTCCCCCCCCCCCCCCCCCCCCCCCCCCCCCCCAACACACACACACACACACAATCTGAAGGTAAAACAAACTCCAACTCCAACCACCTAAATACATGATACCACGCTTGACCTCAAAAAGACGACTAACCAACTCAACATTCTCATTACAAAAAACACAATAAATACCACCGGGATCAACTATAATATTCTCCTACAAAAGAGATTTTGTCGAGTTGGAGTCCTATTCTAAAGTAGCTGCCAAGAGAAAACAATCACCTTAAGAGGAGACCAAGATTCCCACACCCTTGAAAGAAGTTGCACAATTTCCTCTGACCTCTCGTCCACGACACTAGCTCTCATATGGAGGAAATTATAAGCTAGTCTCACTAAATAAATTCTCAATGAGTCATTGCTCCAAACTCAAAAGTCTACACCTTCAGAGAAGGTCGATCTCTCTAAATTCTAAAGCAACTCTCCCAAAATCACAAGTTCCTATTCAAAAAGACTCCCCTCCACTTAAGATCCCAAACCCATTCAGATATTTCTCTCACGGTCATATCAATTACTTTAACTTCTTTCTGAATAGAAACTTGAAACAACTTGGGGAAACGAATTATCAAAGGAATAGCTCCTAACCAGGGATCTTTCAAAAAACTTGTAGATCGACCATCTCTAACCTTTCTGAAGATACTATCAGAAAACCAATCATTAGACTCAAAATGACTTGTTCTCCCAATTAGGACTTCTCCTTCTACCAGTTTGAGACACCTCTTAAACCCACCACCCTCCCCCCACAATGACCCCACGAAGACCCTTTTAAATATCTAGCTCTGATAATATCTTTTGTTGGATATTTGTATGTTGGCTTCACTTTTGCATAAAACAAATATTCACTTCAGATGTGGAACACAATGTTCCAACATCCAGGCGTGGTTCTGTATGTTCTGTACCTTGAGTTATTTTACGCACGCGTTTGTTTGTTTAAGGAATCCACGCCTTCATTAGTGTTGGTCAACCTGCGTGTCTTTATTAGAGAATCAGAACATATGTGATTTCCTAAGGAAGTGCTAATGACTTAGGAAAGTCTTGAAGGTGATCAGTATGCTCCTAAAGATGTGCCTACATTTTAGGAGTTTCCTTATCTGGTTCTGTTTGCTGGGAAATGGATCACTGATTTATTCTGAAGCCCAACTGAATTATTTGACCCGTATTGCTTCAGTATTTATACAAGACTACAAGACCTAATTCATTTATCAAAGCCGTCATTTCAAGATTAGAATTTTTAGGGTTTTGAGTCTTTGTTAATTGTGAGCCTTTCGTGTATCACTTTGATGCATGTTTAGAACTGTGTATTGAGTTGTATTATGTGCACTACTCTGAAGCTATGCAGCAAAGAGTTAGGTAGTTTTGTGTACTACACCAAAGCTTTGAAGCAAGTTTGTAGATTGTGTTTGAAGGTAACTTCATCATTTGTTTGTTTTGAGTTTGTAACTTGATAATCACAAGGGCTATGATTGGTTGTAGGGAGTGAGATGGGATCTCAGATCTAGGAGTTCCTAGGTTGAAGTCTAGACGGGTAGGTCCTAGGTCATAAAGTGCAAATCGTGGTTTGCTGAGAGCTTTTGAATACAGACTACACTAGTGGATTTTCTCTTGCTTGGTAGCCTCCAGAGTAGGTGACGTTGCACCGAACTGGGTTAACAAACTCACTGTGTTGTTTATTTCCTTGTCTGTTATTTCTGTTTTATTTTGTTTATCACTGTTAGCTTAATGTTCTAAACATCATATACAACATCTGTATTCTTTAACTTGTGTTGAAACATCGTATAGAACATCTTAAGTCTAACGTGCCAGAATTTCATCTTTCCACCCAACCTCCCTTCATGTGATCAACCTCCAATGCCACTTCCCCAAAAGGGTAAGATTAACTAATTTTCGATCTTTGATACCCAACCATCCTTCACTCTTAGGATTACAAACATCTAACCAACACACCCAGGGAATCTTTGTTGCCCCTTTAGACCCTCTCCACACAAAACGACGTTGAATTGGCATAATCTGTCTCCAAACATCATTTGGCATTTTCATAAAGGAAAGGAAAAATATCGGAATAGAGTTAAGTACCGAGTTTAAAAGAATCACCATCCCACTCAGACTAACAAACTTATTAGTCTACGATCATAATATCGGAATAGTATGGCTTCGACTATTCCTCAAGCCCGTCAATTAGTTTACCACATACATGTTTTAGTTAATGGTCGTATAGTAGATATACCAAGTTATCGTTGCAAACCTCAAGGTATTATTACATCGAAGGATGAACAAAAATCTAGAACTCTGATTCAAAATTCTCTTGAATCAGCCCCCCGCGAAGAATTGCCAACCCATTTGACTCTTCATCCATTCCAATATAAAGGATTAGTCAATCAAATAATAGATAGTAAATGGGTTGGTTTGAAAATTAATGAATTGCTAGTTGTAGAATATTATTCTCGTCAGACTTAAACCTAATTAAAATAAGAATAATTTTGATCCGAGGATTTTCCCCATTCATGTATAGACGTGGGTGGGTATAGGAAAATTGTTATTCCTTGCCCACTTTATTCCACTATTTTGTTTATTACAGAAAGAAATTAGGAATAGAGAATCCACATCAAAATTGGAATAATAATACTCTCTCTGTTCCTATATATAAGCACCAATTTGATTTTATTTTTGTCCCTAAATATAAACTCTTTTTCAAATTACTAGATGCATTTATTATTTTTTTCATAAACATACCCCTAATTAATACTACTAACTTGTCTTGAAATTTGAAAAATCAAATTTAATACACATACAAACAAAGGACAATTTTGTAATATTAACACACAAAACAAACACATTAATTACATTGACAACTTTTCTTAAAATATGTAAAAAATGCAAAAAGAGCTAACATTAAGTGACGGATGGAGTATCTATTTGCAAACATTGAGGTGAGTAACATTGATGAACTTAATAAGAGTGCAAAAAGAGAGGGATTCGAATCCTCGGTAAACAAAAAACCTACATAACAGTTCCGATGCTACGTCTTGAACCACTTATTTACATGAATTGATTATCGAACACAGAGTCACTTTGAGTGAGATCATAACAAATATTTTTGTATAACCATAGATTATTGGTTTAACTTCAATAATAAAAATGCAATAATGTTAAATCTCATCATAGATAAAAAAAAATAGATCCTCTCAAGGAAAAAGAAATAGGTATCGAATTGAAGATTTTTTAATAAAATAAATTAACCTTTCCTTACAAAAATAAATAAATTGTGTATTGAAATTGATATTGAATATTTTCTAATTTCACCGACGTTACAGAGTTGCTTCAAGCTTTGGGATTTGCCATCCACTTTTGTCAACAAAAAACAGATATGCTGACCACTAACACAAAATATAATTAGTTGAGCACAAAAACAAGTATGAGGATATTTTCCAACATTTTTCCTAGTAAAGCAAACTGGAATTAGAATTTGGACATGATCCAATAATAACAAAATTACAAGCAAGTCAATCTAAGGAGGTGATTTAAGAGTTATTACTTTTCGTGTGAATTTTATATCTTCTACGTACAACTACATATATTAATTTTTTAAATTGGATAATTTAACATTGAGTTTACATTTTTGCATTTTCAATAATAGATTCGGATCCAAAACTCTTGATTAAGCTGGAAAAGGCCTTCATCATTTCATTCAAATGTTCTTGAGTTAAAAAATTAACACGCATGTCCAATAATAGTATACGGTTTGATTCTATTTTGCCAAAAAAATTAATTATAGTTATAGATGGTAATTAATACCATGCCCATTGGGTTAAAAGAAATACACGCATTATTGTGATCAAACTCAATTTAAAACTGTTGTAGGAGATTATTGTCAATATATTAACATCCATAAGCTGGACAAAACAGAATACATGCATCTTAGGAAGTCGTCTTTGGAGGCTCCCAATCCCATGCTCCATATCAATTTAAAAAAAATAAAAAATTAACGATTTAATTTTTTCCCTTCAAAATAATACAAATATATTAAAAGGATCCATTGTAGGCTAACTCAATAACAAGAGTAGAGCCCACGAAAGGGCTCTTAACAATTTAATTTCTAATATAATTTTTTTGTAAATAATGTTCTAAATAATATCTCTTTCATCCGTTTAAGTAGATCCATAAGACTCCTACTAATTCCATTATTTGAATATAAAAAGTATAAAGAAACATTTTAGATAACAAGATGGTTTAAATAAATGACAAATTAGTGCAGATTCTATCGAAGTTGAATGAGGAATTGGTGCCTAGTAAAAGATAGAGACTTCAATATTGGAGTTTACAACTATTAAAGTTACTATTGGTTTTTTCTTTAAAAAATAAATTATTATAGTTTTTGAAATTTATCAAAATTATAAAAAAAGAAAAAATGAATGTTTATTTTATAGGCAGTTTGAACTTTGATGATGAAATATGATTTTTTTTTTTTGACAAACACTTAATTTTTGTTAATAATTTTATTATGTCTAGAAACTATATTTACACTATTCACATGTTTAACCTCTAAAAAAAAAAAATCACATGTTGAAGCATCAAAATAAATGTTTACGTGATGTTTATGCAAGGCCATTTAAAATTTCAAGCAAGCTTCCTAACCCTAGCTATAAAATAATGTAAACGAGGCTCCTTGTTTGGTACGTAATGAGCTATGGCATTTTATTTAGTCAATTGTCGCAAAATTTCAATATTTGCTGCTGGATTTAACTGTTAAGGCCTCAAACAAAACCACACATCATAAGGCCTCAAACCACATCACGTAATTTCAATTTGATTCTGTCTAACAATCTTACGTTATTTAAGGCCTCAAACCATACCACATCATAAGAAGAAAAAAAAAACATAGGACACTTTATATGTGGACTTGTGTTAGACATGTGCACCATAGTTGTAATTTTTTTTTTTTAATCAACAAATATTATTCACGACGAATGAGTGCAAGATGCACTAAAACATTCGTGGAAAAGCGAAAAAGAAAACATACAATAGGTGCCGTAAATATGCAGAACACCTGAAGTCACCAACAAACCCCGGAATCCCCACTAGAAACCACAAGAGCACTAAAAAGGTGGGCCTAACCAAAGTTAAAATTATGATGCTGGTTATACATGAGACTATAGATCACGCATACACCAACAACACAACAAACAGGGGGAGCTAGAACCAGAAAAAGGAACAACACCAAGAGGAAAACAACAACAACAAAACTGCTGCCCAAAACAACCTAGCTGGGCCTAAAAACAGACCAGACCAGAACAACCTGCGTGGGCTTAGAACCACAGTCAACAACAAACCTCCAATTGATAACATCACCCCTTGCACCCAGAACAAGCTGACAACAATAGCAGGAAAATCACACCTCCACATCTATGCCACCAAAAACCAAATACCGCATCAAGCATTCTTGCGGATTCCAACTCCACTCATAGTGTAAACACGTTTGGAAAGAAACACGACTCAAGCTCCACCGCCAAGACATCACCTTTATTTTTAGTAATAATTCATCAACATATTTCACCTCATTCCGGAAAATAATGTGATTCCTAGCTTGCCAAATGGCCCAAATGGTAGCATGCCAAATCATCGCATAACCCTTACGAATCTTCTTATTCCTCCCCTCATTACTCTAACAAGCCCAATGCACAAACAAATTCAGGGCAGTAATAAACGAAAAATCAAGCCATTTCATAATATTTTCCCACACCTTTTTTGCGAAAATACAATGTAAGAAGAGATGTTTGGACGATTCTTCCGTTATACCACACAAAACACACAAGGTAGACTCCTCTGCGGGTAAACAATTTCGCAAAGCAAGATTATTCCTTATGGGGACTCTATCTAGAAAAAGTTTCCAAGTGAAAGCTATCACTTTCAAAGGGGCTTTACTTTATCAAATAGTCTCCAAAACTCCTTTTTCTTCCACACTCCACACTTGTTCCTCCAACATCAAACCCACAAACTTCAAATAGCAAGATCTCACCGAGAAAGCACCACCCTCCTCCAATTTCCAACCCCAACCATCCAGAAAAAACTCCCTCCTATGTCCCTGCAAATCTTCTTTCAAACTAATAAAAAGTTCTTCCTCCCACACAAAAAGAGATCTTCGCCACCCCCATTCCCACTCCCCGCTTCGACTCAACTCCTCCACCGAAGCCTCCTTATTAGTAGCAATCACATAAAGCCTAGGGTACTTCCTACAAAAAGGAGTTTCCCCCCTCCACGGATCTTTCCAAAAACTAGTTGAATTTTCGATCCCAACCTTCATAATTACCTCCCTATTAAACCACCTCTCCCCACCCTTCTCTTCCAAATTAGCAATGTCCTTCCACCACTTTGATGTGAATCTCGGCCACACACCATCTCCCTCTACCAATAAACTACCTACCTAGGGACCATACTTCTCAACTAGTACCTCTTTCCACAAACCCTCCTCGTTTTGTAACAATCTCCATCTCCACTTTGCTAATAAACTCAAGTTTACCAATCTAATATCTCTCACCCCTAAACCTCCATTACTCCTCGATTGACACACTACCTTCCACTTCACCCAACAAAGCTTCCTTCCCCCCTCACTCCTCCCTCAAAAAAATCTCGTTGAATCTTAACAATCTTCCTCCAAACCTTCGTGGGCATTTTAAGAACTGATAAGTAAAAAATAGGGATAGCATTAATGATCGCATTGAGAAGTGTATACGACCCCCAAGACTAACATACTTATTATCCCAAGAATGAAGCTTTCTCGTCAATTGCTCCAAAAACGGCTCCCATGTAGCAAGCTTAGAAGGATTTGCTCCAACCGGCAACCCCAAATACTTGAAAGGCAATACCCCTTCGCTACAATTCAAAAAATCACAAGCCATAGTCATAAACTCCGATGACACATTTATTCCCATCAAACAACTCTTGTAAAAATTTACTTTAAGCTCCGAAGCCATCTCAAACCCTATTAACACTGTTTAAGAGTCCAAAGATTATCCACCGATGCTTCCCCTATACAAAGAGTATCGTCGGCATATTGGAGGTGGGAGATTCTCATACCTTCATTTTTTATCTTGAACCCCTTGGATAAATTACGGCTCACCGCATTCCTCATCACCCCACTAAAACCCTCCGCAACCAAAAGGAATAAAAAAGGAGCTAGGGGATCTCCTTGCTTCAACCCCCTTTGGATATATTTCAACCGCAGGCTACCATTCACAAGAATGGACATACTTCCCCCAAACACACAAGCCTTCATCCATAGTAGTTAATAATGATAACTAAAATTGGTAATAAAAAATATGAGGAATGAAAAATAAATAAATAAAAACTTTTGTCGGGACTAAATTTGGCATTTGAGGAAACAAAAATATGAACGTTGATATTTTTATAGAGATGAAAAATATATTTAACCGGTATTGATAATTAACATGTTAAAGTAACTTCCGTAAAAAATATTAAAAAACCATAAATATCAATAGTTGTATTAATTAATAATAATAATAAATTATTAACGTAACTAATAATAATGAATAAAAAAATTGATATCTAAACTCTCAAACTTAATAAAAATCATAATTGTACTGTGCAAAAATATAATTTAGGGCATATCACAATTTCCATAACCCACATACCATCAATCCTGAGTTACTGAAAAAGAAGTCCTATATAGTAGCCTACAAATAATATGGACACAAATTGTCAGAAAAACTTGGTCACTCTAGGGAAAGACATGGAACATAAGGTATACATGAAGTGCATACCCCATTTACATTTTTGCATGATGCATGAACTTCCTCTCCTATAGAAGATGTTATGTTAATCCCTTCAAGTATAATGTTTGTGCAACTTAGGCCTTCATCACAATGTAATTGGATTGCATGTTTAGCAATAGATGTTCCTCTTATGTTGCGGAAAGTTACATCACTCACTTTCACTGCATATACACTATCATATGGGTTGTATTCTTGATCAATAATCACAGGATTGTCAGCTTCAATTAGTATAATATCCTCAAATGTGACTTTCCTTGCATAACCATTTCCTCCCTGATTTAAATAACACATAAAACATCAAAGTGTCTTTTAGTCACAATTTGAGTGATAAGGTATCTTAAGTTTGTGTTTTTCCTTCAATTAAATTAGACAAAGCTTTGGAGTCTTTCTCAATAAGCCCCTCAAATTGCTCAATTGATCAGGTCGTAACTTTCGATCGACATTTTTGTGAATAAACCCTAATCAGTCCGTAACTTTCGGTGAGTGTTTATTACTCTACTTTCCAATTTTTCTCCAATAGTTATATTTTCTAAAAGTTACTAACCTTATTACATCTTTATCTCTAGTAACATTCATCTCATCATTTCCTAAAAATTCATTTAATCAATTTTCAAAAATTTCATTTTAGACCTTAATAATGAAGATTATGTAAAAAAAATGAAGATTATTATGTTGGCTGCACTAATTGCAAGCTTAGATAAATCTATGTTCAATGGACTACAAATGTAATTTCCATTATTAGAACTAATATTGTTTTATTTTCATGTACTAGTAAATGCCAAACCAAGTTGAGAAGTATATCTTACTATCCATGTCTTGATTCTGGCTCCATTTGTTGTCCCATTGAAAGTGCAATTTCGCACATATATATTTTCCACTGATTCATGAACTCCATTTCTTCCTAGGCTCCCCACACTATAATATTCACCAACTCATCACAAAGAATTTCATTATTGATCAAAACAATAAATTTATTAATTAAAGTTGAAATCAAAAAAATTAACTTTAACTAACCTTATGCCATGGCCAGGTCCACAAAAAATGCCATTGATGTAAATGGAATTGGAACCGTGATTGATGGCAATGCAATCATCACCTTAGATAAATAATTAAACAAAGGATGTTAGCAACTTTCTATATCCTGTATATTTCTAAAAATTATGCATATTTTCAAAAGTATATATTTTTTTTTTTGAAAGTGTACTTTTAGGTGCATAAAATGTGCATTTTTGTTTGGGATATAAGGTGATCTTAGGGATGGAAAAAAGTTTTGTTCCACCATGAAGTATGTCATATCACGTTCTGAGGTATTGTCTGCTTTAAATGGGAGTCCTTCATGTTTTTGTTCTTTATAAAAGGTACGTATATTGATAGGTTGAAAAGTGTGAGTATTATATATAAACTACTATTGACCTAAATTCCTAAGCAATGTTGGACTGTAAAGGGTATCGGAATAGTTGTCCTCCAGTCAAATGGGAGTGTAACAATTTGATTTCTATTTCCATAAGAGACACTTCGTGAGAGTTACCAGTTTCTATCTTGGAATTCTCAATGATGATATTTGATGATTCTGCAATGTCAATCCCATCTGTGTTAGGGCTTTCATTTGGTGCAATAATATGTAGTTCAGATATGCGGGAGCCATGACATGCATTCAAACTTATATGATTTCTTGGACTGTTGATATGAGTCAATTCCCTTAGAATCAAATTTTCACAAGCATGAAAATGCAAAGCCTGCACAAATTATCACCAATCATGCATATACATAAATGTTCTAATATAAGATTGCAATCTAAATCTAAATGGATATACTAAAGCCTCTCTTTACTTTTTGTGTTATATGTTTCCATTTCTATTGATAAAATAAATATTGATGAAGACATCATGAAAGTTTTTGAAAATGAATTTCAAAAATAGATTGAATACTTTTGTTCTGGACTGGCCAGAAGGCCAATCCCATTGCGACACGTGGACTAAACGTCCGCCGGACTAAGATGCATCACCTGGAGGAACATGCCAGTACGCCTTACCCCAATGGAACACGCCCCCGGACATCAGGTACCGTACACGTGTGCTCTAACCGTCTCCTAATCACACGCCGCATATCATAGAGACAGTTATTCTCACACACGCCTATACAAGGGTGAGTTAGCTTCACCCCCAAGGTATGATTCACTTTTCCCACACTTTTTACACGCTCTTTCTGAGTGCCAATATTTACTTGAACGTTGGAGTGCTAATGTGCCTGCAGGCACCTTTCGTTCCATCCCGAAGACTCGTGCCACCGTACCGGAGAAATTTCCACCACCATTGCTATACATCCGTCTCTTACCGAACATATCCATTTTTTGAAAATTTCAAAATATTATTTGTAGTATTTTTTAAAATACATTCTCTCTAGTCAATTTTCATATTCTTTCCTATGACGTTTAAAAACCAATTTAATTTATATACATTGTTAATGTAAATGTGTTTTATATTGTTAATCAATCATAGTTGTGAGATCATTTAATAAGTTTGATTTTAATCATAAATATTTTTAAAATCATTCATTCAATTGATTGTGATTTGTTGCTAGTTTTAAACCTTTTACCCGACAATGAATAAAAATGAAACTATAAAAAAAAAAAAAAAACATAACCAAATATTAATCTAGAAACCTACATACAAAGTAAAAAATTGAAAAATGTTGATCAAAAGTAATAAATTTACTGTTTTTAAAACTTACAGTTGGATTTTCTTTTTCACACTTTATATTGGAATGGCAGTCCCACCATTGAGCACCTTTGCCATCAATTATTCCTCTTCCATAAACAACAAGTCCACTTATCTCTATAAAACGGATCCATGAGCCTTTATAATTGTCATTTGGCCATTTCCATGCTTCAATGTTTTTTGGGGCTATGATAGTTCCCTCAAGCTACAAGTCCAACAATGCATATAAATTATAATAACTTGGAACAGAAAAAAAATTTGAATAAGGAAAAAAAACATGTATATCGATTGTTAGGAGAATAACAATACAATTAATTAGGTTAGGACTTAGGAGTATACCTTAACTAATTTTTTAAATTTCAATATTTTTTGGTTCAAAAGTTTGGATTGTAATTTACCTTTACATAAATGTTTGAAGAGTTGCAAGGACCCTGAAACCACACAGGTTGTAACATGAATGTTTTTCCTTTGGGTATGAGAAGTGTTGAGCTTTCATGCATTGCACTACATGTGTCTTTCCATGCATCCACAAAAGCCTTTATAAGTTGCAATTGGTTAGTAAATTTATCAAGACCAATAAGACAAACTTTACAAATTAAATAGTGTTCATAAATTTTTAAGTGTATGTAGTTTGAGTTGTGTTACTGTCATACCCCAATTTTTGACCTAAGATACCATTTTCACTTGTCTTTTGGCCCGAATTTTTTTGTCTTTTTAGAAAAAATTCTGGCAGAGGTTATTTAAAATACCTCATTTTGTCTACCTTTTTAGTTATTCTATTTTTAGTCCTTTTTTATTTTTCTATTTTTGTTTTTATTAATATTTTCTCTTTTTTATTGTCCTTTTTAATTTTGTTTATTTTAAACTAATTAAAAAGAAACATAAAACTGAAAATTTATCAAGAATGATCTGGAGAATGTTCTGGTCATACTACAAATGAAATAAAGTGACATCATCAAAGTGACATCACTAAGATGACATCACATGACAACTTGCTCCCATTAGCTCAAAACTTAATCTCTAAGCTTCCATTATAGCTTGTTTCTTAAGTTTCTTTATTTCTATAAATAAAGGAGGTTTTACCACAAAAAAAAGGAGGAGTTTTTAGAGAGAAAAAATCAGCAACACACCACTACAATTTTTTTTAGTCTTAGCATGTTTATTTTCTTCATCATCAACAACACAACCACCACATAAACCATAACATAAACCACCATTAAAACCACAAAAAAATCACACAATCATCACTACAAATCAACATAAAACCACCATAAATCAACACAAAAAAAAAAACATCATCACTACCAAAAACAAAACAATCCTCATTTTATACTCTTTTTTCTCTCCACAAAGGTATTTTTTTTCATCCCTCTTTCCTCTTTATTCTTCTCCTTTTTCGTTTCTCTCTCTCTCTCTCTCTCTCTCTCTCTCTCTCTCTCTCTCTATATATATATATATATATATATATATATATATATATATATTCATTTATTTTACACTAAATACATACATCTTAATCCAAAGTGCTCTGGTCCTACAATTAACTGTTAATATTATATTTATGTTTAATTCAATTATTCTCCAGAACAATCTGGTCCTTGTTAATTAAATTAATCCAGAGTGTTCTGGTCCTAAACTAACTGTTTATATTATGTTCTTATTTATTCTATATTTCTCCAGAATAATCTGGTCCTTATTAATTAAATTAATCCAGAGTGTTCTGGTCCTAAATTAATTGTTAATATTATAGTTTGTTTAATCTAATCATTCTCCAGAATAATCTGGTCCTAATTAATAATCAAATTAATCCAGAGTTCTCTGGTCCAATATTTATTAGTAATATTGTTCTACTTTTTATTTTATATTTCTCCAGAATATTCTGGTCCGTGTTAAAAAACTTCATAATTCATTTTAACATCATTTTTCTCATTCTGCTTATATAATCCTTCTCCAGAATGTTCTGGTCCTATATATATATATATATATATATATATATATATATAATACTATTTAACTAACAATAAACCAAAAATCTTCTTTTCACGCCATGCGCGTTTAATTTTTTCTCAAACGGATCGCCATCGCTCTAATGCGAGTCCGTCCCGTTTTTTAAGCAAATCTTTTTTCACGCCATGCGCGTTTAATTTTTTCTCAAACGGATCGTCATCGCTCAAATGCGAGTCCGCCCTTTTTTTTTAAGCAAACTTTTCGCCAAGCACGACCAAATCACTTTCATAAATAAAATCAATCAACACAAAAACATTTTTCTTGCCCCAGAACTACGTAGCTTTGATTTCTCCATCGCACCTGGAGATACGTAGGAGCAAGATAAAACTCTTGTCAAGCACTATAATAAAAAAACCTAAAAAACATTTTCTTGCACCACAATAAACAAAAACCCAAAAACATTTTCCTACAAACACAACAGTATCAAAAACAACAAAAACATTTCAAATAGCAAAAAAAATCACAAAAATACTTTTCATAATAAACCTTGATTTTTAATCAAGTGACCGTTCCTGTTTATTTCCTTTCTTAATCAAATTTCAAAGCAACTTTAATTCTACTTCGAGTCTATTTTTTTCAACATTAAAAAACACAAACAAGCTTATTTCGCCATTTGGCTTTTTATTTTAAAACCTTCTTCAAAACTAATAAAAAATACGAAACCAATCAAACGTCAATTTCTACCCCGAACTACGAGGTTTTGATCCCTCACGGGTACGTAGGCAAAGGACGCTCGTCCTTTCAAATCAATAAAAATGTAGATAATAGGCCTTTCTTCATTTTATTTTATTTTTATCGTTATTCTCAATTTCCTTCTTTTTAATAAAATTAAGCAAGTAATAGCACAAAAAGTAAAAGTAAAATCAAAAGGTTCTCGTAGAGTACTACGAATATTTAGGGTGCTAATACCTTCCCTAAATATAACTAACCCCCGAACCCAAATCTCTTTCAAACGGGTATTTTGAACTTTTCTTTCCCTTCCCCCAAAAAATTAAAAAGTTCAGTCGTGAATAAAAAATAGTGAGTCAAAGCCGGTCAAACGGCGATGGCCTCCCGAAAAATGACGCGACAGTTACCAACATAATTGACATAAAATTTCCACATCAATTTAAATGATTAACATAACTTAAATGTATGGTAATTGTTGGAACCAGAGTTAAAATAGTTTAAAAATATTTTCAGTCACTGGAGAAATTATTGGAAAGAGTCACAAGTTAGGTCAATCATTTTAACACGTTTTATGACATTGTTTAAAATTATGCAAACAAACTATCAACCACAACGTCCTTCGAAAAAATAGTTCAATTACAACTGTATTTAAGTTCTATTGCATTGTAGGACCCCTTTTAGAGATAAACCCTCAAATATGGTGCTAAGACTATTCTAGTATGATACTAAGAGCATCGACATCCATGTCACTCATATGACTGTATAAATGGATCCCACATAATACATTATATTACTTCACATTTTTCAATTATTTAAACCACTCAATTACGTTTTTTAAATATCCATATCACTCCTCCGAATCTCTAAAATGGGTCTCACTTATCTTACAATATAACACCCAATTTTAATTATAAAATAACACACACACACACACACACACATATATATATATATATATATATATATATATATATATATATATATATATATTGATTTAAAAAGAGTGACTGTCGAGAAAAAGCTATGAAACATGGTTGCCATGCAGAGATACCACACAAAGAAAAGTCACTCCATAGATACCAAATATCAAAGCCATCCTTACCAAATTTATTGGAAATAGTGATACCACTCAAATGTCATAGGCGATAATCACGCTCTAAGATCATTCAAATGTGGTACTATGACGATTATATACTACTGTACTATGACGACCCTAGTATGATACTATGACCATTTTAATTGGTACTTGAATCACTCTTAAATTGAAGGGACAATGACATTATGACCATTCTAAGTATCAAAGAAACTGCAGAATTATGACAACTCTAGATACGAAAGGAACAAAATTTCCCCAAACGAACAATATTTCTCCATAAGAAAATATGAAGGGACAAAATTACCGAAGAGACATGCATAATGATGGAGAAGTGGCTCGAAAATACGTCAACATAAATAGAGAGAAGAGAAAAAACTTGATATAACGTTGGAAAGGGACTTTAGCATTTTTCAATTCACACTCACTAGTATACTCTGATATCCAACATGAGACTCTAGAGTTTTTTTCTTTCAATTCATACACTATATGTTTCACAGTAATTGCATTCAATGGATGATTAAAAAATATAAAAAAGTATCACGACTCATTAAACATTAATTGAACATAGTAAATCAAAATTTTATAATACCTATGAAACATTTATTAAATTTTTCCACCATTACCCTTATTTATTAATTCATTTATCTTTTTTCTTTTTTGTATTTTGAAATTGGTCTCCTAAATCTTTTAAATTTCATAAATATATCCCATCATAGTTTAAGAATGAAGAATTTTATTATTCTATCAAAGCAAAATAAAAACTAGAAATTAAAAAAAACTCAATTGAAGCAACTGAATTGTCTAAAGTTCTAATTTTCCTATAATTTCAAATTATCTCATTCAAACACACTCTTAAAGATTGAGGGATATAATATGTTTTTTCTTTTAAGGAAAGGATATAATTTGTTGAGTTCGATATCTTTCTTATAGCAAATAGTGTAAGAACAAGTTTATATGTTAAAAAAATGGTAGACATCAATGAAGTACAAAAACATTTTAATCGATCTTATCATATTATTTTGTATTGACAATTGGTATAGGTAATCAATTTTAAAAAAAAAAAATACACTACACACATTTCAAATGAGACGCATAATATAAGATCATAGAGTAACCAAAAAACATACCCGTGTTTCATCATTTTTCCCATTCCCAACAGCACCATAGTCAAGAACATTGAAGCTGGGTCTTATATGCTTTAGTCTAACACATTGACAAGGTGAAGCAACAACAACAAACATTACAAGAACAAAAAATTGAAAATTCATCTTTATTAGGATTAAACAACATAAAAGATACACAAATGTAATAGATGATGGAATGTGTTATGTGTGAGTGGAGAAAGGGTAACGATAATGATAAGATGTAGCTTAATTTGTCACTCATGGGGCAAAATTGAATTTAATAACAATAACGGTTCAATTGGACAATTTGTTCGGTTTGAATTATCTAGCAAGGAATATTTATGAAGTGCAAAGAAAAAATCAAATCAATAAAAATCATATAGAGGTCTACTATAAAATTTAAATATGTTAACCAATGTTAGAAATCATATAAAGATGGAAAACTACTAAAAAATTTAAACATATTAACCACTGCGAATTTCAAATGACGTAAGTATCCATAGACCATATTATTGTGCGTCACGCTTCAAATAATATTAATTATAGCAGAAGAAATCTAATCTAAAAGTCTTAGCTCAACTGGCAAAATGCCAAAAATTGTTAAGCCGGATATCATGACCGTGGTTCGAATCTCGGTACCTCTACTTGTGTGTGTGAGTTTATAATGGCTTTGTCATTTCGTCTATCTACAAAAAAAAAACCTACGGGAAATCATTTTTTTCTAGAAAACTAGTTTAGAGTCTGGCGTTACTCGGGTTAGATATTAAATAAGTTTGTGTGCACGAATAATAATATCATAGATTGTGTAAGTATATTAAATTGAATTTATCTTTTTTTTGAAGCAAGCAAATTTAAGGTGTTTCATTAATAATAATAGTAGCAATACAAAAAGGAATTACATCAAAAGTACTACGTGAAGCATGGGATAAGGCTTCTCGTGCAAGAGCATGAACGCTACCGTTTGTTTGACGCCTAGTAAAAACAACTACAAAGTCGTTATAGTGATCAAATAAGGTTCTACAATTTTAGATAATCGAACCATACTCAGATAGATTCATCTTACTATTGTGCACATCATCTACAACCATTTTATAATCAAGCTCAAAAATGACATTGTAGTATCCTAATGAAGAAATACATTGAATGCCTTGCTACAAACCCCAAGCTTCACCCTCCACTATTGTCATCACAGCCTCACAATAAGTTGTCAAAGCAACAACAAATGTGCCTTTCTCATCACGAAGACATGCTCCTATGCTTACCTTTTTTTCTGTTGTAAAAATGCTGCATCAATGTTAAACTTGAAATAATTTGGAGGAGGAGGTTGCCAATACACAGGTTGCACATGATGTTGTTGGGCTCGATTGTAACAACCCGATTTTCGCTAGTTTTATTTTTTATTTGTTTAATATGTGTTTATATGTGTTTGTGTATGATTATTTATTCTTGGATGTAATTTCTTGGGTTTTCGTGTTAGAAGAGTATTTTGGTCTTTTGGTGAGCAAAGGTAATTTAGTAATTTCATAGTAAAGGTTATTTTTTTTGTGTTTCAAGTGGGAACCATTTATTTTATTAAGTTGTTAGTGGGTTGTGGTAATTAATTAAGAGTTGGTGTTTACTCATTATTTTTACCGTAAGTGAGTAGAAACTTGTGGAATGAATTAATTAGAGCTTTGAACCCATAAAACATTTTGTGAGTTAGGCCCATTAGTGGTGTGTCTATATAACCCAAGAGAAAACTAGGGTTAGAGCATTCATTTTCACAACATTAGAAAGAGGTAGAGAGAGAGAGAGAAAAAAACTAGAGAAAGAGGAGAAAATGGTTAGAAAAGAAAAAGCTTGAAGAGCAAGAAGGGATTGATGATTCTAGGAGCTAAAGTGAGGCTAAGGTTAGGAATCTTGGAGATTGAGGTAAGAGGGATAATATTTAAGCATAATCTTTTCATTTTAATCTCTTTTCTACCCATGTTCAAAAGTGCTTAATTGAATAAGTGATTATTTTGAGCTAAGTTGTAGAAATTCGTGTTTAATTTTGATGTCATGTTTAAGTATGTGAATTGAATGATAATTGTGTTGTTGATGTTGAATTTGTATGCTTGGAATGTATATATATGAGTATGTTTGGTGTTTGTACAAAATTGATGGAGAATGATGTCGTGGTTGTTAAATTGTGGATGATTTCATGATTAAATGTTGTTGTTGTTGTTATGGAATGTGTTGTTGGTGAATTGATGCATTGAGTGTTCATAATTGTGGATTGGTGATGTGAATTGGGTTGTTGTTGAAAGTTTTGGTGAAACTTTGTTGGATTGTTGAATTATGTTGAAATGATGTTTTAATTTCAAGTTTTGTGTAACTTTGAGTGTCTTTTGATGTATATAGACCTGTAAACAACCTTTGGGAACAAATTTGGATGTTGGGAGATCAAAATTAGGGTTTTGGGGTGAAAAATAGTTTAAACCAGTGAAAAATTCTGCAGAACTGTTGAATGTTCGCTTAAGCAAGTTGTAAGCAAACAACTACTGGAAGAATTGCGCTTAAGCGAGATTTACTTCGCTCAAGTGAAATGCTCTCAGACAGCATGCCCTGTTTCGTGTTCTCGCGTCTTTTTCTCACATTTCTGTTTTGAATTGGCCTTTGGTGTAAACATGAAAGTTGTGGGTAATTGAGTTAGCTATGCAATGAATTTGGTTTGACTTGAAAATATTTTGTGGATTTTGATTTATGATAGAAACACTCAGAGTAGGTCTCAGAGAAGCTTTAAGGAAAACTTAGCATAACTATTTCCAAGTCAACCCAAAACTTATAGTTTGTTTCCAAACTTCAAAACGTAAGTATTAGGGGTTAACTTGAGGTGTTTTATGAGTGTTTAACCTATGTCTAGTTGAATCAAACTTGATTTTCTTTTGAAAAATGTGTTGGTTTTGCAAAATGATAAAGTTAGACGAACTTTGTGATTTTGATGATTTTGTCGTATTTGGCCGGTGAAACGCACATGTATGCACACCTACACTCATATGTGATTAATGTGTATACATAGTTGAGGCAATTGAATTGTTTTCTTAGTCTTTGGTTCAATTGGCTTAGTTGTTTTAAAATTGTGAAATATGAGAGGAACTTTGCAAAACTTGGAATTTAAGTGATTTGGCCTATGATACGTTGATGTATACACTACTGCACTCATATGTAATTTGTGTATATACTTAGTTGTCTTGCTGTTGGCCGGTAATCACTAGTCACGTGAGCGGATTCATCCATCATGTGATACCCTCCGTCAAAGCATAATCGTAAATGTAATCTTCCTTTATAACCACTTTTTTTTCGTCGTTTGGATCATCAAATGTGAACCAACGTGACCCCACATTGTGGTCATCAACTCTTCTCTCAACGGCTGCTAAAGGTATTTTCACAATAGCCATTGTAACCGGCGCTCTAGGTTGCCGGTTTTCCAAACTAAAGACGATAAAATCACTTACAGTTAATGGCTCGGCTGCAACAAAGAGAAGATCTTCGTTCCACGAAACAATTTCGCTTTTAGTAACGGTTGTTTTCGTTTTTAACACTTGAAATCCAACTTGAGTTCGGATTTGAAACTAAAACCACGCTTCTTTTAACGTCGGTGTCAACGACATTATATCTTAAGCTTCAAGAATAGTTACACAAAGATACCAAAGCTTAGGTGATTGATACACTTTAGCTTTTGAATTCACATGATTAGTAGTATCACTTTTCCACGCGTCGGCAAATGGTTTGTCGGCTTGCGTACCAATCCACGTGGCGATCATTAAGTCACCATGTTGGGCCCCATCACCCTCCATTCTATACCACTGTGGTGCAAGTGAACTGTCTGGTGGGTCCCTAACTGGAATCTCATTGACATCAAAACAAACACCACCAAGCAAACTACGATTTTCTTCTATTGTTTGTGGGTCCCACACAGTGATTTCAAGAATAAGAGAAGAATCATGTGTGTCACGTGCAAAAGCGAATGTTTGGTTCCATTCAAACGTTGTCGTTTTGCGTGCGGGTTTTGAATTAACATCAAGACCCAAAACCGAAATCTTCACTATTGGGTTACCGTTTGTGGTAAGTAACGCGCTTTCACCACGCGTATGAAAAGATAATGCATCTTTTCAACAAGATTGAACGTGGATCGTTCGATCAACATGCTGTCCACTAAAGCTTCCGATGTAAAACTAGCTGTTGATGTCGATCTTCTTATTGGCTGTGGATGTGGACCGTTGATTCCGCTGAATCTAACTTCTGAATTTGACCTTGAAATTGATGCTGCTGCCATTTCAAATTCTTCTGGTGGATTAACATCCACCGGATCTACAACTTCTTCTTGAACCAGAATCTGTTCAGGAACAGATTCCGGTTCAACCTTAGGCTCTTGTTCACCTTCAGCCTAAGATTAATCGTCATATGATGCCAATTGTTAGAACAACTAGTAATAGAAGATTAAAGATAGAAAATAAAAGACAATGAACACGATCAATCATTGTTCACGTGGTTTAACCAATGGTGCCTACCTCTACAACTATAGATAAACTATAGTTATGTATATTTATGTGATGAATTAGAGCTTACAGTGTTACAACCAATATTATATATACACACGACAATATATATAGTAGTACAGAGGAAGCTTCACAACCCTACACTAGCTTCGCTCCATCTCCGCCCCTTGGCCCTCTTCTGTGTTTATAAATGAGCCATGCTCAACAAATAACAAATATATTAGGTATTATCACCAAAGGAGAATAGAAAATACAATAAGTGCAAGGAATACTCAAGTCCAAACAGTAAAAGTGAAAAAAGAAAAGTTAAAATGAGAGAGATAGAAACCTTTAGATTTGCAACAAGAAATAACATCAATTAAAAGACGGATAAAGAGAGAGTGACAAGTATCACCTAAAACTCATATATAAAATTGTGAGAGTTTTAAATTTGGACGAAAATGTCGAACCCAAAAATATCGTCATTGCTATTTGGGTTAGGCCCTAAATATATAAGCTTATTTTTTTATTTTTTTTTGTTACATAAGCTTATTTAAATTTATTACATCATATATATATATATATATATATAACACTATGTTTGGTAGAAGAGAAATAAGCAAGAGAGAAAGAGGGGAGAGAGAAGTTGGAGAGAGATGGGCTATTTCTCATGTTTGGTATAAAAGAGAAAGTGAGCAGGGAGATACAGATGACGTGGGACCCACGCCTTTTTCACTTCTCTCCCTCCATAGTTGCGAAGAAACAGAGTGAAGGCACACACTTTTTCTTATTTTCCACTATTCTCCCTGGTTAATATTATTTATCATTTTGTTTTCAAATTTTTGTTGTTACTTTCCCCAATTTTATTTTATTTTTGTTGTTGATGTAGCCGGTCGAAAAAAAAGCAAGTTGAGAATAAAACCAAAAAGCAACTAATTTTTTTTTATTAATATGGTTCTCTCTCTTTGATCTAATTAATTTAATCCAAATGAAACTATTGGAATTCACTAATTAGTTAAGTAATGAATTAGGAGAATTTAATCGAGATGACTATGTAAACACAAGAATTAATTTAATTGGACAAAATTTAAATATTCTAAATTATTAATTGAGTAAATAATTTATTCAATATTTATGTAAAAAATGTAGTTTAATTAATTCTTGAATTAATTAAACTAAAATAAAAAAAAAACAACATTTATGTTAGGTTAGTAAATAATTTATTCAATTTTTATGTAAAAAATGTAGTTTAATCAATTCTTAATTAAACTAAAATAAAAAAACTACATTTATGTTTATGTGAAATTAAATTCAAATATAATATTGTATATTAACTTTTCTAGTATAGGATATTTTAGTCTTTTCAAAAATTAAACACACTTTTTTCTCTTCTATTTCTCTTCTTTCTCTCTTATACCAAACAATAGCTCAGATCTACTCTATTTCTCATCAACTTCTCTTCTCTTACTCTTTCTCACCTCTTTCTCTCTTCACACTTTCTTTTCACAACCAAACATACCCTAAGAGTGTTTATAACCAAACCAACTTAAATCAAAACCATAAATCGAACAAAAACACTGTAAACCGAACAAAATCAAATATTATTAGATGTGTTTTAATATTTTATAATTTTATTTTTGTAAAAGTCACTATAATCGAGCTTTGGGTTACTTTTCTAAAACCAAACCAAAACGTATATATAAATTTTCGTACTGTTTTTTAGTATTAATATAAGATATTGCATTATAATTTGTCGGCTTTTAAATTTTTTTAATATTTAAAAATAAAATAAAAAATGTAAGCATTGGTAATAAAAATTGGCAATAATCGATTATGTTTTAAATATAAACATTAGTAAAAAATGTTATATTTTACATCAAGTAGTTGTTGAGCTGAAATGGTTAATAATCTATCCTTGCGACAAATTGTTCGTAACAACTTGTGTTAGATTTTCAGGTGGAACAATTTTTAACTAGATTTTTCAGGTGGACATTGAGATGATGAAGTGATTTTTCTCAATTGAGATTATGTCATACTCTAATGAAACCTTAGCCGTCTTTATTTTTGTTGTGTTATTCTCACTGATATGTATTGTTAACAATGAGAAGAACAAGGATTAATCAAAACAAATGTGGATCAATTGTCTTCAACTCTTAAACTATGTATACCATTATTGAATGGAGACGATGTTTGTTCAACAAGTTAAAAGTATTTTCTAGTAAAGATTGCTTTTTTTATAGAATAATCGATTAGTATTTGGGAGAGTAAATAGACAAATTCCCTACCGAAATTTGAAAAAAGGCAAAACTTTTCCATACAAATCAATGCTTTGTCTCAGATTTCTCTCTGCACTTTCTTCTTAGTTTATAATTAATATCAAGTGCCACAGAAAAGTTGTATCAACCATCCAAACTTAGTACACCAGTAGCATCATCAACAAAATAATATGGTAGGCTACAATATGCAATATGCACATAATCACCTAATATCTCACAAGCACCAAGTAGGCAAATATACACATTGAAACAAAAACTTCTCTTATAAATTTTCAAAATCATGACAATATATATTAAAAACATTATCATTACATTACATTTTAGAATAGTTATAAAAGTGGCTGACACATATTCAACCAAATTCATTTCATCTATATACTACAATATGACACATCTATTTTACATGACTCAAATTATTTCACAGTAAATTAGTTTCTTACTCTTCCAAAATGAGAACCAAATCTACATAATTCGATCTGACAATGAAGGGAGTCTTCTAAAGAAATTCAACCCTGGTGACGGCAACCGGTCACGGAAGATAGGATGGCGGAGATAATAGAATCCACAAGCCATAGCCACCATCTTCGAAGGCACCAAATACAATATCATCGCCACAACCAAACACAAGAATACAAAAATTCCGGTTGCACAAGGATCACGCCATGTAACCAACGCCTGCACGCGCTCACCTTGCGTTGCCAAGTCCCCTAATACTGTCTGCACACGTGCTCCAAGCGTGCGCAACTTATCATACCTCGCACGTACTGCTTCATAGGACCGTGTACTCGGCACTTTGTCAAACTCCTCATCCAACTCCTCCCTATCCACCACATCAGCAAGAGAAATCTTCGGATCAAAATGTGGAAGAGGATCTCGCGCACGAAACCTATAGTTCCACGCGCCAACAGCAAACACATAAAACGCCAAAGTGGGAATAATCAAATCAGGGAACCAAACCAACATAACCAGTAAAGCGTGAACAAGAATTGTAGCTGTTGGATTCTTCCATCCGCGTGTATCCTCGATCCACCTCACGATCTCAATCAAACCGGCAACCACATTAATGATCCTATACCAATTTGCACGAACCTTCCTTATACTAAAATTGTGCGAATCAGCATCGAGCATATAGAACACAACCTCTTTCCTTAACGGTGGTTCTGATCTGGAAAGATGCCCCGCCACCATCTTCACCGCCGTGTTTCTTAACACCTCTTGATGAACCACACCCAAAGGTTTTATATGATGCATCAACGGCAACATCGGTTGAGAGTACACATGGAGGAAATCTAACCGTTGAACCGTCCGAACAAATCTAATCGCTATCTCAATCTCACCCATCTTTTTCAAACCACCATGTGTTAGAACCAAAAGTGGATACGTATTTTTATACACACGACCTGTTTGAAGCGTAGAAACACGTATTCGTACTTTACCAATGCGAAAATCAGGCCTTGTTGATTCGTTAGTCATTTCATTATCCGATTCGAAAACTGAAAAACTATCGAATACTCCAATAGTTAAAACAGTTGAAGGATCATAAACCTTCCATGTGTATTGTTCATTCCACTTTGGTTCCAAATTGTCTGAAACTGTTCTAGTTCGCACCCATATGTTACCGTACTTCGCAACACAATAACCATCGGTGGAACTTTTACCATTTACTGTTTTCATCGGTATTAAATTCTTGCAACCAATGATACCTAGTTCGATCGTTCCAACCGGTGGTTTCCAAAGTTGTCTTGCTGTTGGCCGGTAATCACTAGTCACGTGAGCGGATTCATCCATCACGTGATACCCTCCGTCAAAGCATAATCGTAAATGTAATCTTCCTTTATAACCACTTTTCTTTTCGTCTTTTGGATCATCAAATGTGAACCAACGTGACCCCACATTGCGGTCATCAACTCTTCTCTCAACGGCTGCTAAAGGTATTTTCACAACACCCATTGTAACCGGCGCTTTAGGTTGCCGGTTTTCCAAATTAAAGACGATAAAATCACTTACAGTTAATGGCTCGGCTGCAACAAAGAGAAGATCTTCGTTCCACGAAACAATTCCGTTTTTAGTAACGGTTGTTTTCGTTTTTAACACTTGAAATCCAACTTGAACTCGAATTTGAAACTGAAACCACGCTTCTTTTATCGTCGGCGTCAACGACATTATATCTTGAGCTTCAAGAATAGTTACACGAAGATACCAAAGCTTAGGTGATTGATACACTTTAGCTTTTGAATTCACATGATTAGTAGTATCACTTTTCCACGCGTCGGCAAATGATTCGTCGGCTTGCGTACCAATCCACGTGGCGATCATTAAGTCACCATGTTGGGCCCCACCACCCTCCATTCTATACCACTGTGGTGCAAGTGAACTGTCTGGTGGGTCCCTCACTGGAATCTCATTGACATCAAAACAAACACCACCAAGCAAACTACGATTTTCTTCTATTGTTTGTGGGTCCCACACAGTGATTTCAAGAATAGGAGAAGAATCATGTGTGTCACGTGCAAAAGCGAATGTTTGGTTCCATTCAAACGTTGTCGTTTTGCGTGCGGGTTTTGAATTAACATCATGACCCGAAACCGAAATCTTCACTATTGGGTTACCGTTTGTTGGTAAGTAACGCGCTTTCACCACGCGTATGAAAAGATAATGCATCTTTTCAACAAGATCGAACGTGGATCGTTCGATCAACATGTTGTCCACCGAAGCTTCCGATGTAAAACTAGCCGTTGATGCCGATCTTCTTATTGGCTGTGGGTGTGGACCGTTGATTCCGCTGAATCTAACTTCCGAATTTGACCTTGAAATTGATGCTGCTGCCATTTCAAATACTTCAGGTGGATTAACATCCACCGGGTCTACAACTTCTTCTTGAATCGGAATCTGTTCAGGAATAGATTTCGGTTCAACCTTAGGCTCTTGTTCACCTTCAGCCCTAGGTTCAGGTCCAGCTTCGGGGGGCGGAGGTGGTGGTTCGGATGGCGGATCAGACGCAGGTGCCGATGGTGGTTCAACTTTTTCTGGCTCAGATGACGGCGGTGGTGGTTCTTCTATTTTTCCAGATGGCGGCTCAGACGATGGTGTCGGTGGATTTTCCGGCACTGGTACCGGCGGTGGAGGAGGAGGAATTTCTTCATCAACATAGTAAATTTTCAAGCCAACTTTCCCTTGAACCATATTGAACAAACTTTTCTTCTTCAACTCATAATAAATCAAAGCTTCTTCACCTTTTTTCACGAACTGAGTCGAGCTGAGTCGAACTCGTCCTAAAGAGTTTTCCCTCCGGGTTGGACCGTGTTTCATATCATGGTAAACATCTAGTTCCAACACATCACCGAAAATTTCGTTACGTTCACCGACATTAAACGACAATGTTTCGTTCCAAACCGGGTTCAAGTCGCGAACCGCGGTTCGAGTTTTTCTTCTTTGACCGTAGAAATCAATTACTATGTATGGACTTGAAGTTCCATGACCGTCCTTGGGAGCTAGGTTTTGTGCGTCTATTACTTCTACTATAAGTTTTCTAACGGTAGCCATTTTGGTTATTTTGTGGAAATGGTGTGTTTAAGGTTTGTGTTTATGTGTGTATTATTTTATGCATGGTATAAGAAAGGTGAAAGGGAGGTGATTGGGATTTTGTTGCTAAGGTTGTGATGGGTTTGAAAATGGTGGAGAAAGAAAGGTGCATTATGTTTAGGAGAGTCACTTATATATAATTTTACCATATGAAAAGGAATATGCTTATTGGCTATTGAATTGGAAAGTGTCCATGCACTCACTATATTTCTTAGTGATGTTATTTTTGGATTTTATAGGTGTTGTCATAAATACCAAATAATATTTTTTTTTAAAAAATTACCTTTTTAAAAATTAGAAATAGGAGCCTTTGAAATCTATAATGTAAAAAATAAAACCTAGACAAAAAATTAATTGTCTCCTACTTATGTTGCATTGAGAAAATTATGATAAACAAATCCTTAGTTGGTTTTTCTTTCAAAAAAAATCCTTAGTTGATTCAATTTAAAAAAATAAAAAATAGAATTACGCTTTCATTATAATTCTAGAAACATTAATAGTTTGGCTTTGAGAATATTTTATATGAAATTTCAAGTTTGTATTTGGGTCACCATATTTTTCCATCGTCATATGTGTTTATTTCAATATGTATCTATAATGATTCAGGGTTCAAGTTTTTGAGCTCTTGGTAAGTGGTTCAAAACCAAAAATTAAGGGAGTTTAAAATGCAAAATAAAAAAAGGTTCAATTAAATCCCCTCAAATCAGCTAAATTTGTCTCTTGATCATTATGTCAATAGCAAAATCAAATGTATTTATTCACAATATCAGTTATATAACTTTAGAATAAAAATAAAATTAGATAGTGGATTTCTTAGCTGTTAAATGCTAATATTGCTAAGAATATTTTCACCAATTTTTTTAAGCTAAGAATATAAAATTGTGAAGGGGAAGACATGAGTAAGAAAAAGACATTAAAGGGTGTTTTGCTTATCTTGAGCTGCAAGCAGCACCTTTAGACAGTCCAATACCATAATTATTTTCTTTAACTTTATCATGTTAGGAAATACTAAACTATAGTCTTATTTTCCTTTTTTGCTTTTGACATGTATTTTTCTTAGTAGGGAAGATTCTTTGTCAAACATAGCCTCTGCTTTATGGCCGTCCCTTGAAATAAAGGATTCCAAATTCTAAAGAAAATTACATTGGAATGCTAACAAAGAATGGAGATGGGGCAGAAAAAGAAGCACTTTTATCTTAGGGGAATGACTTTTGTGTCACCGTCTTTGTGGCTTCTTGTTTGGGATACAGCTTTAGAATAGTTATATGGTTTATTTTGACGAAGATATGAAACAATCAAGACCTTTTTACACGTTTTTAGGGACCATGGATCCTTAATTTGTGTGATCTTATGGACCAGGATATGTTGTAGTAATAAGTATATGAGCAGTTTTATTTATCTTAATCGATGATTTGAGATGAAATGATCTTGAATTTTGATTTGAGATTTGACGGTTAAGATCAATTATAATGTTCTTTGTAACAGTAGGAAATCTAATTTTACGATCACACATATTTCAACAATGGATTCATATCCTTTATCATTGGCTGGTTCTCACGTGCGCGTGTGTTGGTGAGTGTGGAGGATGGTGGCGAGGATTTTAAGAAAGGTACTTGCGTTGACTGAGAGTCTCTTTGTATGAGAATAGAGTGTGGAGGTTTGGCGGTTAGAAGGATAAGGAAATTTAATATTTCTCTTTTAGGTAAATGATGTTAGAGGTTGTTGGTGGATAGAGGAGGTTTTTTGCATAGGGTGTTAGTGACACATTATTGTGTAGAGGGGGGCGGGTGAAAGAGGGTTTAGGGATGGGTCATCTTGGTGGAAAGAGATGGTGGGTATTCGTCATGGTGTTGGTTTAGAGGGGGGAGTCTGTTTGATGAGAATGTTTGGCGAAAGGCGTGTAATGGTGCTGATATTTATTTTTGGAGTGATACATGGTACTTTTCGTGATAGATTTAGGAGGTTGTTTTATTTATCGAAAAATCGGGGGATGACTATGGCAAATTTGTTTTGCTTAGGTTGGGGGGAGGGAGGTCATGCTTGAAAGTGGCGTTGTTGATTGTTGGCATGGGATGAGGAGTTTTTAAGGGTGTGTAAGCATTTGGTTGACAATGTGATTTTGTATGATAATCAGTACGACAAGTGGCTTTGGCACCTGGATCCGAGCGTAGGCTATATTGTTCATGGTGTTTACCGATTTCTTATTATTTAGGAACCACGTCATTTTACTCCAGTTTCTGATTTGATCTGGCATAAAGACGTCCCTTTGAAGGTATCTTTGTTTGCTTGGCAACTCTTTCGTAATAGGTTGTCAACCAAGGACAATTTGTTTAGAAGAGGAATAATCCTTCATGATACAACATTGAATCAGCACATCATTTGTTTTTGAGTTGTAATGTTTTGGTTCTATTTGGCATCTTGTGCGTAATTCACTTGGTTTTTATTCGGTAGATCCTTTTGGAATTTCAGACCGTTTCGTCTAGTTTGGTTAGTTAACAGGTGTCTCTTAAGCTTAGTGATCCATGATGCATTTAGTTTGGCTTTCTTGTGTTTCGGTTATTTGGAATGAAAGGAATAGAATTTTTTTTAAAAATAAGATAATTTCTTCTCATCAACTTTTGGATAAAATTAAGTTGCTTTTTTTGTTTCTTTTCTGGTGGTTGAAGACAAAATATGTTAATTTTGTTTTTGGCTATCATAATTGGTGGCTTTCTCCTTTTGTTTGTCTTGATATTGGTTAATTTGTTTTCTTGCCAGCCGCTTTTTCGGTAGATATTGTTGTATAAACTTTTATATACTTATTTGGTACGCGTTGTGCTACGGAGAGGATGCTCTTTTGGTATTAATATATTACTTTTTTTTTTTTGTTAAAAAAAATTATAACTATTGTATGTTTAGAACTGGGTTTGTATTTGCATTTCTTACATTTTAATATTCTTTTACCGTGGTTTTTGTGAAGCTAAAAATTGCAGCTTCAATCTTAATTTGTATTGAGCACTTTTTTACCGTAAATACAAACTATGATGATATTGGGGCAACCCAACACATTTAGAGGTTTAAAGTAATTTCTATCGTAAGGTCTTTTACAATTAAAAAATAATATAAGGCTTTCAGAAAATAAATAAAAAAAATCAAATTTTTGCTAAAATCAATAGTTGAATTTAGATCATTGTAAAAAAATAGTTGAATCTAGATCAAAGAAAATACGAGGCATTTATCTTTATCAACTCAACTAAAGAAATGTTCATTATTAAATAGTTATATTATATATTTTAAACCATATTAAACTTCCTTAAGCTTTTTTTTTTCCCTAAAACTATGACACCTTAAACCCTACCTTAAGTCGCTTAACCCTTGGTTGGCCCCGAGACAATGAACTATCGCATGCGTTAAAACTGTTCTTTATGTGTGGGTCAAGTCTAGTAGTTGTGGTTGTCTTTTACGAGTCAATGAGTTGTGACTTGTAGTTTCAAAGTTTTTTATAGCAATTAGTAAGTTTTACTATAAAAAAAGAAAAAGAAAAAGAGAGATTAATTGATTGGCAAGTTTTTTTTTTTTACTGGTAATTAGCAAGTTTAATAATGATAGAACAAGAATACACATTATTTTGTAAGTGGTGAGTTTGAACCACAAAGTTCCAATTTGGCCCAAGTATATAATTATGCTCACTTAAATAGATGCAAATAGTTCAACCATGACTTACCGGTTTTTCATGATTTTTAGACATTTGAATTTTATTTTATGTTTGGTATCACAATGAATATATTAGAATCACAATGTTCTACGGTAATTTTTCAAAAACTAAATTCTATTGCTCATGCAAAATCATGGTTCTGACATACCATTGTGATATCAAACACGCACTTAAAATTCAAATGACAAAAGATCAACTTTACACGCCTAGATTTTAGAATCTTATCACTCCATTAACATGGTTTGAATTTGGAACTTCTCTGATAACACAATGCAGTTTCGAGATTTTTACACATTCAAATAAGGGTGTTTAAGACCGAACTAATCTAATAGAAAAATTGCGAATCGAACCAACTCAAACCACAAAAAATTGTATTTGGTTCGGATATATTCGGATCAAGTTTTACTCAACCGCATGGTTTGGTTCAATTTGTGATTTTTATTTACCAACTAAATCAATCCTCAACATAAGGAAAACATTAATTAAATATATGTCACATAGACCAATTCTGATAAAAACTCAATAATTTTTTTTATAAAATGACATATTTTTTCTCTTGTTAAGTTTCTTCTTTGCTTTTTATTTCAAAAATGTATTTATTTACTATTTGAACATTTAGAGAATGATAAAATAGAATTCATTTTTGTCGAGAATTGCCCATGACTTGTATTAAACTAATCTAACAAATCATAGTTCACTTGAGAATGAAACTAACACAGCCAAAAAAACAACGAAATTATATTAAAAAAACAAGATGCAACAGCTGAACAGAGTTTAAGGAAAACTTTAAAAACAAAAGGGTCTTGTTGACAAGTGCCCTTAAGGCACTTGTTAAGGTTATACAAATAGAAATAATTGATAAATTTTAAGTAGAAAAAATACTTTTTAAAATTTCAATGCATTGATGCACTATTTTTAAGACAAACTTTCTTCTTTAAACTTTTTAACAAGCACTTGTTAAAATTTCCCAAAACAAAATACCAGATTCATAAGCTCCCTGATAGTAAGATATAAACTCTTTTTTGTCATTTCAAAATAAACTCTAAAAAATTCTAGTCTAGGGAAAATGCAAATGTCCATTTTTAATAACCATCGCAAGAACGATTGAACGGGGAAAACTTAGAGAGAGAAGTTGTGACTTCTCACTACCTTCTCCTTCCGAGATGATTAGGTTTTTCCTATGCAGTTAAGTGGTGGTTTCCCCCCAGTATCTCCTGGTCTCCTCCCAGCACCTCCTGGTCTCCTCCCAGCACCTCCTGGTCTCCCCCCAGCACCTCCTGGTTTGCGTTTTTCCTTTCTTTTACTGTGGTTTTCTTTGTCTCTAGATCTAGATCTGGCCATTGATGGAGGTTTGGAAAAAGTCTGAGATGTTGAAGGAGAAGGCCGTGAGTTTCACTCTTGGTGTTCTGATGTTGAAGCCTTGAAGATCCTTCCCTGCGATATCCTCTACCTCAGCGGAGCAGCCACCACTGGAGCCACCACCTCAAGTTGTCATGAACATACGGAAAGGACGGCTACTGTTGCGACTCCATCCCACCTTGCAGAAAACTGAGTTTGGTTTCTCTTATCTGGAGCTCGGCACCGAAAGGCCTCTGCGAAAACGTCCATGGGTGATTTTCGGTTGAGTTTGTTTAGCCTTGTTTGAATTCTGCTTTTCCATTTATGTGTTTGTTGTGGGTCTGGTCTGTTATTTATGTTGGTTTGTGTGTTGTGTTTTGTTGCTAAGTTTAGTCTGTTTTGAGTCTCTGCCTCAACTGAGTTTGAGTTGCTGGTATCACATAAGCTTTATTGGCCTTAATGGGAATGAATCAAGTTTCACTACCTTTGCCCTTTATCAATTGATTTTTGTCCAGCATGACAAAGTGAACAAATCCGAGACCAAGTGTAGTCGAAATGGGCGTGATGTGGTTGAAGAAATGATCCATAACTGGATAGAAAAAAAGACTCTAGATTCTCACATCTCCTTTGTCAAAAATAGAAGATGGAAGTTGTTGATGGATGGGTTGTTAGGTTCTGTAATTTGGCTTAAATTCTCATACTTGTCTCCTAAGTTTATGTGTATTACAAATCATAATTTAGTAAGCTTTTTCTCTTGTATTGGCTCTTCAAAATGGTTGGGAAATACCCCTTCCATGTTAACACTAGCTATTTGTAATATTCTCTATTTTATGGAAATACCCCTCTTTAGGCATCTGCTATGTTTTGATATTAGACACCCCAAACGGTTCAATCTTTCATACATACATTAATTCCTTCATTCATAGATTCATCCATGCATTCAATCATACATTCATTCAATCACTCATTCATGCATTCATAAAATTAAACATAGGTCATTAGAAAGTCAAAGTGGTGCTTTCATTTTAAAAGTAAAATTAATTGTTTAGGTAATTACATACCAACGTTCATCATTTACATGAAACAAAAATAAATAAAAAATAGTAAAAAAAAATGCAACTAAATCATTTGAAGCTCCTCCTTCTGCTTGGATCTTGATATTAAGGGGAATACAGCTCTGGAGTTTAAATTGAAAATACAAATATAAAAACCTATTCAATAAAAACTTATTGATGGGGTTTGAATATGTGATGGTTCTGGTTCTGTTTCTGTTTCTGATATAGCTTCACAACAGAATATCGATTAATAGCTGTGCAGCAATGAGCGGCAATTAACTATTGTTTAGCAATGAACGATAACTAATTGTCACCGGATGCATTTTGATCACTTCGAGGTATTTGAGAGCAAAACATAGGTGCCTAGAGAGCAATTTAAATGGATTATATTTAGAAAGTGGGCCTTTTAAAGTTTGATTGGGATAGCTAAAGGTCAATTGATAATTGAAAATTGCTTTTCTAACATGTGTTTTTTTTCTTCCTAAAAATACATGGAAAATACATTTTTGCCCCCAGCGGTAGTTAAGTGCAGTTTCTGGCAAAGAATCAATTATAATTTTACATGTTTCGGTTGAAAAAATCAAAATAAAATGAGGCTTATTCGGAATGCTACGAAACTTCACACATCCTCTATATGTATTTTTATAGAGGTGTCTGCAAAAAATCAAATCAAAATTTGATTTCTAGGTCGATGTTTTGATATTTTGGTTTCTTGAGTTTTTGTGGGAAACGTTTTTTTTATGTCCTTAACATGTGTGCAAAAAATAATGAAAAAAATTCAACATCTATGTAACTTTTCCAAACGCACAGTTGGGAAAATAATGGCAATTTTACGCGTTTCGGTAAAAAAATCAAAAGAAATTGAGGCTTAGTCGAAATACTATGTAAATTTGCAAATCCTCTATATGTATTTTTATAGAGGTGTCTCCAAAAGAACAACTCAAAAATTGATTTTTAGGTTGATGTTTTGATTTTTTGGTGTCTTGAATTTTAGGCGCATTAATAATTTATATTTAATTCGTCCTTTGTTAGAAAAATCAAATTTTTTGTGGGAGATGCTGTTTTTTATGTCCTAAATATGCGTGCAAAAAGTCGTGAAAAGATTCAACCTCTAGGTCACTTTTTCAGACTCACACTTGGAAAAAAATTGCGATTTTGCATGGTTCGGTCGAAAAATCAAAATAAATCGAGACTTAGTCGGAATGCTACAAAACTTTGCAGACACCTTTATAAAAATACATATATAGGATTTACAAAGTTTCGTAGCATTTCGAACAAGTCTCAATTTTTTTCCCGACCGAATCGTGCAAAATCACGATTCTACCAGAAACCAAACTTAAGTGCAGCTGCAAGCCAGCGATAGTTAACTGCAACCGGAAAAATTGAACGGTAGTTAACTACCGCTAGAGGAAAAAATGTATTTTCCATGTCTTTTTAGGAAAAAAAATACATGTTAGAAAAGCAATTTCTTGATAATTAGGCTTAGTCCATACACTTAGCATGAAATGAATTATTGATCTTATCTATACAAAGAAAAACATTTATTTGGAGAAGCTATAGCAAACATCTTAGAGTTTTCCCTATAAAACACAAATTTTAAATATATTTTAGTTGCCTCGAGATATTAATCTTTGTAATTGTACGCAAACTATACTTTGCTTAAACCGATATTTTAGTGTCATATTTGAGTCCTATTAGACCGATTGATAATTTCTTATGGGATAAATATTTTTATGAAACACATTGTTAAATCATCTCCACGAACGTTTACATTAACGGAAATCATTTGATATGGATCATGATAACATCATTTAATAAAAGCGTATTAGAAGTTATACGTGCGATAATATTATTGAGTTTGATCGAGAGAATGTAACGTTTGACGTTTCAACTCAAAACAAAACAAAATTCAAAGGGTTCTTAAACTAATTTTTGTAGACTTAACTTGAATGACCAAGATTTTTTTTTTTTTTTGTAGATCCTTCCGGCAGTCTCGGTCATCCGGTGGGTTTGCGTGTTTTGTGAAATTCCAGATCTTTCTGGTTGCTCCATTGTGCTGGTAGTTTTGGAATTTCAGTCGGTTTAAAAAACCCGTAAGGGTCTGACTGGGTGTTTGTAGGTCTGAATTCGGTTGCCTTGTGTGATGGTGGCTTATGGGCCATGTTCGCCGTCGCCAGTTCGGTTAAATTGCGATATGATCTTTTGAAGGTGTGTCATCGATTCATGGTGGGAGTTCTGATGATTTGACTCTCTGATCATTGTCCAAATCTGTTGAGACCTGCAGATGTCAATGTTAAGGGGCTCGAAAGAGTCGTGTAGAGCTTGTTGATGTTTTTGCAGGGAGTTGATGGATCTTGAATTGTTTATGTGTTGGCAGATGATTCATATGTCAACCTAAAATTCACGATTCACTTTTGATTTGGAATTTGAGACTCGAAATGGTCGTTTAGCTTGCTGTTATTGTTGCAGAGAGTTGATGGTACATGAACCGCCTCCGTGTTGACCGGTAGATACCATTTAAAAAAGGTTAACATGAATCAAAAAACTTTGAATTTAAATCGGTTCACCCCATTTAAATTCTCTCTATATTTTAATTTTTTTATACACGATTATGGTACTGAATATAATATAATAATAAAAAAAATTCATGAACATAGCCACTAATATGAAATATCATATGATCAATAAAGGTATAAAACAATAATATCAATTTACTAAAACTTAATGCGTGCTTACTAGTACATGTCAAATTACAAAATAATTCCGGACCACAATGTCTCGACATGTAAACATAAAAAATAAGAGAAATATTGTTCATCTAACAAAATAAGCTATTAACATGACACGGACAAGCTTCCTGGAAGAAATCAATTCACTAGCTTTAGAACCTAGAATTTGCAAAGTCTTATCAACGACCTTCTATTTTTCATCCTTGCCAATAACCTCACTATGGCCCAAAGCATCAACTGAATCAATTGCAGTAATCATTACTTGAACCTATACAATTAAGAAAACATGTTTACTAAACATTATATGAAAGAATGCGGCATGACTACTAAACATGTTGGCATTTAACATCACCCCTTTCATATGATCTAGATTAAATAAATGAGCATGTAATCTACCCCAAAAAAAAGAGCATGTTCATTGTTATGAAGACAAAGCAATCTAACACGAAAATAAGTAATCAACAAAACATATTTTAAGATATAGATGGTACAACATATTAGGCTCAAACTTCAAATGAAATCCAATGATAGGGACAAGATCAACAATGATATGCTTTTACAATAAAAAAAATACATAAATTTGAATACCTCTCATGTTTATTGAGACTAGGAGAGGAGTATATGTATCGATGCCCTGCACACATTTAAGAGACATGGTATAAACATAAGTAGAATTAATGATGCTTCTAATTTATAAGCTCAAATCATTTGTCGCCATTCTCACACACTAGTCAGCCACTACTACTAAAAAAAGTCATATCACATTGAAGTAAAATTAACATCTAACAAATACTTAAATTTTCATTCATGAACATGGACATGTGATAGGCCATCAATGATAACACATGTGATTTTCCAACTGACATAGCTTATTTCTTTGGTTACCATGCACAAGTTAATATCATTTTAAATAGCCTTCAATAATAGGCGATGGAATTTCAAGGCCTGAAAGAATGCAACACAATATTAAAAAGTGAATAGATTCATAAGTCTCCATTATTAGCAATGCAGTAACAATAATTATTAAATACATTCAATAAGTAATGCTAATTGAGGAACTCATTGAAACAGAAGATAAACAAAATACCTTTAACAGGTTGTTGGAAGTGCATGTACAATTTTCTGGTCAAAATGAACCATAGCCTCATTCTGGTATGAGATTAAAAATGCCCGTAAAGTATTGGTAGTACACAAATTTTCCTATCATAAGAGAGACTAAGGCCTGCGCCTCCAAGGAATTGCATTGTTTTGTTTACTTATGGATCATTCAAAGGTTGAAACTTGTTCATGTAAGAACCAGAAAAGTAGAGTATCTGAAACATCAAAATTTGTGTTCAAAAGGAGTTAAGGTTTGGGAATAAAAAATTGGAAGCAATCAAAATGCAATGAAATTGAGAGGAAACTCGCCCTGAAGGTAATTTAAATGAGTTTGGCCAGTCATAAACGGTGCTAGATTGTGGCATTAAAGATAGATGTTTCAAGGAAAGTGGACGAGAGAAAACAAGTTAATTTGTACCCAAGAGTGATAAAATATGCAGATAAAAGAATTGAGTTAGAATATCTTACCTTTTTGAAGTAATATGCCATATGCCATTTATAATCCATGCCAAAGCTAATTAGTAAAACAACAACAGGGAGTAACGAAACAAGAGAAAGGACGCAATCAAAAACTCCATACCCAGCTTGAAACAAAACAAATGAATCGCAGCCACTGGAAGCTCACACCAAGCTCCAAACAAAACTGCAGCTGAAGTAAAAAATCAGTGATACAAATCCCCATTGCAGCAGCATAAAAGCATGCGAAAAGCACCAGGGCTGAAAAAGGACAGCCACCGCAAAACCACAGAACATAAACAGACTCAGCCTAACAGCAGAAAACAAGTTCTTACCTCACAATACTGTCAACCAAATTTACATATGAAATCAATCTATCAACTCCCAAAACACTCATTTATCATACAAGGGTTTTCAACGGTTCTTCCTAGATACCACCACATACACAACATGACCTTTACATTATCTACAACCTCTTCAACTGTCACCACTTTATTATTAAAAATAAAACCAATCCTCTCCTACCAAATTGACTACACAATGGCATGCCAAATGATCAACAACCCTCTCTTACATTAAGGTATAAGCTAATTCAGTATCATGGCGATGAAGACAAAAAAGTATAATGACTTTAAAGAATGAATAATGTGCCTGTAAGATGATTCACTTATACTATGAGTCATGGACTCGTGACTTTTGTTTCTTTCTACATCCAATATTAGAAGACTCGAAAACAATCAAGAAAGATAGATATTACCTTCAAATTGAAACTTCTTTTATCTCCTTGTGAGAACGAAGCCAATGCCAATTGCCAACTATTCCATAAAAACATAACAAGAAATGCCTACAAGATATGAAATGAAACAATCATAGATAAAAACAAAACCTTTTTTGTTGACAAACTAGTGCATTTTGTTTTAATAGTTTTTAATTTATTAGAAACCTTTTTTTAAGTCAGGTGGACCAATTTAAAAAATTTCTTTGTTAAAGTCTTATAAGAGGTTTGAGCTTTTAAATCATGTGGATAGCAACCAATTTAATATCCCTATGTTAAAAAGTGATTTTTGTACTAGTGACTATTTGGAATTTAAGACTCGAAATGGTCATTTAGCTTGCTGCTATTGTTGCAGAGAGTTGATGGTACATGAACCGCCCCCGTGTTGACCGAGGGTTCAATCACCGCATCGAAGACCTTTAATTAGTTTTAAAATTAATTAGAGGTTGATACATTTGTGTATTGTTTTAATTTTTGTATCACCTGTTTGAAATCGACTTACACTCCAGTATGGTTTTACTGGGTTAGGTTTATGTCCCTAGTTTTTATGTATTTTTCTCTTTTTTCTACTAATATGTATGAGCATTTGACAAAAGATTAGAGAAGGATACCAACTTAGTTAGGAGCCTCTTTGTTTGATGTCATTTTTCTCTTGCCTTATTTAAAAAAAAAAACCAAGATTTTGTTCATCTCTTTTCTCTTTGGTATTTGATGATGATGAATTTCTTTTTTCATTTTGTTACTTGTCGGATTACTTATAATTTAGTTTCGATTGAACATTCATGTCATGTGAATTTGTTGCATCCCTTACTTACATAATCATAGATATTGAGACCGAGATGTGAACCTTTGAAAAAACATGGATGATGGTGGTGAACATAATGAATTGAATGGACTTCATAGTGTGATAATATTTAGGCTAAAATGCATTTTGATTGCCCAAGTTTCATAAACTTGCAATTTTAGTCCCCTAAAATTAAAATTAACATTTTTGGTCCCTTAAGTTTTACTGATGCAGGATGGTTTTATTAGTAATTTAGTAGTATTTATTATTCAACCAAATCTTAGTAATTTTCTAGAACTTTCTATTATTATTTCGTTTTATTTTATTTCAGCCCACGGGTTTGTTATTTCTTTCACTATATAAGCAGAACTTATGTAGCCTAAGAAGCACACTTTTTCATTCAATAAAATTATTCGAGATTTTCTCTCAATTCTGGTGGATTCTGGAAACCCTTATTTTGATAGATTTGTCGCTTGCAACCCTATTTTCACAAGTTCGTCGCTTGCGAACTTGTTCCTTTCAATCTAGGTTTAGTGCTTGCTAACCCTACGCTTCTGTACTGCGTCAGTTGGTATCAGAGCAGGTTTCTCCTGTTCTTTTCCTAACAGATCAGCCATGGGAGATCACATGATGATGACGAGGGCAGAGTTTGCCAGCATAACCGTGACTCTTAACTCAACCATCAAAGCTCTATTAGATCAGATGGTGGCGTGGACAGCTAAGGTTGACAACAACAACAACAATAACAATCCGAACAGAGGAGAACCAATTCCGATTATTACGGTTCGTAATAACAACCCTACTATTGTTACGTACCAAAAATCAAAATATGCCAATGAATCTGATTTGGAATACTATGAGCGTAGATATTACACAAGGTTGAAGGATGATTACTACAACTTTGAAATCTCAGATTCGGTATATCGTTGTCCATTTTGTTACAACAAAGATAACTCCCTGACCGACCTTTTGAGACATGCTTCCAGAATTGCAGGTAACCCGTGTTGCGTAAGTTGGTTAAAGATATCGCTAGACATTCTGTTTTGATAACGTATATTCTAAGAATTCTTACGCTGCTGAAAGAGGAAAACGACGTTGATCAGACGACCGAAGCGTTTCCGACGTTTGTGGAACCGATTGAAGAACATTCAGTCACGAACCTATTGTTAGTATTGAGGAGACTGATGAGCACATGGTTTCACTCATTGATGGAGCAAGTATGAATGATGAACCACTGAAAGAAGAACCAGTAGAAAAAGAAACTGAAGAGCCTGAAGTAATTGAGGAACATATGCTGAAGAAATCAAGGAAGAAGAACCTGTCAAAAAGGAACAAACAGCGGAGAAGTATAAATTTGTTTATGATGTTGTCTTGAATGAAGAGGTTACGAATGATGAGGTCTATCATGAAACAGTGGTACCCTTAGTTCCAAACAACAAGCCAGCGACAGTAAAAGAAAACAAATATGAAAGTAAATTTCAAGAACAAAATGTTGATAGAGTTGAGTCCACTGACATATATCAAACAATGTTCAATGAATGTAATAAATCTGAAGCGCAACTTTGTCAGGAAACTCGGTGTTTAACAGAATCACCTCTGAGGCCACCACCACAAAATTTCTCTACTACAGTTCAACCGTCTCCGGCGCAGTTGAAATCACCGGATCAATCATCGAAGCTACTGGGTTTGCCCATTACTCATTCACCACCATCACCGATTTATGCTCTACCTCCGGCGTCGTCTACGCCACCGAAACCACCTGATAGAAGTGTTGTTGTTGCAAATTCAGACGTCAATTTCAATTCCACCGTGGACGCTGATTCAAATTTCGTTGTTCTGCTGAAGCTTGTATGCTCTGAGGTTCCCTCCGACACCACTTCCAACCATTATTCATGTCTTTTACAAGCACCACCACCAACTTCAGTTCCATCCTACGGTATGAAATGGAAACTTAGACTTTGTTTTAATCAATTAATATTCATAAAAAGAAATAAAGTGATGGGGGGTATTTGGTCAAGTAAGAGAAATCAACAAGTTATAGAAGATGATATACACAGAGGAGTATCTAGAAGATATTGTAGAAGTGGCAGTACAAAATGGTTAGGAGCAAGAAGTTTTAAGGCTAAATATTCTCCTGGTGGGGGTACATGTCCTTCTCTTATGGATTTATGCATAAAAAAGATCCGCGAGGATTTTCATAAATATGAGTCCTTTTTTTATTCTTCCCAAAGATATAAGCCAGTTAATCTTCAATGAATTGGTGGATTCTTATTGTCTTACTGAAACATCACTCAATGCTTTTCGAGATTGTGCTCTTTTGGATGTTTACTTGGGTGAATATCTTGGAGTGAATGATGGTTGGGAGGATGTAATTGTTTCACAAGGGTCGTCTTTACTTGCAGTTGATGTTTCTGGTTCTAATGCGACAGACTATGGACTGAGACTCCTAAAGGATTGCTTACATCTTCAAGATTTGACCCTTAATTACTGTGATCAATTTTCAGAACATGGACTCAAACACTTAAGTGGTCTGTCAAACTTGACTTCATTGAGTATCAGAAAGAGCTACACTGTCACACCTGATGGGATGCGTGCATTGTCCAACTTAGTTAATTTGGAGAAGTTGGACCTTGAGAGGTGTTCAAATATTCATGGCGGATTTGTTCATTTTAAAGGTCTGAAAAAGCTCGAGTCTCTTAATATCGGATGCTGTAAATGTGTCACAGGTTCAGACATGAAGATTATCTCAGGTTTTATTAATTTAAAGGAGTTGCAAGTTTACAACAGCAGTATTACTGATCTTGGGATTTTTTACTTAAGAGGTTTGCAAAAGCTTAGCACATTAAAAGTTGAAGGATTCAATATCATTGCTGCACGTAGTGGAAGAACCGGCCAAACTTGCGATAGCCAAGTTTATAGGTTGCTTCCTGGATCATTTTACAATGATCTTGAGTAGGATAAGAGTCCAATTATTCTCAATTTATCATTGAGGCTTCAAATTCTTTCTTCAAATTTTCAAATTATCATTGAGAGTCCAATTATCAATGATCCCAAAGTTCTGTTGCAAAAGGCTTTGGATCCACCTGATCCTCAAATTGTTAAAGATGCATTGAGTTTACATGTTCAGATGGATGCACTAGAAAAGACACCTACTCAAAGGCCAGCTTCTTGGAAGAGTGATGATCTTGCAGAAACTGCTCACTGCTTCAGTTTATCTGAAATTGAAAATACTGCAAACATAATAGGTGAAGAAGCAATATCTATCAAACCTGTATGTGTTGGTTATGGAATAAGGATAGAGTTATCTATCAAAGAGTCAGCAAATGATTTTTCAAAGGATAACTTAATAGGTGAAGGTGTGTATGGTCATGTATATAAGGGTGTTCTCAAAGATGGACAAAGAATAACTGCAAGAGTAAGGAAAGAAGAAAGTGCACAAGGGTTTTCTGAATTTCATTTTGAAGTGTATGTCTTGAGTTTTGCTAGACACAAAAATATAGTGATGCTTTTGGGGTACTGTTACAAAGAAAATAAAAATACTCTCGTATATGAATATATTTGCAATAAGTCTCTTCATTGGCATTTATTTGAAAATAGTGAAACAGTTCTTGATTGGCCTCAAAGATATGGTATTGCACTTGGGATTGCAAAGGTATTACGTTTTCTACATGGTGGTCCTCTTATTCATAGGGACATGAGGCCAAGCAATATATTTCTCACACATGACTTTGTTCCCATGCTGGTTGACTTTGGCCTTGCTTCTCACAAGTGGAATACTAGTGATGATTTTCATCAAACAAGGATAATGGAAACATTTGGATACCTTGCTCCTGAGTATGCTAAAGACGAAATTTTGAATATGAAAAATTCACAAGAGTTCAAAAGGGAGTTTCTTTGGGCTGAAGCGTCTCTTGTAAAGTTGAAATTGGTGCTAATCAATGTTGGAATTATTCAATTATTTCTCGACATGGTGGGTGCTAATCTTATGATGCTTGCTGGAAACTCTATGACATGGGATCAAGGAGAGTGGTTTCATGTTCATTGGAGGTGTCAAGGAAGCTCTTTATCAAAATAAGAACTCGGGGTCGAGTTCTTTAGAGGTGGAGGAGACTGAATTTAGCCAAATCTTAGTAATTTTCTAGAACTTTCTATTATTATTTCGTTTTATTTTATTTCAGCCCACGGTTTTGTTATTTCTTTCACTATATAAGCAGAACTTATGTAGCCTAAGAGGCACACTTTTTCATTCAATAAAATTATTCGAGATTTTCTCTCAATTCTGGGGGATTCCGGAAACCCTTATTTTGATAGGTTTGTCGCTTGCAACCCTATTTTCAGAAGTTCGTCGCTTGCGAACTTGTTTCTTTTAATCTAGGTTTAGCGCTTGCTAACCCTACGCTTCCGTACTGCGTCATTTACCCACTTTGCAAATCTATAGTCCCCCTTGATTTTGACTCAGACAAAGCTGACATGACGTTTTTTTCCAGAAACAAGTTGACACATAAGCAGATGACGTGTAAAAAAAAATCTCACATGACTGGGTCTATGCAACGAATCTATTTACCATCTTTCTTATCTTCTTCTCTATAAATACACAAAAACCTCCATTGCTCTTTTTCTACCACACTCAAATCTCCATTGTTATTCTTTATTCTTTTCCATAAACAATCATTGTTTCCAGTTTTGAAACAATTTCTTTTCTTTGTTTAACAATGAATGAAAATTAATGAATTAAGTATTATGACTTTGTTTAACAATGACTTTATTTAGCAAAATAAACCAATCTTCCAACCTTTGTACCTTAAAAAAAATCACCTTACAACTTGTAAAATTATGCAGGTCCAATTTTGGTACCTCCACATGGTCAAAACATAAACACAACCCACACAAAAAATGATGAAATAGTTTTTAATATAAATTGCAATTAAATGGAATTTTGAGTTCTCTACGTGTTTTTTCTTCGAATTTTCATTGTTTTATGTTTTTTTCTTTTATTATAAATTGCAATTATCATAGCTAGATTTAATTTATTTTTAATAATATCCACATCAACAAAAAATATTAAAAAATAGTGTCATGTCAGCTTTGATTGAGTCAAAATTAAGGGGGACTATGAATTTACAAATGGGATAAAATTTAATGGACCAAAAGTGCTATTTTTAAACTTGGGGGATAAAAATGCATTTTAGCCTAATATTTATCTACATTATGAACATAATGTCTTGTTTAATTAGCATACAAGTACTAAGTTCTATGATAATATTTATGAAGAATTTACTCTTATTTAAAATATATAAATGACAAGTTCTATGATGTATTGTTTTAAAAATCGTCTAAAACTTTAAGTATGATTGATGTCACCTTTCGAAATTAAAATACACCCTTCTTCATTGATGTCACCTTTTGAAAATAAAATACACCCTTCTTCATTATGACAACTTAGACATTAACATAATCGACAAAAATAATAAAAAAAAAAAAACTAGTATATAATTCAAAACTCATAAAATATGAACTCACATAGTGGTTGGTGTTAGGACACGAGTGGTGAAAAAGTTGCTGTAAAGGTATGATGGTGGACTCATAGTCTACTTGGACACCATTGACAATTTCAGCTAAGAAACAAACTTCACATGGCAAGCATATTATAAGTACAACCTGCGTTACACATCACCATCAACTCATTGCAGAGAAACTTCACTTACCCCTTTAACTCAATACTTAGAAATTTCACTTACCCTTCATCTTTTTCAACTTTTAATCCCCCACTTTACTAAATTTAGATTCAATTTTAGGAGAGATATACCTTTATAAATTACTTAGAATTGATTTTAAGATGTTTAAGTGCTCGTTTGGAGTGGCGTTTGATGAATTAAAAACACATCTATACACTATTCGATGTAAATATGTCGTGATTTTAAGAAGTTAAGAATTGGAGTTTTTGCATTAAAGTGGTTTTTTTAATATTTTATCATGATTTCAAGGAAAACATGAATTGCAGCTGTCCATTCAAACATATACTAAATATTTCTAATAGAATTGATTTTGATTCCAGATCGTGATTTGGAAATTTACTTCTATGATTAATTTTTAAGTTTAAATTTTTATTAAGTCATTTTTATGTAAATATATTTAAGGTTTGTGTTAACCAGTGCCCCGGAGCACTAATTAAGAAAGCTAGAAATAGAAATTTTTTATTAAAGAAAGAAACTTTTTGACTTTTTTAAAGGAGAACATTTCACTTTTCATCATTTTTCAATGCAAAGTTTCCATATAAATCTCCTTAATTAGTGCCCCGGGGCACTAGTTAACATTTCCTTATATTTAAATATTAACTATTTGCTTTCAACCCTTTTGGCCAAAATTAATTTTACAAAATTCAATTAATTTAAAACCATCTATTTAATCAATGAAATATATATAAAAAAAAAAGTTACTTATTGGCCATTGAGTCCACCATTGCCCAATTTCCTTTCCAAAAAGTAGTATTCTTGCCTTGCCCATCAAGTAATAGCTACTTAAATACATGTAAAATAGTCATCTCAACTATCTACTTTCAACAAATAAGACCAATCCATAGTTTTCTTTTCCACATATGGCTACTAACATTCTAACCATGACAAACCATAATTTTGAGCTTGATTGCAAGAAAATTCATGATTCTTTAGGTGGTTTGAGCCAACTAGTTCCATCTCTTGCTTGCTTAACCCTCCTTGAAAGACAACAGCTAAGAGAGACTTATAAGGCAGTGTATGGTGAAGACTTGATAAGTCAACTACAAAGATATGATGAAGATGGTTTTTCTTCTATGAAATTTTCTACTTTGTCTTTATGGATGCTTTGTCCTCATGATAGAGATGCTTTTGTGGCTAGGGAAGCTCTTCAACAAGATGAGACTAATTTCAAGGCTCTTGTGGAGATTTTTGTTGGTAGGAAATCAAGTCATGTCGTTCTCATAACACAAGCATATCACAAAATGTTTACAAGACAATTGGACCAAGATATTATGAATTTGGACCCTCCACATCCATTTCAAAAGGTAAGGATATGTGTGTAGACAAATATTAGTAAATTAGATGTTATGTTCATATTTTTCTCTTTTACCAGGGTTTGAGACCCGACTTTTTAACTCTTAACTCAAATCAGTTGAGGTTATAGGAAAACACTCTTTATTGAAAAAAAATCTTTTTTTTTTGTTGCAAATTTAAAGAAAATAAGGTTTGATTTTGAATATGCAGATTCTTATGGCATTGTCAGCATCACATAAAGCTCACCAGGCAGATATTAGCCATCATATATCTAAGTGTGATGCAAGGAGGCTATATGAAACTGGAGAGGGAAGTTTAGGAGCCATAGATGAAGCTGTTGTGCTAGAAATTTTAAGCAAGAGAAGTATTCCACAATTGAAACTAACATTTTTGAGTTATAAACACATTTATGGGCATGACTACACAAAGGTACTAAATAATTAGATTATGCTAGTAATTATCCTCTTTATCCTTGCCTCATTCAATCTATTATTTTCATTATTTGATATAGATTTTAAATTTGCTTATGTGTCTTCAATGCATTCTTTGTTTTAGTCTATCAAGAGGGGAAATTATGGACAATTTGGTAAAGCTCTAATGGTGGTTGTAAACTGCATTTGCAATCAAGCATATTATTATGCAAAGGTAACCCTTTTTTTAAAACTTTGTTTCTCCCACAAATTTTAATTTTGGTCATAAAAATTTTATTCATAAATTAGTTTGAAAGAATTACAAAAAATTGTATTTTTTACTTTTTAGTTCTCAAGAGACTAAAGAGTGACTAAAAACACATTGGTTAGATAGTCCGATATAATACAAAATTTACATGACCAAAATCAAATTTTGCCAACTTTAATCGGATAAAAAACATATTTAACCTAATCGAATATTGGAATTGAGTTAACAATTTGAGTTCATAATGGCAGGAACTATATACAAGCATCAAAAGGGAAAAAAGAGACATAGGAACTTTGGCAAGAACATTGGTGAGCAGGGCAGATATAGACATGGATGAGATTAGAAGGGTTTTCCAGGAAAAGTATGAGAAGGAACTTGGTGATTTTATATGTGAAAGCATTCCATGTGGGGACTATAGAGACTTTCTAGTTGCCTTGGCTACAAAATCTTGTACCCCTTCTAACATCTATAGCAATTAGCAACAAAACTTGTTGAGAACAATGTAATTCAGATTACCTTTTTTGAGTTTCTTTATGAGTTGAATAACTTATGTAGCTTAATTAATTGTATCATATAGTTATATAATTGACAATGTTAAAAAAATTATGTCCCTTTTTAAGAAGCATAGCAAATTTTGCTATCTTTTAAGTACTTTATGTGCAAACCATATTTTTTGGCTATTTCTTTTAGTTCTTTATGCAACTATTATATATAGAGTTGAGTCAGAAACATAGGATTTGTTTGGTTATTTGGAGTCTACTTGTCAATGTCTTACCAAAAGATGAATGATAGTACATGATAAAATGTCTACTCGTCAATGTTGTTTTGAGTTTAACTATTAAACTATGAAAAGATAGTGGGATCTCATATTCCATTTTCCATGCTTTTTTCTTCTCTCAAATGACATGTTTCTCTCCACTTGTTATGATATTTCCATGCTGGTCATCTCTTTTTTTAAATGGCATATTCACCCAATACCACCAAACTACTTATGACTCCCAAAATGTAAGTCACCTCTTAAATTAGAGTGTACTAACTAATACACATTAAGGGCTTATTAGATATTAAGGGACACAATAAGATGAAGTATTAATCTAGTTTTTGGTGAACAAGAACAACTCAAATTTGTCTCGTATGAGAATTCTATGAAAATAAAAAAGTTAGAAACCAACTCACTATCGTAAGAAATTGATTTTCATTTTCATCCTTATAAAAAAATGAAATCCAATTGCAGTTTCGGTCGTCCTATTTTAAATTTGGACAGTTTCATCTCTCCATAAAATATTTTATCTAAAATATGGTGATATAGAACAAAATTTGTAAGAGTTTTCTTATAATATTACCGATGTGGATCTTTTCATCATCAAACATAAGAATATAAAAAATATAAAAAAAATAATAAGAATATGTGTATAGTGTAGGGTCCTATTCCTTAGTCACCTCCACAATCATGTATATATAATTTATTTTTTTTTCATTTCTCATGTTTATTTGTAACAATATAATTTGTATCAATATTTGTGAATGTTTGGTTTTGCAGTAAAATTAATTGATTTTGAATTAGTTATTTTGCAAAATTGATTTTGGCTAAAATTGAAAAGAAGGTAAAGTGGTTTATATTTGAATATATTCATGTAAAAGTGAGTTTGTTTTTCCTTTTTTGAACAAAAAATGGGTTAAACAATTTCTAAAATCAGAAGCTACAATTTCTAACTTCAACTAGAATAAATTCTACAGACAAAATTTATATTACAAAGAAACCAAACATATCAAAATCAATTATACACATCAATCAATTTTGTCTCACCCAAACATGGAACCAAACATATACTTCATATGCTTAGATTACCTTTCTTGAGCTACTCTATTGACTCTAGGTTGGGATCCTCTCCTCCAACAAGACATTTTTTCGAAGTCAATAGATAAAGTGACAAGCACCACTGAAACTCACACATAACTACGAGATTCAGGGGTTCGGACCCAAAACAAAGTGACAAGCTTAACACTATCTGCATTGCCTATTGAACTAGGCCTTGTGGACTTCTCTAATCTGTGAGAAAAAGATTCATCATAGAGGATTTCATCCCCTTGATTCTCCAGCATTTGAGAGGAAGCAAATTACTCTTCTCTCTTAAAGGATAAACTTAGAAAAACAATACATTATTAAAAAGAAAAAAATTGATCGTACCATAAACTTTGAAGGATGTAATATATAATCCTGAGATTGTACCAAAAATGAAGTAAATATATAACTCTGAGCGAGCGAGCTAGCATGTAATTCTCCATGCAAACGAGGAGTATAAAAAGTAAATGAATAGTTATCAGAGTGCTTATAAGCATAAAACCCGGGTTGTTTATCATAGCTTATTGACTAAGCTGCTCCAATTCCTCTTTTTCTACATGAATGTACTCCAGAGACAGTTTGATACATACAAGGACATGAACCGCAACTTTCTGATCATCTTATTCAGAATAGGAGTAAACAACATACTTATCGTCGCTATAAGGCATCAAAGTACCACCAGGTACAATTTCAACATTTGTCTTTCTTGAGTAAACACGGAGCCTTTGTCGGCCCGGTGGGGTGCTTACTGAAGTTGAAGACACATTATTTGTCCCAACATCAACATTGTTGCTGTCAGAGATTGAAGTAGGAATAGCCCTGGGATTGGATGGGAAAGAAACATTCGAGCAGTCATTCTTATTTCCAGATGATGACGAATTTTCCTCCGCTGTAACAAAAACAAAACGTATATGAAATCGCAGTATCATGTGTTATAAGATCTAACTTTATCTCCTCAAACTGATTATTTCAGAAGAGACGTGGATTTATTAATGTATTGCGAATTAAATCTTGAAAATTGAAATTACACCTCATTCTAATCTGAGACTAATGTCATTCAAAGACTCAAAGTTAACATTTTAACAGTAGTATATAATTTCCTAATATATATATATATATACAAGGTACGGCACAAGATACAAAAATATATATTATTACTCGGTTTATATAACAGTCGAAATGATAAAGGCTTTAGTGACTCACCTTTAACATTGTTATTTGGATTCTGGATGACTGGTCCAGGGTTTGCAGGCAATCCTCCATCAGAATGGTGTTGCAGACCAGTTATGACATTTCCATTAGAGCGGTCAAATGATACTCCAGCAGAATGATGTTGCAGACCAGTTATGACATTTGCATTAGAGCGGTCAAATGATACTCCAGCAGAATGATGTTGCGGACCAGCTATGACATTTGCCTTAGAGCTGTCAAACGATACTCCAGCAGAATGATGTTGTAGACCAGTTATGACGTTTGCCTTTGAGTGGTCAGACGACTCTCCAGTAAAATGGCGTTGCAGACCAGTTACAACATTTGCCTTTGAGCAGTTAGCAAACAATTCAGGAGCTTGTCCACCATGAGCTGACAAACAGAAATACACTGAATATTATGTCTTGTGCATAAAAAGATAACAGCCTCTTACATGTTAATACGATGAAGATGGTAATGATGATAACGAAAAATTAATGTACATGTCACTATAATTCAACTACAAAGGAAGAAAACATTAGAGTCCAATAACTAGATAAACAAAACAAAATTGCAATTCAAAGGCTCTTATAGTCAATATTTCGCTTTAGTAGCTCAAAATCATTTCAATATTCATGTAACACAACATGCAAGAGGAGACTTGGAACGACACAGTCAAGTGCAAAGAAGAAAGATGTATAGTATAACAGTGTTATCAATGGCGGACCATCGTGGAAAGCAAAAAATCCGCCATACCCACCATGAAACGCCACGGTGCCGCCATCCTTCAGAAATCAGTCATGGTGGTAGTAAAAAAAATCGGCCAACGCAATCCGCCACTGCCAATATTTCACAACACTGTAGCATAATTAAGTAGACTATGCATATTTAACAGTGATACGTGGACAACAGAAAACTTCTAATTCGTCAATTTAGTCATTTTCAGTTAACTTTATAGTATTAGACCAGTAAAGCGTAAAGATATCAAGCCAATGTAAGTTATGATTTATGAGCACTCAATCACAAAATAAACAAATATGCATGTCCAAAAATAAAACTCTACACAGATACAAGCTACCGCATACTTGCTTTTACCATGTTTTGTAGTTAAGAATAAGATCAACAGTCAAATGCATGCTGAGATACAAATAAAGTCGTATACAATTATCCATATCTATAGGCATATGTTAGAATGGAACACTGAGACACTAATGTAATAAACATACCTTTGAGTTCTTTCAAAGTTGTATAAGCAACCTTGGCTGCACTCATCTCTGCCTGCTTCTTGGTCTTAGATTCTTGTCCAGTATATACCTTCCCTTCAATCTCCACTTGTGAAGTAAATGTAGGCCTGTGAGCCTCACCAGATTTTGCGGTACTATAAACAGGCAACTGAAGTCCTCCTTCCTTTTGAATCAATTCTTGCAAAAGGTTCTTGTACATCAGAATGCCCTCCTGAAATTTAGACAATCATATGGATGTAAAGAGAACCAAACAAAAGAATTTTAAATTATAGAATAAGAAAATTATTTAATTGGCCGCAAGAGCTTAAGACTAGCCTCTTGTACTCCAGCTGGTTGTAATGATTTGAAAGCAACTTCAGCAGCAGCATATTCAGCATCCTTCAATGTAGAAAAGAACTTAGGGCTCTCAAAGGTCTGTCCATCAATTGTAACTTTGCATTTGAAACGCATGTTATGAGGTGGACCTTCCCACTCAGGAGCATACTCCGGAAGCTTTAAGTTCCTCTTTTGAGCATAATTTTGCAGTTGGCCCTTGTACAGATGCATCACACCTACGACAAAGTTGAATGTCGAAAAGTCAGAATTAATACTTAATACTATTATCAATATGATTAATCATTAACTAAAGAGTATAAAACCATCATAGTGAAAGGATAAGTAACAAAAAGAGCAAATATGTTACGTTCATATTATCACCTTCCCCTTTCTCAATTTCTCTTATTATGGTTTGACTGATCTATGTATCCAACCCAACCTAAAGCATTAAGGATCATTGTTTTTTATTGTTTTGTAAATTCTACAGATCAATGCTTACCATTCAACAAATCATTGAAAATTTAGAAGAAATTTACAGTTTATTTACATCCAAGTGTTAGTATATCGGCATTTTGTCACTATAGCTGACCATAAAGAACAAAACTCCAAACAATCCCTTGAAGCATGAAAGTTGAATCAAACCAATAGGGAAAATAGAAGTAATGCCTCCGTAGTAAACTAAGGTAGTTGATAGATATTAGCCATTGTTTTATGGCGCATAACACATACTATGTTCTAGAAAGCAAGGACACTGACATGAAAACTGTTCCAATGCACTGAGGAAACATGTTAGTCATGTATCTGTTTCATATTTTAACTCGACATGGCCATTTAACACTGAAAAATAAAATTAGGAGTACTCGTACACGGGTTTCTAAATACCAAGTATTATTGACGCAAAACATGTATCATATTGTAAATCTTGAAGCTATGCGTGTGTTAAGGAGAGTGTCTACATATGCATCATCAGTTCTTTTCCTAAATTTTCAATTATGTACATGTGCATGTCTTACAGTTTGTTAAATTTGATGTTTCTCCACGTCTATTTTGTCACATGTCAAAGTCAACATCAATGCTTCATAAGTTATAGTAAATATATATATTCAAACAAGAATCAAATAGCAAAATCATAACAATAAAACACAAGATGGAGTACAAAGACAATGAAAAATGCATATACAGAGTTGTGGAAAGAAACATCAAGTAGATAGTCTAAAGATAAATTAATTGAGAAACAAATATAAATGAAAATGGGGGCCTTTAAACTTAAATCTACCGCTCCAAAAACCTCGCTCCCTCTTATGAAATAAAAATCTTTGTACTCCTCACTGAGTGTCAAGTTAATCAAATAAACAAAAGACAGAGAAAATCAAATTACTTTTCAGTTCTTGTTCTTTCACGACATCAGCAACAGCTGCAACAGGGCTACTGATCTGAATAGTTTGGCATACTGGTTCTGAATTTGGTTGGAACACTTCGTTTGTAGGAAGTGTGCTTCCAACTTCAGGGCTGGGAACAGGCGAACCTACAGGTCCAATGGACATAAACATGAAACTTATGTAAAGATTAAGATATGGATTAGAATTTACAAAAGCAAAACCAGAAAACGAGGAAAAAAACCAGAAACAAAACAAATCCTTATAATTCTAAGCACTACTTTCCTTCGCAAAACTTAAACAAAACCTCAACAGATGCAGCAATGGATAACATGAACGGTCAAATTCAGTAATCACAATTTATCATCCAAATCCATTTAACTAAAACAGTAAAAGGGAAAATGCTGAAACATCAACAACATGTGCTAAAACAAGGTTTTCAAAGTTTTCCCCGACTGCAATTGAGACCACGTCAGTCAATTTGCCGGAATATCAAGAATTGCAAGACTTAAATCTTCAACCGTTGTTTTCATTTTTAATTACAAAAGTGTACCAAATTATTTTGAACATTGAAACAAAACAGCAACATATTCACTTAATAGAGAAAGCACACCAAACATAACAATACAGATATGTAATTCCTCTTAAAATCGAATTTAAAAACCTCAGAACAACAAATAATTTTAGGAATCATAAAAAACCACACTTCAATATTATCAGGACCAATTTGAGTATTTACACGATGAATTAAAACAATTGTTATCTCTTACAAGCGTAAAAAAATATTTATGCGTGCATCTAATCAAATCATACTATGATGTCAATTTATTACAGTATATCTTAAAATATCTCTACATAGATCTACTGACAAAAGATATAATCGGATGCATATGTAGAAAAATCATTGAATATAAATTAAATCGTCAAAAGAATAAAGAAAGTGAAAACGCAGAAACAACAACGGCATGTGCTGAAATGACAATAATGACATGTGCAGAGATATACCTGGAGGAAATGACAGAATCGAAAAAGCGGACGGAGAAGGTTGAGGAAAAGAAGAGAGATTAGGATGTAAAGGAGTTGAAATAGGGTTTTGATGAGCGAAGCCATTAGATGCGGAAATAACAGCGTTGTCTTGGGATAATAGAATGAATTCTGAAGCAGGAAAACAAGGTTGAGGATAAGAATCGAAATTAGGAAGAAAGGGAATATATTCAGCGTTGTTTTGGGACAATTCGATGGTTTGTGAAGCGGAAAGACAGGGTTGAGGAAAAGGAGAAGCAATAGGGTTTTGTCCAGAGAAGTGGTTAGAGGCAGACATCGCGGCGTTGAATCGGGATGATTTGATGGCTTGTGAAGGATTGTGTGAGGTAGCTTATTTATATATTAAACCCTAATAACATTTCATGTTACAAGAGAATGATCGCTCACAACCCTCGTTTTTCATCTACCGTTGGATGCGGAGCTTGAAAGGTTTGTGTGAGGTGGCTAATTTTCTTAATGTATATACTATATAAGTATATATACTTATCCATAAATTTGAGTAGGTTTGCTCAAAAAAAAAAAAAAATTTGAGTAGGTGATACTCGTGGTTTAGTGGCTATTGCTATTAACTTTTGCTCCGAGAACATGATTCGAATCCACCTTTTGCATTGCAGAATTTTGTTGTTTAAAAAACGCATAAGAAATGCAAAAGGATCCATATCCTAGTTTCGAACTCGTAACATGCTGCCCGCAAGTTGAACACTACCGCTGGACCGCTGTGTAACTTGGTCATATATGTGCAAAACATAATATGTATAATATGAAATAATAATACTATAATATGTGTATATAACCATTAAGACACCTTCACATTAAGAAAATTCTGTGTCCCATATCTCATTAATTTGCCGACAGCGATTGAGGCCAACTCGGTCAATTTTCCGTATCATGGATGCCAATATTTAAAATTTTGACTGTTATTTTCACTTTGAACTACAACGTGTCCGAAACAATGTTTAAAAATATTGAAACAAAACAGTAACAGATTTACTTAAAAAGAGAAAGCAGACCAAACAACATGAATCAACAATAACAGATTCCCTCAATAAAATCGAAATAAAACCCTCAGAACAGACAAAGCAAATAATTTTGTGAATAACATCAACAACCACAATTCGATAATCAAAATTTATGTTCTAAAACCAAATGCATTAATTAGAGTAAATATCCACGCACATCCTGACAAAAAACACAAAAAACATGTTTGATCATGAGAAATCAATTTGATCCTTAAAGTTGTCAAATTAGTCTCTAATAGAACTAAAATGCCACTAAAAATTATACGAAAATGGACACATTTGACATTCTTCAAAACCGAATTAGTACTTTTCATTTTTCAGACACCAAATACATGTCGGCACATTGTACCACAACACAACCAATTTAAGTATTTTCGCCATACACACTAAGACCTATTTGATCATGAGAAATAAAAAGTACCAATTTCATCCTTAAAAATGACAAATGTGTGTCAAATTAATCTCTAATAGAACTTAAATGACACATTTGACATTCTTAAGAACTAAATTGGTGCTTCTCAATATTTAATAGACCAAATATATCTCATATGCCTCTGCGTATATTTAGTCGATGGATAAAAACAATCTTTATGAATAAAAACATTCTTTATGCAGTGACAGTGTAAAACTTTTGTATATGGATTGGCTACCTTTCAATTCTATACCTTTAGTGACTTTCTATCTAAACTCAGCGTTATCAACCGCGAATTGCGGAAAATAGTGAGATGCCAAAAAGCCGCAATTTGAAACGGCAAAAATCCACTATGTGAAATAGCAAACAGCGTCGCTAGAAAAAAGCGGATGCCGCATAGTGGTTGAAATAAGTCATTTATATAGGAAAAAAAGGTATGCTGCATGCAGATAAAGAAGGGCATGATGGAAAAACGTAGCTTCCATATTGAAAGGTTTACGTATTATGCTGAATATAGAAGTAATACTCATTAACTCTTTTTTTTTTCTACTTGTATAATAGGTCATGTTTGGTAAACATGCAGATTCTTCAGTTTTATTGAGAAAAAAAAATCCTAAAATTTTCATTTTTCCTCTATTGCCGCCATATCAGCTAGTAGAAACTGAATAGAGGTTGTTGTTTCCCTAACAGTGAAACTAGGATCGTATTGCGGTTTCCATAGTCAATTCATCAAAATCGGCTATACTATAACACTATCGTTCTGCTATCGCCGCTATTTGACAATACTATCTAAACTATCTTGGAGAACTTATGAAAATAAGCTCAAAACAGCTTATGAACAATGTCATAAGTTATCCGAAACAGTGACCCAAAAACAACAACAACAATAAACATAATGAAAACCACGAAAACAACAATCAAGTCTTATCACACTGACATCGGATCAGAAAAGGGCACAGACCCACAATGTACACATGTCATAAGCTGTTTTCATAAGTTCAATCACCCAAACAACATTTTCACAAAACTTACGCCAGCAGATAAACTCAAATAAATCAATCCAAACAAACCCTAGATCTTAAAATACCTCAACAAATATTCAATGCATGTGTAAACAAATCAAATCAACAAAATCAAAACACAATCATACATTTCGTTATGTCAGCAGATAAACTCAAAGTCAATTCAATCACGGACCCTAAAATCTTAAAATATATCAACAATTATTTCCTTATAACATATAACATTTTGGTGCATGTGAACAAAAACAAAAACAAAATGAAAATCACAAAATTAACAACAAAGCCAAAACCATACCTTGAGAATAGGATGAAACAGAAGCAGCAGGCAAACAAGGTTGAGGAAAAGAACCAATCTCCTCAAGAAAAGGAGAACCAGGAGCATGAGCATGAGCTTGAGCATGATTTTTCAGCAATTCCAAATGATGAAAAGCAACCATCGCAGCAGAATCTTGAGACACCTTAATGGTGCGTGCTGGTTCTGAAGAATTGAAGGGAATGGAGTTAACAGTAACAGTTGTTGAGAAACGAGGATTGTGTGGTGGTCCTTCACGGGTTGTTTGGTATTCGGGAAGAGGGTATGAATTTTTTCGACATAGTTCTTGAAGCTTGTTCTTGTACATTGTTGAATTGAATGATGATGTTTTTTTGTTTAAGGTTTTGGTTTTTTTGTTGGAGTGGTTTTACTATTTTGGTTTATTTATGTCGGACGAGTACACTGACAGTGTGATGGGAAAGATTAATGGTGACTGGCTCTATGTTACACGTGTAACATTTATATTCGAAAACTTGTTTCAATATTGCTTTAGATTGAAACAAGACCCAATTCCAAAAAGGCCGATGAGACGAATGAGCATAGTTTTAAAACTCGGTTCGAACTGGTTGAACCAAGAACCGATAGGTAGATCAGTTCGAGCAGGTATTTGGATCAGCTATGCAGTTAGCTCGGCGAGAACTGGTCAAAACTGGTAAAATTCGGTAAAAATCGATGACTCGGCCGAGTATTTGGTTGGACCGGTTTGAAGCAAGAACATATTTTAATTAAAGTATGCCGTAAAAAGTAGCATTGGTGTAAAGTTGACCCATGACCCAACTATTAAAGAAAACTCTTCCAACCACCGAAACACTATCAGTTTTTGTTTTCAATTTGCTTTTACTAAGATTATAATAACACATGTTTGGATAAAGATCACCGACTATGTTACTATCTTGTCAAAATATTTATTAGAAAGTAAATACCTTTCAATTTTCTTTTATTTTTTTATGATAAAAATACCTCATAAAATAAACGTATATAATTTTTATCAAAATCATATTTAAAAAAAAAAAAAAACTTTGTCAAACTCATAAGCATATATAATTATTTCAACAAAAAATAAAATAAGCATATATAATTATCAAGCTCAAATATTTCATCTAAAACTCATAATAATTAGTTTATAAAATTACGTTTGTTGGATATTTATTTTCATTATATTCTATATGTGTCATTATTTTAGTGTTTGGAGTGACCGAATCACCGGTTCAATATGATTTAATCTGATTAAATACCTATACAAATTTAATCTAAACACCGAGTTATCTAATCGAGTCATCCGGTTTGATCCGATTCAGCCATGCGGTTCAACCAGTGACCCGATGGTTCGACCATCGACTTAGTGACTCAGAGCCTCTGCCGAGTCGATGACCGAGCCGAGTTTTAAAACTATGTGTATGAGTTCAGATAAGGACCACCAATACTAGCGACGAGATGGAGTAAAGTTTATAGAATTTTGTTCTTCACCCTACACATTTTGCTCGCGCCCTGCAAGCCTACCAAATATGCATTTGCGTTAGTTAAGTCACGTAGCGTGACTTAACTAACGCACGTTGTAATCTGTGCGTGACTTAAGTCACGCACCCATGACCTATGCGCATGTTAACTTGAGCAACTTGTGTAAAAACTGGTTTTATTCTATACTAATTCATTTTTATTCGAAATTATAAAATAAATCCGATTTTATACTAGTTTAATTTTATTCAAAATTATAAAATAAATTTTAATCTATACTAATTCATTTTTATTCGAAATTATAAAATAAATGCAAAAATAGATACAAATAGTAAATAGAACTCTCATTTTATTAATATTATTCAAAGATTACAATAAGCAATACATATATTTTATTCCAATTAACTAATCTACTTAATATTTATTTTTACCCTCTTCGGTATATGCCAATAGCTCTTGGGGAAAATAGTGATTCATCCTGTTGAGGAAAACGACATCAAGACCCCTTGAGGTAAATTTATATTTGGTTCCTTTTATACCCCCATGATGACTCTTTTTACCCACGGTAAAAAGAAGAAGAAGAAGAAGAAGAAGAAGAAGAAGAAGAAGAAGAAGAAGGGGGAGAGAGTGGGAGGAGAAAATGTGAGGAAAAGAGGAAGTATGTGAGAGTTTTTATAGGTGGTATAAGGTATGTAGCACTTAATGAGGTCCAAAAATGTGGTCAAATGTGAAGGAAAACATGCAAAAACGAGTCAAGACCATTGACTACCATCCAAGAAACGTTTGTGCTTAAGTTTTTAGTGTAACGCCCTACTTTTAATATTTAATATTTTATTAATTTATTGTATTTTTAGTGTTATTATTTGATTGATAATATATATATATATATATATATATATATATATATATATTTTGATGAAATATATTATTATGTGCATTATTTGGTGTGTTAATATTCTAAGTGGGGGAGGAATATAATTATTAGAAATAATAAGATAATAGGGAAGATAGTAGTTTTTGGTGAGAAGAGTAATTATAAATTAGGTTAAGAGTCAGTAAGAGTTTAAAAAACATAACACGTTCAATTTTTGGAGAAAAGAGGAGAAAGAGGAGAACTCAGAGAGAACTCTAGGAAAGAAGAACGTTGTTGTTGATTTCATAAACCAATCTAAGGTAAGGGTGGGACTAACCTTCATTAATATGAAGTTGTAATTCATAGAAATTAATCATTGTTGTAGTTTTTAAGAATTTGGGAAATTAGGTTAAAATCAATAAAGATGGTAGAAAATGTATGAATTTCATGAATTAACGTAGAGAATGATTCTTAGTTTTTGAGTTATGATGAAAATACTCCAGGGAGGTCTTAGTGAAATTTTATGGAAATTAACCCAAAACTTATGGATTGTCTCTAAACTTCAAGCTTGTGTACTATGAGTTTAATTAAGGTGTATATGAGTATTTAATCTATGTTTTAATGAATCTAACTTGGTTTTATGTGAGTATATTTGATTGATGAATATGATGCTATATGGCGTTGTTCGTGATTTAATATTGAATTATGAAGTTGATGTTGTTGTTTTAAGATGGTGTCGTTGCATTTGAGTCGTGTCGTTGCATTGAGTCGTGTTGTTGCATAGCATAGTCAGCGATGAGGGCTTAATGCCTGACAGGTCCTTTTATGACCTTAGCGATGAGGGCTTAATGCCTGACAGGTCCTATTTGACCTTTAGCGATGGGGGCTTATGCCCTGATGGTACCACATGCATATTGCATTGTCGAGTCGATGTGTTGTTAAGATGAGTTGTTGTTGTCGTTGCATTGTAGAGTCGTCATTGCATAATATAAATGATGATTATTGAGAAGTTGTTGCTGTTGTTGTTGATGATGTTGTTGTTGTTGTTTATGATGTTGTTGTTGTTGTTGATGATGTTGTTGTTGTTGTTTTACTTTTATTAAATGATGATTTATGTGATGTTTAAATAATGTTGGTTGTATGTATTGTTGATTAACTTTTATGAATTGTTACCTCCTATTAATGAATGTGAAATCTCACCCCTTCTGCTTGGAAATGTTGCTCTTCGTATGAGTAACTTGCAGGTAACGAAGAATAGTGCAGTTGTGAGTAATCTTCGTCGTGTCGTCTAGGATGCTCTGATACGTAACGGAATGAGGATTGTTTTATTGCATGTTTCCTTGTTACGTATTTCCTTTTTAATGATGTTGAACTATTTTCATGAGAACTATTTAAGATATTGATGTTGTGACCTTTAAGAGCCAAAAGTTGTTATAAGATGTTAAAAACTATTCCGCTGCATGATTATTGGAATTTTATAAAGACAGATTGTTTTAATAAATAGTACTTTTATTCTATTTATATTGTGGAATTTTGTAAGTTGAATGTGATGCTCCATTTATGATGAAAAGCTCTGATATTCTTTATATTTATTTTATGTTGGGAAAACGGGGTGTTACATTTAGCACCGGCCACCTTGCGCAAGTTAACTCGTTAGATGAGAAGTGAGAAAATGAGGTGCTCTGTCTTGTTTAAGACAGCACGTAGCGTGAGTTAACTAACGCTGCGCAAGTTAACTCACGCAGCGTTAGTTAAGTGGCGCAGTCATTAACACTTGCGCTAGTTAACTTGCGCAAGGGTAATTTTGGCATGGCTGCAGGATGCGAGCAAAATATACAGGGTGAAGAGCAGAATTCAAGTTTATAAAGTGTTAGAATCGATATGAGTTCCCCAAGTAAGATTAACGGGTTGATCGGCATGTGTATCGTATAGGGTGTAAATGTTTAATATGATATGTTTATATGGTGTCGACAATAACTTCTAAAAAAGAAATCCCTTGTGAAAAAAATGTTTAATTTTTTTTATTTAGCAAGAATCAATCGTAAAGTCAAAGCCCAATAAGAAGAAAAAGCCTAGCTACGAACCATTAATGTCAGTGACGAGGTAGGGAATAGCGAATAAGATGTTAGATTTAATATGAGTCCTTCAAGTAAGATCAAATGGTTGCATAAAGCGTAAATGGTACAACTGTTTGATCAATGTGTTTACGTGGCGTTGTCAACTACATATGAAAGAGAAATCCACCGTAAAAAAAGTGCTATACTTTCTTATTATGAGAAAAAGATCTAAGTTTCTTGACATCTCATTAAGTTGGGTGTTAGAGTGTCTCTATAAGTTCAGCAACAGACCATTGATGCCAATGACAAGTTGAGGAACATCAAATTAGGTGTAAGAATCTATCGGAGTCCTCCAAGTTAGATTAAACAATTGATAGGCTTACGCATAAAGAGTGTAAATGTCGAGTGATATACTTATGTGGCGTCGTCAACAACCTACTAAAGAGCAATCTAGTGTCAAAAAGGTACGCACTTTCATTTAGAGAAAAAAACTTGAAGCTTCACATATTGGAAATTGTTGGATTGAGATAGACAGTTTAAATGTTAAGTTAAATATTTTAGTTTTTTGGTTGGAATGATGGTGTAGGCTTAAAACTTTAAAATGTATTTCTTTTAAGGTTTTAAGTTTGAATCTTCTCGATGTCAATTTATGTGAGCTAATCCATACGGAGTTTTGTTTTGTTTTTGAACGGCGACCCGTTATTTGACGGTTGAATTGATCTCCTAGATTAGTCGGTTTTTTGACTTAATACGAAGTTTTTAAAAAATTAATTTATAAAAAAAGTTGTATTAAGATTTGGTCCATCCAATTCTAATTCAACGACTGTGAATGTGTCAATTGCGTCATTGTAGGTTTTCTGACCGTAAGAAATCTGATTTCAAAATATTTATCTTAAAATAAATATCATTTTTCAAGTTTTAATTTAATATTAATTATTTTTTTAATCGTAGTAATTTAATATAGTCTCCGAGTCTTGACTACAAGAAGAAAAAGTAGAAAGAAAAAAACCAAATGCAATGAATTAAATTTTTTTGGAAAGAAAGGCAATGGATTAATAAAGTACTTACCGTTTTCTTATACATAATATTAAAAAAAAAAAAATCTTGGATTATACAGTTCTTGATTGATATCGTGACAAATAACATTAACTTTAACGGAATCATATTTGCTTTCGTGTGTCGTATAAAGAGTGTTCAAAAATGAACCAACCCAATAAAAAAAATGGCAAATTGATACAACCCAAATCGAAAACTGCAAAACTCATATTTGATTCGGATGTATTCAGATTATTTTTTAACTCAATCGCATGATTTATTTTGGTTTACGATTTTTATTTTAGCGGCCAAACCAAACTAACTGAATCAAACTGCAATACAAGGGTAACATTAATTAAACTTATGTCACCCAGTTTGCGTGGATTTATTGGGAATTAGGTTTATGTTCCTCCATTTTTTCTTATATTTCTTTTTTCCTTTTTTTAATAATATATATGAGCACCTGACAAGAACTGAAATCTGCAGGACATCCCAACATAGTTGGAATGTCTTTTATTCCTTTTTTATATCATTGTGCTATTGATTTATTAAAAAAAAAAAACTTATGTCACCCAACTTATTACTTATAAAAATTCAATGAGAAATTTAATAGAATGACATGTATTTTGTCTTTTTTTTAGTGGGACATGTTTTTTATTTTGTTAAAAATTCTTCTATGCTTTTGATTTTAAAAATGTATTTATGTGAATTTTTATATTTTACATTGTTGGATGAAAATGAAATTGTGTTTTTAGAGAATTTTTAGAGAATGATAAGATCTTAGTGTTTTGCATTTCTTACCAAAGATAATTGGTTTTTGGTCATGTTTTTAATTTAGTCTATGTTGATGGGAACATTGTTGGATGAAAATGAAATTGTAATGTTAGATCAAATTTGAAATATTGTTGAAAATATGTTGTTTTTAACTTTTACCTTGATTTTAATGTTGAAAATAAAAAATTGTCTTGTCTCACAAAAAATCGCAACAACTGAACCAACCCAAACCACATTGGTTTGGTTTGGTTCGGCTTTCATTTTAAAAACCAACCAAACCAGACCACATGCTTTTTGATAATGCGGTTCAAATGACTTTTAACCTCTAAACCGAACCAAACCACATCACTAACACCCCTAGTATCGTATTAGAGATATGCTAGATTAAAATTGGAAAGTTCAGTTGTCTCAACTCTCACATTTGGTGTGAAGGAAAGAAGTGCGACAATTGACTTGCTAATTATAACTACTCTCTAAGTTCTTTTAGTGATCATCTTCTCAATTTTTCTTTTAGGCAACTTCAGAGTCTTCTTTTTGGTGATATATCCAGAGCTGCATGTTCAGGAATGTTCGTATCATTGTTAAGTTGTTTTCTTCTTTTCTTTTGAGATTTTGATCCTCTTTTGGTACCAAAAATTAACATCAAAATAATCTCTTACACTTGAAATAAGAGATTCTTGAATTACAGTTAAAATAAAAGTAATTTGGTGAAAGAAAATTATTATTATTTTTCCTTCATTTTAATTTTTTTTTCTTCAATTTAATTGTAATAAGTAAGTTTGACATTTATCCTCAGGAAAAAAAACTAGTGTGAAATGAAGAGGATATTATAGCCTCTCCAATTTTTCAATGAAGTATGCAATAAAACCCTCATTTATGAGAGAGTGAAAGAGAGAGGGAGGGGGGGGGGGGGGGGGGGGGGGGGGGGAGAGAGGGTTTTTATATAAGCATTGTATCCCAAAGCAACCGCTCTTATTTCGTCTCCAATTTGAATAGCTAATAAGCTCTACATGATATTAGAAAAAACATCACCCATTGAAGATGCTCTTAGTTATCGACTTTCACATGTATGAACTTTTATACCCTTTTACTCCGACCTCTTTCTAGATCATCTTCTTCTCCGCAATGTAGATTTGGCAAAAGGTAGTGCTCATGCGGACCCACGACACCGTCACTTCTTTACCCAGAAAGGTTAGGCACCCAAAGGGTTGTCCCTAACCTTTTGGAACACGGTTTTTGATTCAAGTTGATGTTGGTTTTCTTCTTCATTGGTTTTCTGTTTATTCTCAACGACGGTGGCTTAGCTTCCCCTTCTAAGGAAGTCCAATGTTTTGTCGGTCAGTTTGTGCTTCTTCATCCAGCGTTGGTTGCATTGATTGCCGCCACGACTAGTTCTTGTACTTCTCTGATCTGGCTCGTTCTTGTCATGGGAAGTTGTTCTCATCATGTCAGATCTTGAGTGTGTTCACTTTTGTTTACTGAAAAGGGTTTGTTAGTGATTATCGTGTTAGACTCGTCCCTCGATATGAGTTCATACTTGTTTCTCACGTTCTTAATATCCACTTCAGTTCTTCGCGATTGGATTTAGACTATTCGGTCAGAAACGGCCATGATTTTGTAGGTGTTTGTCACGCTAAATGGTGGTGTATGGATTCACTACTATGTTGGCAGACAAATTGAGTCCTTGAAAGGCTCGAAAGGGCCTTTTGCTTGCTGCTATTTTTGCTAGGGGTTGTGGTACGTGATTCTATTTCTATGTTGATAGTTAGATCATTCTCCAGTTTAGAATTTAGGTCGGTGCAATCAAATGTTCAAACATTATCCTTTTTTGCAATTTGGTATTGAGTTTGTATACGGGTTCGATGGATTGTGCACGTGATGGATGTTCATATATTAGAGTAGACTAGATTTGGTTTATAGTAGACTAGATTTAGATCCACTTATATGGATTTGAATGTCTTTATTACCCATTAGGGTTGAGTACACTTTTGTGTGTTCTCGGTAATATTTTATGTCCCCCACTGTTTGTATTTTCTTGTTTTATATTATCCTACTTTCCTGTCGCCTATAAAAGAATATTATATATATGAACCATTAATAATATTAATAATATTAATTAATATAAATACAAATCAAGGTATAATCTAAGTTCTTTTTGTGCATCCTTATACCAAATTTCAGACATGACATCATTTTAAGCCCCTACAATAAAAAGGAAAAATTATAACAAAAAAAAAATCAAAATTCATTAAATAAAAGGCAATAAATCTATATAAAAAAAAACGTTAAAAAGTTTACCAATACAAAGGCAAAAAATCTATAAAAAAAAAGACGTTAAACTAAAGAATATAAAGTTACTTTGATTAAGTCATATCTACAATACAAAGTTTACCAATCAATTAATTGTATAAAAAGTTTTATGATGATGAGTCTGCATAGAGAAATTCCAATCATTCGACTACTGATAAAAAAAATATTTATGATGATAAAGTCCCCCATGGAGACATATGTTAGTATTGGCAGAGGAGAAAATCTCACATGGTGGGCACCGCATGCCGAAGCAGCAAGTTATTTGAGGACGAAGATCGGAGAGATTGGGCTCAAAAACACACAAGAATGCGCCTAGGGCATGGAAATGCATTACCATGCGCCTAGGCCATCTAATATGCACCTAGGGCATGGCAAAATGCATCCATGCGCCTTGGGCATCTGTGGTGCACCCCAACATGCGCCTTGGGCATCTGTGGTGCGCCCCAAGCATCTCAAATGTGAGGGGCGCATGAGTAATTTTATTCATTTTTTTGTGGGTTTAGCCCGCATTTTTAGCCCAAACCCAGTTAGAAATCTCCATTATAAATAATAGCCTTCCTCATTCAGAATTTCTCGTTCAGAACTGTGGCAGTTCAAGAGGGTATCTTCTCCTTGATTTTCTAGGGTATGTTTTTATCTTTAGTAATTTGTTTTTAGTTACCATGAGTAACTAATTCTTTTTAGCGAACCTCAGTTTATTTTTGTTGGATATTTATTTAATATAATATGTCGTTTTTTTATTTATTCTTTTGTTCACTATTAAGTTTTATTAGGAAATAATTTATTTTTGTGATAGGTGCAACCCTAGATTAGGTACATAGGTTGTGACAGAGCCTAATATTGTTATCACTAACTGGATGCTTGTATGTTGATATTTATATCCCTTTACTGATAACTATATGTCTAAGAAGTAAGTGATTATTAACTAGTAAAAGATACCATAAGAATTGTTGACTCTAGACGTAGGTACTTAGTGGCTACAAACTATTAAGTCGGGTGCTGCCCTACCGAACCTAGGAATTAACTGGTTAATAATTATGGAAACAATTGCCTAGTTAAAGGACATAAGTTGTAACCTAATAGAACCATTCTCTTGAAACCCTTAGTAAGGTAGACGTAGATTAGGGTTGCCCGTTTGTAGAACTACTAAGAACGTAGAGGGAGTGTGCTATGAGTGTCCTAAGATTCATAGATGGACAAACCTAAGGGTACATTGGCCTTCATTGCCTTGGGAAACACTGGAAATCCAATTTAAATTTATGTTTCAATTGCCTTTGAATTAGCAAGACCACGCACGTAAGGATCACCGTGCGATCAACATGTGCAGTTAGCCATCGAAGGGATAGACCAAAGTTGGTTAATAACATCCCAACGACCTCATCACTTGTATAGTGTACCTAAGATAAATAAACATGACATATAAGTTACTTAATTTCCAACAATATATAAACTGAGGGGATTCAAAGAATCTTAACCATTGCTTACTTTTCTGCAACCAAAACAGATAAACTTGCTCTATTGCAAATAGATAAAAATTGCAAGTCTTTTAAACCTTTATCTTTTATATTGTTAACTTACAAAAATAAGTATCGAAAATTGTTTGGACGAAACGACAATCCATGTGGATACGATACTCTACTTATCACTTTATTATTTAATAAACGATTTGATACACTTGTCATAACCGAAACCGTGCACCAGGAAGCCCAAATCTCATCATATTACTTCTTGTGTTTGGCATGGTATGAAGAACTACATACAACGGATATATGGCCACTCTACTTGGTCAGTGGGAAATGGGAAAAATATATTTTTCTAGGCTGATAAATGGTAAGACTGGCCTATCACTTAACACTTGCAAATACCTATTTCCTTACATCAAATTCTTGACCTGGAGGTTTCTGATTATATTGTTGAGGGTGCTTGGAGTCTTCCTGAGTATATTGTTAATAAAGATAGGGATTTGACTACTAGAATTTTCAAAATTACTCTGCCTATAGATGATATTGCTGACAGGCTCCATTGGAATGTTGTTATGGATGGGGTCTTAACCAACAAGCTATCTTACTCCTTCCTTGCTGGAAAAGGCCAAAGAGTTAATTGGTTTAAGCTTATATGGAATAACTGTAACACCCCAAATTTTAAATATTAATTTATTAATATCATTATTAAATAATATTAGTATTATTATTATTATTATTATTAGACGTTAGTATTGGTTGTTAGGTAGTATTAATTTAAATATTCGTATTTATTGGAAGAATAGGTAAGGAGAATGTAGATGGGTAGGTTAGTCGGTTACAAAGTGAGAGAAAATAATGTTTAGGAAGAAAATAGAGTTTTAAGAGAGAATAAGAAAGTGGAGTGTGAGCGGAGGTGGATTAGTAAAATTGGGTAGAAAAGAGGTGTAGTTAGTGAGATGAGTAGTGTTTTAATGATTTAAGTAGAGGGTTGTGTGAATAGCAAGGTGGGGTAGTTACAAAAAAAATAGTAACAACATCTAGAGGTACAAATAGTAATCTAAAAAGATTAGTAACAAACCTAGAGAACATGTAGTAATCAGAAAAGATTGGTAACAAACTCAATTAGAGGTTATAAAAAGAGAAGATAATTAGAGAGAAAGGGTTACCGAGAAAGAGAAACAAAGCGGCAAATGAAACAAAGAAAGGAGAGCTTAGAGAGAGATTCAACTATAAGAAATCATCAACTTCGCAAAACTAGAGGTATGGGGGAGTTTATATTCACCATAAGAGTTGTATGAACATATCGGTATGGATAGTGAAGGGTTTTGTTTTTCATAATTTTTTAATGAATTTTTGATAAATTCGTAGTCAGTTCATGGTTATGCTTAAATCATTAAATTTGAATTTATTGTCGTTTGTCAAACATGATCATATGCTTTTACTATTTCGGATTGAATCAGTGTGCCTATGTTCTTTTGTGAGTACCTTTATTTTTGATATGTGCATATGTACTACTGTGAGCATTATTTTTTTTGAGGAAACTACTGTGAGCAATTTTGTTTTCGATATATATATATATATTTTAGGATTCGTGGCGTTTCGATTTCGATTAGATGTATATAAGTTTGAATATGAAGATATGTTCTTGATTAATCATGAATGATCTTTGATTTCAAAGTGTTTGACATTTTTGAACAGTAACGATCACTTTCCATTGTTTCTAAGAATGATTTGATTCAAAAGTATTTGAATAATTAATCTTACTCAAAATTGATATAATTATATATGGGCCAATTCAACCGAAATAGTAATAATCAATTCAAATCATATTTTTAATTTTAATAATAAGAGTTATTATCAACTATTTTAAATTGATATTTGTATTTTTTTTAATTCTATGAAATTGATGTATTATTTTAAGATGTATGATTTAACGATGTAAATTAAATGTATTATTTGACGATGTATTATTTAAAGATGTGTTATTTGAACATGTGTTATATTAATATGTGATATTTGAATATGTGATATTTGATGATAGTGCTATTTAAAGATGTGTATTTGTCGAGTCATTTAAAGATGTGCATTTGTTGAGTCATTACTTTGTGCTCATGCATTCATGGTCGAGTCTATTTAAGGACGTGATTTAACATACTTTGATGGTGTTGTATTCAAATATGGTGTTGTCTTTAATACTTTGATGGTGTTGTATTCAAAGATGGTGTTGTCTTCAAAATACTTTGATGGTGTTGTATTCAAAGATGGTGTTGTATTTAAAGATGGTGAAATAAAATTGGCGAGTAGGTTTGGTACCACATGCATATAGAGTCGAGTTAGGGACATTGCATACATAACTGCAAGTCTATTTGAAGATGTGTAATTAAAAGATGTGTTATTTAAATACGTGTAATTATTTAAAGATGTGATATTCCATGATATGCATCTATATGGTCATGTGTGAATGATCTGTATTTTGATAGATGTCTTTTTTTTTTTATATTCTTAAAAGTTGTTGATGCTCACATGTTATTACAAGATTTTGACTGATGCCTCTTGATTTTACTAAATAAAGGTATATGTTTAAATTTGAATATTACCTGGTTGTGATGTATACATGCCTAAATGTAATTGAAGTGTTCTTTTATATGGATCAATACATGTGTTTATGCATTTCTTATGTTGAGTATATTCTCACCCTTTAGAGGCGGGTTGGGCGCCTACGCCCTTGTGGTGTAGATTTGCAGGAAGAAGAAGTTTAGTAGTAGTGAGTCTCTGAGGATGGCTTTGGAGCCTACTCCTTTACTTATCGCTTTTGGGAGTCTTTATTGAGTCGAAGCTCTGATCAATAACACTAGGGATTGAGATATTTATTTTACTTGAGATTAGGTTTTAGAATTCTTTTGAATTCAGATTTGATGTTGATACAAATAATGTAACAGTTATTTTGATGTTATGAAAAATTTATTCCGCTGCGACGTTTTTAATTTAAATAAAGTATTTTTTTTATTGAAGAAGATGTGTGACACCCTTGCATGTTTAATTAATTAAATTTTTTCTATTAGAAAATAATATGTGGGGTTTAGAGTGTTACATAGTGGTATCAGAGCAGGTCGGTCCAGTCAGGCCAAAACTTTTTTATCCCTCGTATGCGACAAGTATGTAAATATTGTCGATACTTGTTTCGTTCTATTAGGTGGGTTTGAGCAAAGTGGGGGAGAAGTGACATGTTTCAATTTCAAGCGTGCATAAGACTGTTTCTTTTAGGTAATTTTCGAGGGCGAAAATTCTTTAAGTGGGTGAGAACTGTTACACCACAAATTTTAAATATTAATTTATTAGTATTATTATTAAATAATTAAATAATATTAGTACTATTATTATTATTAGTATTGGTTGTTAGGTAGTATTAATTTAAATATTCGTATTTATTGGAAGAATAGGTAAGGAGAATGTAGATGGGTATGTTAGTCGATTAAAGAGTGAGAGAAAATAATGTTCAGGAAAAAAATAGTTTTCAGAGAGAATAAGAAAGTGGAGTGTGAGTGGAGTGTGAGTGGAGGTGGATTAGTAAAATTGGGTAGAAAAGAGGTGTAGTTTGTGAGCTGAGTAGCGTTTTAATGATTTAAGCAGAGAGATGTGTGAATAGCAAGGTGGGGTAGTTACAGAAAAAAATAGTAACAACATCTAGAGGTACAAATAGTAATCTGAAAAGATTAGTAACAAACCTAGAGAACACATAGTAATCTGAAAAGATTGGTAACAAACTCAATTAGAGCTTATAAATAGAGAAGATAATTAGAGAGAAAGGGTTACCGAGAAAGAGAGAAACAAAGCGACAAAAGAAAAACTAGGGTTGTGGAGAAAAATGACAAAGGAGACAAAGAGAGGAGAGCTTAGAGAGTGATTCGCAAAACTAGAGGTATGGGGGGAGTTTATATTCACCATAAGCGTTGTATGAACATATGGATAGTGAAGGGTTTTTAGGTGCTATAACCAGTAAAATTGGTCATGCTTCCTCATTAGAAGCTGAATTCAGTGCTTGTATGGTAGTTATTGAAAAAGCTAAGGAGATACAGCTGACTCAAGTTTGTTTCGAAATTGATTCCATGATGGTGTTTAAAGCTTTTACTAATAAGTCAGCTAGTGTTCCTTGACTGATGAAGGCCACATGGTCTAACTGTTTGAAGTTTTGCAAGGAGGTTAAATGTTTCTGCACTTGCCAAGAATGTTCAAGGGCATGCCATGTTCTCATCTCAATCCCATCCACACCCCACACACACACCCCTACCTTTTTTATTTCCTCTCTTCTTTTGAGAGATAGTCTTGATTTACCTTTTTTTAGAACTGTTATGAATTGGCTATTGTATGCGGTTTAGATAGCTCTTGACTTTCATATTTCATTTCTAGCTTGATAAAAAAAAAATATTGTTGTTTTCATTAACTAAGATTTATGGGAGAATTGGAGGCAAGTCTAGCAAGGTTATTAATCCTGTTCTTTTTTTTCTTTTTCTCATGGTAATATTTAAGCCTATTCTCTAGTAAAGGTTTATTTATCTTTTTCAGGTACCTATCCATGTTTATCTCACCGAAAAACAATATTGTTGACTTATATAATAAAATTTTAAATTTTAAATTATAATTTGTAATTTTTTTTTTGATAAAAAACTTATTCTTCAAATAGGAATAAATTTAAACTTTGGAAATCTTTTAAAATTGTATATTTATAAAACTTAGCAATAAAGTTTAGATTGCATTGAAGAGTATATATTAAATCTTCAATTATGAGACCAAAGTCAAAAACATATAACTTCGAATTTTCGATACAAATCACTAGTACTTTTTTGGATAAAATATTGCAAGTAAAAAGGCATTATTATGGAGTTACTGGTCACAGAAAAAAGACTCATTAACAAATTGAGAAATAATTTTCTACGAAATAAATCCAACTGAACTAAGAATATTGAACGTGGTGAAGAACACAAGAAAAACCATGAGGGTTTTAGTTGTGTTCTTTAAAACTTTTTTAGAAATTGTTTTTTTTTTTTTTTTGTATGGAGAATATATTATGGAGAAGGGAAATGATATGGAATGGGTATATTTTGTAAATTCAGAATGTTTAATCAATTCACAATAACAATAAAATAAATAGGTCATAGTGAGCTTACGAAGTTAGTAAGAGAAATTGTATATTATAAGTAGTGGTCGTGTTCAAACTCTGAATACCCCCTTATTTACATTAAAAGTAAAGTTTTAGTCACTAAATTACTCGACTAAAATAATAATAATAATAAATAATATTTAGGGTTTAAGATTTAGACTTATTTAGATACATATCCATGTTTATCGCATGATGGTCCATGTATTCTTAAATTCTTCTTTTGTTACAACAACTTTAGTAAAACCATTGTGCACGAGCTTAGACTATTTTTTATTTTTTTAAAACAAATTTTATTAGACAAGGAGAGAAGTACAAAGAGTAATTAACACAAAAGTCAGAAAAAAATACAAAGGGTGTTCAATAAAAAAAAAAGCACATTATTACATCAAGACAAGAAGTGAGACACAAAAGAGGATTTGAATACCATTATTACTTTGATGGTTAATTAAGGTACAAGAAATCAATTATTTTGGCATTTAGGTACGACTATCTTCTTTTCTTGAAATGGTTGAGATCAGAAATGGTAGCTTCTTCATCCTCGATTTCTTCCAAATGTTTGACAGACCTTTTGTTTTGAAATTTAAACTTGTGGATGTGACTAATTAATGTGTCTTGATCTTGTGGAAGTGGAAAACCAGGTCTTGCTATAGACTTTGGTAATGGTATCCTGTTGCAAATTTTGCTCCCGCTCTAGAAGCACCTCACGTCGGGGTGGTTGCGAGAAGTTGAAGTTAACCTGGGATTGAATTGCAAGCTTAACATCATCAATATTAATTGCAGACTTGCCAGCATGCTCTAAATACACTCGGGCACATGTTAACACATCAACAACATATCGATACCAAAGCTCGAGAAATTTGTCTATAACACAAGGTTAATATTCTTCCACACCCATTGAGTTCAACAAAGATTGCACAATCTTTGCATCCCTTGAAATATTCAATTCTTCCTCATTATCTGCTATAGAAGAGGATAATGAGGAAGACTTGAATATGCCAAGGGATGCAAAGATTAGGCAATCTTTGTTGAAATCAATGGGTGTGGAAGAATATGAATCTTGTGTTATACACAAGTTTCTCGAGCTATGGTATCGATATGTTGTTGATGTGTTAACAAATGCCTAAGGGTATTCAAAGCATGCTAGCAAGTATGCAAATGATATTGATATCGATGATGTTAAACTTGCCATTCAATCCCAGGTTAACTTCATCTTCTCGCAACCACCCCGACGTGAGGTGCTTTTGGAGCTGGCGCAAAATTGCAACAAGACACCATTGCCAAAGTCTATTAGCAGGACCTGGTTTTGCACTTTCACCTGATCAGGACACATTAAATAGTCCAAACTTTGTTGACCATCACAACTATAAGTGCCAACAATTTTAATAAATACTTATTTCTTAAACAAATATCCTATATAAAAGATAAATATGTTGACCATTCCATTTAAAAAATATTTTTTTGGACGAAATTCCATATAAAAAATGTTGACCATTCCTATTTTTAAATATTCAAAGAAACTAATTTAGAAATTATAACTATATCTATATACAAGAGAAAAAGGGACATGCACCATTGATATAAATTAGTTTTATATTGATGTCCCATAAAAATATAATATTTTCAGGTTATTTTTAAATTACTTTTAGGGGCTGAAGTTGATTGTAGGTTCGATGGAGATCCAACAAAGTTGGGATGTTATCAAGACACAATTGTAACTCTTCATTTTCAATTTTTGCTTAAAAAACAAATAATACATTTTGATACCGATGCAAGACTATTTTGCACCGAAGGTGCTCTTAATTGAAAGAAAAAAAAATTGTTTAGAATATTGCTTCCTTTGTTTATTGTAGTATGAAAATCGTCGGAGAGGAATGTTAGGGACACATTCCCTAACACACTCCTTGTCACACTCTAATAATGATAATGAGCCATGTCATCCTTATTGGTTGGGACTATTCAGTCAAAAATGGCCATGA